>ML682059.1:2681879-2733246 GCA_007922195.1 Podocnemis expansa
ATAATAATAATAATAATAATAATAATAATAATAATAATAATAATAATAATACACTCCTAATTTGCCATGTGTATGTATGATGTGAAGTATACCATGCTGACAGGCCATTGTGATATCAGAGGTGACTCAGCCAATTGCTCTCAGGTTGAGTCACCTGTGACATCACAATTACATAGGAGTCTTGGCATGGCACAGATATATACAATATTGTAGCTGCATCCCCAATTGTAACTCATACAGACGAAATGGCTGAGGAATTAAAAATTGGACAGTAACAACCAGTGAAAACCAGGGATGGTTCACTCTGGTGACACGGCTACCTCTTTTGGAGCTTGTCAAAATTTATAAACCTTTCAGCTATGCTTTCAGTTGTTTCTAATATTTCATGCTGATTCATCAGATAATGTATAAGACGCTCACTTGGGGAAGAAACCATGAAAATCTGAAGGTTTCTGTGAAGGATACGAACTACCAAGGGAAAGTTTTAGCTGACTATAGAACTTTTGAAAAAAAAATGTTGTAATTAAAGAGTTGTTTATTGATTAAAATAAATAAGAGTTTCATAAATTCCTTTTTGATTTTTCCCCATCATTTTTGACAGGTTACAGCTAGTAATAATAATAAAGAGCAAAGACTCCCTTCAGTCTCTGCAGGAAATCTACAACTTTAGAGCAGTCTAAACAAAATTATTTTTTTTTGTGCAAATGATTTATATTAGTTTTCAAATAAGTCACTGATCAAATGAAAGCCTAAATTATAGTATTATTCATAAGTAATGAATAATTTGATTAGCTCGTGTATGTGTGTGTACACACAAGCAGATGCATGGATCAGGGTGGGGGGGATCTTTAAAAAATAAACTGTCAAACTGAGAATAAAGGCCTATATCCAGCAGACCAGATGGATGTTGCAAAGAGCCTTGATTGGGATATAACTAAATATTGAATGAAGGGGGGTGGGAAATTCGGAGAATGATAGACTTATATAGTATGTTTGAGAACTTGACTTAATAGATCATTAAGAAAGCTCCCCACAAACAATAGAAGCATCTTTTCCATTCATGTCCCTGACTGTTTCTCTTTTTCCCAACTTTTATATTCAAAATCAAGGGCAAACCATTTAAAAGATAATATTACAAAAATCAATTCTCACTGTGTTTCTCTTTCCTTTTTCTGATTGCATGGAATAGACTCAAGACAGGGAGTATGGACAAAGATCATTCTGAATTTAATGAAGGTCAGAGCTTTCATTATTTGGAGACAGTTATAATTCTGGAAGGTGGGTGACTGAAGCTTCCTTTAATCTTAAATTTCCTCACTTCATCTTCTAGAGACAAAGGAAAAGAAGTACTTCTCTCTTCCACATCGCTTACCTCAATGATCACTTAAGCATAAAATTACAGAAAAGAAGAAAATCAAGGATGCTGTCAACTGCTAAGCACTATGTTAATGAAATCACTACATTCTACATATGTTTTTTGCATAAAATTGTCCCCAAGTCTTAAAATAACTCTTCCACTACAGTTCTTCTGACATTATTCTTTCATTAAATCATCTCCTGGTTAATTGTATCCTATTGATGATAGCAATCTATTGATGCTCTATTTTCTTTTTATCAAGCAAAAGGTCACATCAAGTGAAACCTGCTATTAAGTAAGTAGCAAAGAAATTGAAGGCAGTAATAATAGTCTTTGCCTAAATACACAAGGTTGATGATGAGATGAAGGTGCAAATATGCATTTAAAACTAGCCTGCGTAAAAATATTGCAATATTTGGAGAAAATACTACATCTTAAAACACTTTGAGTATATGCATAAAGGAGAAGAAATGAATTTACAGGAAAAATGAAAGCTATATATAGTGAGATATTAGAAGCAATAATTATAATATTGATATCTGCCATACCTATGGTCACAACTGTTGATTGTGTACTTTAGAAAGCCACTTACAAATAATTCGTCTGAAAAAACATGAATATGACATTAGCAAGTTACATGAGTAGGGAGTACATTTATCTCATCATGTCACAATTATCTTCTCACGGGATCAAAAGGGGTAGCCATGTTGGTCTAATTTGGCAAAACAAACAGAGTCCTGTGGCATTTTTAAAGACTAAAAAAATTATCTCATGAACTTTCGTGAAAGAAAATCCCACTTTATCAGACACTCCATCTTAAAAGCATCTGATGAAGTGGAATTTTCTCTCAAGAAAGCTCATGCAATAAATAAATTTGTTTGTCTTTAAAAGTGCCACATAACTCCTTGCTTGTTTTGCTTCCCACAATAGTAAGTTGGTGCCCCTATAAAAGTATGTGGTAGGAGACAGAGAATCATTCCATCTGACAGATCTTAAGAAAAAGTCTGGGTAGTTACAGAACACAGCTTTCAGACAAAGTGTCAGCCAGAGAACAGACTCTGTCTAGTTAAGCTACTTATATGGCATCTACTACCACAATCTCTGAGCACCTTATAGTCTTTTAATGTATTCATCCTCACAACACCCATGTTGAGATAGGGAAACTCTATTATTCTGAGGTGCAAAAACACAGATCTTTTAAGGAATATAGCTGTCTAACTGTCATTGACTTCATTAGATGTTAGGCACTTAAATACCTTTGAGGACTTGGCCAGAAAGACTAAGGAACAGATTTTTAAAAGGTATTTAAGGCTCCAATTTCCACCAAAATTTATAGGAACTAGGACCCTAAGTATCTTTAAGAATCTAGCCCAGACTCACTCACTCACTCACAAGAAATCTGTGGCAAAACAGGGAATTGAACATGCCTCCCCATTCCTACACTACATTTTTAACTGTGGGATGACCCTTCTACTTATCTGAATTAATTGAAGTTTTACAGAGACAGCTGCAGACAATGGTGTTCCACTGTCTCAAAGACAGTTCCAAGGAGAACTGCTGACTTCAATGGTCTTTAAATCATGGCCTTCTTTTGGATGTGGATCAAGGAAAGGGGTCGTGGGCTTTCTATTTGTTCAGTGATTTTTATCTGGTGATTAAGAGAAAGTCAATATTTGTCTTTGGTGATGTTTTTGATGCATAGTATTGAAGTGTTAAGATATCTAGTGAAGAGGGCTTCCCAGCAGGATTCTTTCCAGAAATAACTTATTTCCAGTAAAGTCACAATAATTTAAATTTCTCCTGCAAAGTGCAGCCCACAAGTCAATGAGACAGTCTCAGATAACAATAATCTAAAACCTTAAATAGGAAGAAGTAAAACAAAAATCATAACTACATGTGCACATTGTATGGAAATTGAGGCTGGTACTGAAGAATTACTGAACCCTCCTCACTTTAACTAATGGCCAGATATTAATAATAGAATCATAGAATCATAGGGTTGGAAGGGACCTCATAGGTCATCTAGTCCAACCCCCTGCCAGAGGCAGGACCACTCCCACTAAACCATCCCAGTCATGGTTTTGTCCAGCCGGGCCTTAAACACCTCCAAAGATGGAGATTTCACCACCTCCCTCGGCAGCTCATTCCAAGGCTTCACCACTCTCCTAGTAAAAAAGTTTTTTCTAATATCCAGCTTCAACCTCCCTAACTGCAACTTGAGACCATTGCTCCTCATTCTGTCCTCTGTTATTACCGAGAACAGTCGAGCTCCCTCTTCCTTAGAGCATCCCTTCAAGCAGTTGAAGGTTGCTATCAAATCCCCCCTCAGTCTTCTCTTCTGCAGACTAAATAAGCCTAATGCTTTCAGTCTTTCTTCATAGGGCTTGTGCTCCAGCCCTTTAATCATTTTGGTTGCCCTCCTCTGAACTCTCTCTAGCATGTCCCTGTCCTTTTTGTAGTGGGGATATTACTGACACTGAATAGTATTTAAATATTACAGCTCAGAGTCACTGCACCTATTTCCCACTCCATGGTCTAGCAAGCACAGCCATTTCTGGATGCCCAGCCAACACATAGCTTGGATAGAGACCCAAGTTTCTCCCCTTCCTGACCAGTTCGGGGTGCAAAGTTCCATTGAGAGTTTCCCAGCAGGTCAGATTTAGACTCATAGGCTAGGTCTACGCTTAGAGAGTTATTTCAAATTGGTTAATTCAGAATAACTACTTCAATTTCAAATCAAAGTTATTAGTTTGAACAAGAAAATCTTCACTAGGCTCTTAGTTCAAATTAAAGTAGGATTTATTAGTTCGAGTTAGAGAGTCTACATTTTAGACTAACTCAAACTGGGAGAGCTGTGGCTCCAAAGGGAGCCTTAGCTATTGGGCTAGGAGAGCCCCAGCTTCCAGGGACAAGGGGAGCCCCAGCTCCCCAGCAAGCAATGAGACACAGCTCCCTTCTCCCCGTGACTGCAGTTCCCTGGAGAAGCAGCTACCAGCGCTCCCTTGTCCAAGGAGCCATGGAGAAGCAGCTGCTGGGGCTCCCCTGTCAGGGGATCCCCACAGAAGACAGCTGCTGGCACTCCCCAGAAAGGGGAGCCTCCAGGGCTTCTGGGAGAAGAGAGCCTCTGGCACTCTCTTCCCTAGGACTCCTGTGTCTCGAGAGCTACTGTCAGCTGTTTTCCCCGGCACTCCCTGGACACAGGAGCCCTGGAGGTTCCCCTGTTCCAGGAGTGCCAGTAAACATAGCTGTTGGTGCTCCCAGGATAGGGGAATCTCTGACCAGTGGGGTGCATTCCCTACCAGCCAGCAGGATTCCCCCAGCAGGGCACTTTCTCAGCTGGCCAGCATGCCCAATCTGGCCCCCAGCCCCTCTCTGCAGGCTGTGGGGCCTAAGAGCCTGCTGGGAGCCCAATCTGTCTCTGAGCTGCTCGCACCATTGTGCAAGCAGCTCTGAGCCTGGTCAATTTCACAGACACAGTGTCTGTGAAATTGACGAGGTTCTGAGGGCTTGCACCACAGTGCAACAGCTTGGAGCCTCATAAATTTCACAGACTCTGAGTCTGTGAAATTGCCCAGGTTCCCATCCACCTGGCCAGGAATTGCAGGTCCGGGGAGAAGGGAGCCGTGGGAGCTGTGTGTGGCTCCCCAGCAAAAAGGAGTCAAGCACAGCTCCCTTCTGCCAGGGAGCCCATCTAATCTGAAGTAACCCTAGTCGCCGGCTAAAATAGGGTTACTTCAAATTAATAACTTTGAATTAAGAATGAATTTGAAGGAAAAGGAGATTTTATGAAATCAAATTAGTGCTTCCTTATTTCAAATTAAGGAAATCCTCAATTTGACTAATGAAATGTTTCCATGGCCAGAAGTAGCTCATTTCAATTTAGGGCACCTTAATTCAAAATAACTAGTGAGTGTGAATGCACCCCTAGACTCTAAGGTCAAAAGGGACCAATATGATCACCTAGTCTGACCTCCAACACAATGCAGACCACAAAACTTCACCCATCCACTCCTGCAATAAACCTCTAGCTTATGCTTGAGTTATTAAAGTCCTCAAATCATGGTTTAAAGATTTTTAAGTAGACAGAATCCACTAGCAAATGAATTGTGACCTATGCTACAAAGGAAGCTAAAAAAAAAAAAAAACACTCCCAGAACTCTCACCAAATTCTTTTAGGACCCTAAATACAGTGATCAGTTAAACCCTGATCACATGGGTAAGTCTCACCAGACAGACACCTCAAGGAAGAATTCACTGTAATAACTCAGAACCCACCCCATCTAACATCCCTTGTCAGGTCACTGACATATCCATCACCAGTAGTGAAAAACTGGTCAACTGCCAAATTAGACAGTCCCATCATACCATCCTCTCCATAAATTTATCAAGCTCAGTTTTGAAGCCAGCTTGCTTTTTTTGCCCCAACAGGTCTGCTTGGAAGGATATTCCAGAACTTTTCTCCTTTGATAGTTAGAAACCTGTGTTTAATTTCAAACCTAAATGACAGTTTGTATCTATTTGTTCTTGTGTCCAGATTGGTGCTATACTCAAATAATAACTCTCCCTCCCTGGTATTTATCCCTTTGATGTATTTACAGAGAACAATCATATCTCCAGCAACCTTCTGTTGGTTAGGTTAAACAAGCCAAACTCTTTAAAGGATACATTTACACAGCATTTTTATTTCAAAATAACACTGGTTATTTCGAAATAAAAGATATTTGATCCACATGACGTTTTCTTATTTTGAAAGGATGGATCCCATCCTTTCAAAATAAGAACGGTTGTTTCCAAACAGCTTAAAACCCAATTGTTTTGAAATAGCTGTTATTTCAAAATGGTTATTTTGAAATAAGGCCATTTGGACATGTTGTTTTGAAACACCACCATTGTTTCAAAACAACTGTTTCGAAACAACGTGTCCAAACGGCCTTATTTTGAAATAACCATTTTGAAATAACAGCCATTTTGATAGCAGGCTTTCCCTTAATTTGAATTAACTCATTTCAAAATAACCATGTGTGTGTAGACATAGCCTTCAAGTCACCTGTCATAAGGCAGGTTTTCCATTCCACCGATCATCTTTGTAGCCCTACTCTGCACCTGTTCCCATGTGCTTTCTTAAGTAGACCTTCTTTGTTTCCTCCTCAAAGGCTGTAAGGAATATAATTATCCACAGTTAATAATACCACACAGCCATTTCTAAGCAAGAACATTTATTCTAAAAGTGAAAGCATTACTGAAAAAAGTTTTAATTTTTATTTTTTTAATAACTGGACACATGGTAAACTTAACAAAGATCACCCAAACTCCAACAAGGGCTATGATAGAACTCAGGCCATCAAAACCCATGAAGCCCCTCCCCCCCACTGTCATAAGCAGAGAACAGCCTTTTTTAAGTATAAGCCCATCCATGAATGTGAGAATCACTGCTTTGTACAGTTTGGGCCTTTGATCTAGGGACCCTGAGAACAAGAAAGCAGCAGATCATAGTTTCTCCTCCAGGTGTAGCCTCCGCTGGCTGGATCCAGAGATGAGAACTTGTATTCCCCTACTTCCGCGAGCAAGCTTATTTATTGGATGAGCTTTCATGGGAGAAAATCTTACTTCGTCTTCAAGTGTCTGACGAAGTGGGATTTTCTCCCACAAAAGCTCATGTGAAAAATATATTTGTTAATCTTTATAAGTGTCACCATTCTCCTTTTTTATATTTCCTAGGAAACTCACTTAACTAAAAGTTTGATTGGGGACAAAAAAGGACAATACAATAAGATATAAATGTCACATGTAAAAGCCTGTTGATTTAGTTTTTTCCAAAATGACTGGTAAGTGCTGGTGCCCAGCTTGAATACTGTATGTTAAAGGGTCTCATTTTAAGAGGCTGGATCTGAGCACACTCTGAAAATCTGGCCCTGAAAGTTAAATAGCCAAAATCAATAGTTTCTTATTAAAATCTTGGCTTTTCATTTTACCATACAAAACTTATCAGGTATCACAGCATCTCAAGGTGGGGGGGAAGGAAGGAAGAAGGAAAAAAGGAGTCGGGCAAGAAGCATATCTATAGAATTTAACAAAAATAGTCTTATTTAAACTTTTAAGTAACTATCTTTCATTAGGCTTACTTCCCCCTAAATTATAATATTTGTGATCTATTGACTTATTAAATTCTACTTTGATCATAAATCCATGACTAATTATGAATACTATTTATTGTTGTCCCATATCATCTAACTTAAATATTTTGTCTTTCACTATTTATTGTTTAATCTATTTCTCTTACTGTTTTACTTCAAGGGTAGGTAGAAATAAGCAAATCCAATGTTTAATTTCCTAAGTATCAATCAGAGGTAGAGTGTTAAACATAGGAAATTATTTCCAGCCAATAAATCAAAGTATTTGATGATCATTTAGGCAGCACCGTATTCCCAGTCACAGGAGTTGGATCATATTTAATTCACATCGAGATTCAGGAGTCAAAATATTTATGGAATATGTACACCTGAATACAAATTGCTGACTCTTTCTTTAAAATTCTGTAATTGTTTATGGTCAGTGCTATCATTCTTTTGAGAAAAAGTAGTATTGTTGACCCAATATTCTTGAGAATAGTATCATAACTGCTCTATAATGTAGCAAGTCACTAACGAGCCAGAACCTCCAGTGATGACATGAATACTTACCAGGAAGGATCCCACAGGAAAAAGTCCCAGGCTATTAGTGATCTTGGCCACATCATCTATAACATAGCTATTGCAAAATGTAGACACAACATATCTCATTTTAATTCTTCATAGAAAAGAGATTATTTGCCTGACCTTTATCTAAAGATCACTTGCTTCTCAAAGATATTTATAAAGCTTATCTTTTGTCTATAAAATATTATGGTTTGGTTACTTCTATTTTAGCATCACTGTATAGTTTGAATCAGTACGTGTTTCACCATATTTCACCTGTATCATAGCAGCTATCTGGCCATTGCTCACTAAGTAATCTAACTAGTGTATCCAGTATGATAGACTGCAGAACTCAGTCCTAAAACTGAACTTTTAGACCTATCCATCTGAACAGTTCCAAGAAATTATAGATATCCTCTTGTCCATTAAGCTACACCCCTCAGTGTCCATAGACTGGTGTGTCAAATGATTGGCACGTGCCAATTTAGTCATGGTTTGACAGTTGTTTTTAAAAAGGTGCTATGAAGTGATGGTTTTCGTGTGGTGTGCAAAGAAAGGTCCGTATTGTTTCCCAACTATAATTGTAACAGTGGTCTATCTATAGTAATGTATTTTACTGTGTTTCCAATATTTTAATATTTGAACCCCTACATTTTATTATTATGTATTTGTTTTACAGGAGACCTTAGCAGTCTTAACCAAGATCAGGAGCTACTATAGAAATGTATTAAGAAATGATACCTACTTCAAAAAGTTTACAGTCTAGAGAGACAAGACAAATGAAGGAAGGGGGGAAGAAAGTATTATCCCAGATTACAAGATACAGAACAAGGACAGAGCAGAACCCAGTTTAAGGGAACTATCCACAGCAACATTCTTCCTGTCTGAAATACAGCATTTAGGGGAATGTTCATTCATTTGCATTATTTTTAATATTTCTACTACATTTCTGACTAGACCTGTGTGATTAAGGGATTTCCTGTTCACTGGCAATTCTGGGGAAAAAGAAAATAAAAACTTGTTTTGGTTAAACTGAACACAATTTAAAAACAAATGGAAAAGAATTAATGAAAATACTCTTGAGGTTGGAGAAATGATTTAGTTTTGGCAGTATTGAAAAATTAACATTTCAAATGTTTTACCTTCAAAAAATAAAAGTAAGGAAATCTTTAAATGAAAAGTCACATCCAACTGAAAAATAAAAAACATTTTGGTTTTGAAATATGAAAATGAAACATTTCAATATTCTTTTATTATTTAGTTATTAGTACTATTATTTTAGGGGAAGTTTTTCCTTAAATAATCTGGAAAAACTGACACAAATTCACAAAATGATTTGGTGTTGTCAAATCTCATTTTTTGCTGAAAAAAATTTCACAGTCCGATTCAGAATTCCATCATAGTCCTTGCCATGTACTTAGTCATATGAGAAACTTCTACGTTATGTGGAAATACACTGTATTTTATTTTAGGTGCAGAGAAATTATTGTAAGGATCAAATCAGTAGTCCATACAATATAGCATTATAGCTCCAAAAGTGGCTACAGCCAAATATATGGAGGATGATGCAAGAAACCCTATATTGAATAATTATGGAATAGTCTGAATGAATCTGAATAACTGAAGAAAATTATCTTTCCTTGGTTTGTTAGTGGATAGTTTTGCCTGATGCACAGACTTATACTTTTTTTTTCATCCTATTTAATGAAACTTGTGGTATTTTCATTATCCATACAAATTTATTTAATGGTTTTTGAATTCTACTACACTTTCAGCCTCAATTATCCCTAGAAATAAGTTCCACTGGTTTATTGGTCACTTTGTAATACTTTTTAATTTGTTAGCTTACATACAATATACTTTCCAGTGAGTCTGTAGTGAACAAAACTAAAGAAACAGTAGATATATGGTTCGTATACATTGATCTGGACACTAACTAGACTCACTCCTTTGTCTTGATATATGATACGGAAATGGCAACTATTTAAAGTGCACACGAAAAGAGTTTGGTTACATTATTTCTGACAGTTGATCTATATTGTATACTTCATTACATAGAACTAGTCTGTAAAGGATTTATAGGAAAAGCAAGAAAGCATTTCAGAAATTATCTGGAGAGGTAGCTGTGTTAGTCTGTGTACAGCAAAAACAACAAGAGTCCTGAAGCTTTTGTGGGGTCCAGCCCACTTTTTCGGATGCATGAAGTGGAAACTACATTTGAGAGGTGTATATACCTATGCCAGGATGGGAACGGCAAGTGTTATCAAAGTCAGTTCAGAGGGTAGATGGGAAGTATTCACACCAGTTGATTAAAGCTATAAACTCAACTCAGCAGAAGAGTCTGTCTTGTCTTGAGGACTCTTTCTGCCCCACCACCCCCACTCACATGATACAGTTCTGTGGTGACCTGGAGGCCTATTTTTGCCATCTCCGACTCAAGGAATATTTCCAACACACCACTGAACAACACACTAACCCACAGATACCTTCTTTCCAACACAAGAAGAATTCTACATGGACTTCGCCTGATGGCCGAAACAACAGACTGGACTTTTACATAGAGAGTTTGTACCAATGCACACAAGCTGAGACTGTAGACAAGCAATGTCACTTGACCCAAAACCTCAGCCATGTAGAACGCAATGCCATCCACAGCCTCAAAAACAACTCTGATATTATAATCAAAGAGGCTGACAAAGGAGGTGCTGTAGTCATCATGAACAGGTCAGATTAAGAACGGGAAGCAGCCAGACAACTCTTTAATACCTTATTCTACAAGCTACTACCCTCTGATCCCACTGAGGAATACCAAAAGTGACTACAACATCTGCTTAAGAAACTCCTTGAAGAACCACAGGGACACATCTACACAGACACACCCCAAAATACCCCTGGTTGGGGCTCTTATCTACTACCCAAGATCCTCAAATCCAAAATCCTGGATGCCCCATTATGTCAGGCACTAACACTCTCATAGCAGGATTGTCTGGCTACATGGACTCTCTCCTCAGGCCCTACACCACCAGCAATCCTAGCTATCCATGACACCACAAACTTCCTGAAAAAAACTACAGTCCATTGGTGACCTCCCAGAAAACACCATCCTAGTCACTATGCATGTTGAAAACCCCTGCACCAACGTTCTTTGCAAAGATGGACTATAAGTCATCAGGAACAGTTTCCCAGATGATAACATGGCACACCTGGTAACTGAAATTTGTCCTGACCCACAACTACTTCAAATTTGGAGATGAGCTATACCTTCCAGTCAGTGGCAGGGCTAGCAGTACCTGTATGGCCCCATGGTATACCAACATCTTTATGGCTGACCTAGAACATTGCTTCCTCGAATCTTGTCCACAATCGCCTGTCCTTTACCTATGTTATGTTGATAACATTTTAATCATCTGGACCCATGGGAAAGAGTACCCTGAAGAATTCCACTGGCACTTCAACAATTTCCACCCCACAATCAACTTCAGCCTGGATTGGTCCACATAAGAAATCCACTTCTTGGAGACTACCAGATGAATAATGGATGGATGCAATATTCCCTGTAAGCTGCATGGGCGCACAGCCCTGCAGCCCACTGCAGCTGCCCAGCACAGGGAATGCTGCCGGCAGCACAGGGCCGGCAGCCAGAATCCTAACTGAGAGCTCCTCTGGAGCTGGGAGTTATTAAAACTCCCGCCCAGAGAGGCTCTAACAGAGCATGCCCAGAATGTCTGAGCATGCTCTGTTAGTGCTTCTCCAGCCCCAGAGCTGTGGCTTGGCCATGCAGCTCCAGCGGCTGGGTAAGACTGCGGAGAGGGAGTCAGACCGGCTGGCGGGTTACTGGGGGAGTGGGCTAGGGTGGGAGAAGGGGATTGGGCTGGCAGGGGGGCCAGAAGGATTGGGCCCATGGGAGGGGGTGCAGCGAGCAACGTGAGTTCATCAGCTGCCTCAAGCTCTTAGGGGGAACACTGGATGGACGCATTAATACCACCCTATCCAAAAAATCAGCTGACTGCAATACATGCCTACATGCCTCCAGCTTCTATCTGGGACACATTACATGATCAATCGTCTACAGCCAAGCCTTAAGGTACAACCGGATCTGCTCTGATCGCTCAGACAGAGACAAACACCTACAAGATCTCCACCAGGCATTCCTAAAACTACAGTAACCACCTGGGGAAGTGAAAATACAGATTGACAGAGCCACCTACTACAGGACAGACCCGGCAAAGAAAACAACAGAACACCACTAGCCATCACTTATAGCCCAGCTGAAAATCTCTCCAACACATCATCAAAGATCTACAACCTATCCTAGAAGATGATCCCACACTCTCAAGCCTTGGGAGGCAGGCCTATCCTTGCTTACAGACAGGCCCCCAACCTGAAGCAAATATTCACCAGCAACCAAACACCATACAGCAAGAACACTAATCCAGGAACATATCCGTGGAACAAACCCCATTGCCAACTCTGCACACACATCAAATCCAGGAATACCATCACAGATCCCAACCACATCAGCCACATCATCAGTGGCTCATTCACCTGTGCATCCACTAATATGGTATATGCCATCATGTCCTAGCAATGCCCCTCTGCCACATGCATTGGCCAAAGACTGTCATTGCACAAAAAGGATAAATGGACAGAAATCAGACATCAAAAATGACAACATCCATAAACAAGTAGGAGAACACTTCAATCTCTCTGGACACTCAGTCGCAGACTTGAAAGCTGCCATACTTCAACAAAGAAACTTTGAAAACAGACTTCAGCATGAAACTGCAGAGCTGGAGCTGATTTGCAAGCTTGACACAATGAGACTGGAGCTGAATAGAGACTTGGAATGGTTAGCACATTACAAGAAGCAATTGTCCTTGTTCATACATTCTATCCCTTTAATCAACTGGTGTGACTAGGCCCCATCTACTCTCTGAATTGACTTTTCTAACACTTGCCATCCTCCATCCTGGCATGTGTCTAAATACCTCTCAAATATAGCTTCTAGTTCATACATCTGAACAAGGGGGTTGGAGCCCATGAAAGCTTATACTCAAAGAAATCTCTTAGGGTATGTCCACACATCTCTTTTATTTCAAAATAACACTGGCTATTTCAAAATAAAAGAGATTAGGTCCACATGATGTTTTCTTATTTTGATATCACGGGATCCGTCATTTTGAAATAAGAACCATTGTTTCAAAACAGCATAAACCCAGATAGTTTTGAAATGCTGAGCCCGGGGGCCTGGGGAGCTGCAGCCCTGGTGGTGGGGAAAACCGGTTGCCCTGGCACCCTGCCGCAGGGCTTGCCACCAGCCCTGGCAGCGGGGAGAGCCGGGCGGCTCCCCCAGGCTCCTGGCAAGCCCTCTCCTCCCCTCCGCCCTCATTGGTGGCAACATGGCCCACAAGGGGCCATGTTGCCACACCTCCCAGGGTGCCCCTCTCATGAAGCGAAATAGCATGTCCACACATAAGACATGCTATTTCACTTTCAGGGTTTCCCTTATTTTGAATTTTTTTTTTTTTTTTTTTTTTTTAGTTCTAAATAAGTGGTTTTGAAATAAGGGTTTTATTTCAAAATAAGTCATTTCAGAATGACTCATTTCAAAATAAAACCTTGTGTATGGACATAGCCTTAGTCTTTAAGGTGCCACAGGATTCTCACTGTTAAAGCATTTTAGAGCACATCTGGTAAAAAGAGATCTCTTATTTCTGGTAGGTCCCAGCTCTTCAAAAAATGTTGGATATAGTTTCGCTTACACTATGACCATTTCACAAAAGGTAACTTACAACTGTATCCACTGGTACTGCTTTTAGTAATGTTGAGAATAACCAAAAATTAGAGAGACAGTTGAATTAGCAAGTTGTGTGGAAACAGTAAAAAGGATAAAACCAAAATGTGGAACTTACTGGTAACAGAAGGTGTTGTGAAATATGCTCAGGACTGGCCTTTGGGTCCATGGTTCCCCTGATCCAAACAAGATATAAATGTAAAGCAGGATCTTAGCTTTCACTACAAACTTTATAATATGTTCTTTGAAAACCTAAACCAGTAGCATGAGCAGAAAGCTCTTCTTTTTAAATACCAAAGGTTATTCACAGCCCTTCATCTCCTTGTCCTTTGGGGCTTACAGAAGTCATGTCCACAGGATTCAGTTTTCAAAAGAGAAATAAATTGCTTTGAAGGACTACCACAAAAAAAGTGAAACAAGGCTCTGAATATGTTAAGAACAACCACCAATGGAACTGCTATTAGTCTGGTCATTATAACAGGTGTTGGTAGATACCAAAAACTAAAGAAGATGACTGTGTCTGCACAATTTCAGAAGGGATAGCTGTGTTAGTCTAGTCCAGTAAAAAAAAAAAAAACACAACAAGGAGTTGTGTGGCACTTTAAGACTAACAGATTTATTTTTTGCGTGAGCTTTCGTGGGAGAAGAACCCACTTCCTCAGATGCTTCGAAGATGGGTGAACTTACAGAAGGGAATGAAACTAAATGCCAGGGGGTGTAAAACATAGGATCAGCTCATAAAGTAACAGCAAATCAGAGCAGTTTACAGGCTCAAACCATGGGAAGCCTGAAGTCAAATTACCCTTTGTAATGTGAAAAGAACCCATAATCTCGATTGAGTCCAGCTTTCACAGAATTTAGCTTGCATATTAATTCGAGTTCAGCTGTTTCTCTTTGGTACATCTCTAATGACAGTCGTTAACAAATCCATCATCGAGTGATTAGGAAGATGGAAGTGCTCAGCAACTGGTTTCTTTGTTCTTTGATTTCTGATATCAGCTCTGTGCTCATTCAGTCTCTTACGGAGCGATCGTCCTGTTTGTCCAATATATAAGGTGTAGGGGCATTTCTTGCATATGATGGCATAGACCACATTAGTAGATGAGCAAATAAATGAGCCTTTGATGGAGTAGCAGGCTTGATTAGGACCTATGATGGTGTCTGTTGTGTAGATATGTGGGCAGACTTGGCAGTGTGGTTTTTTGTGGGGGTGTGTGCCTGCTTCAGTGTTCCTGTTGTTAGATCTGTAGTTGCTGGTAAGTATCTGTTTAAGATTAGGGGGCTGCCTATAAGCAAGGAGTGGTTTGTCTCCCCTAATTACAAAATTACCCCATTACAAAGGGTAATTTGACTTCAGGCTTCCCATTCTTTGGGCCTGTAAACTACTCTGATTTGCTGTTACTTTATGGCCTGATCCTATGTTTTACACCCCCTTGCATTTAGTTTCATTCCTTTCTGTAAGTTCACCCATCTTCGAAGCATCTGAGGAAGTGGGATCTTCTCCCACGAAAGCTCATGCAAAAAATAAATCTGTCAGTCTTAAAGTGCCACACAACTGCTTGTTGTTTTCCTAATGTGGTCTATGCCATCATGTGCAAGAAATGCCCCAACACCTTATATATTGGACAAACAGGACGATCACTCCGTAAGAGACTGAATGAGCACAGAGCTGATATGAGAAATCAAAGAACAAAGAAACCAGTTGCTGAGCACTTCCATCTTCCTAATCACTCGATGACGGATTTGTTAACAACTGTCGTTAGAGATGTACCTGGGACATCAAGACTTCAAAGAGAAACAGCTGAACTCGAATTAATATGCAAGCTAAATTCTGTGAAAGCAGGACTCAGTCAAGACTATGGGTTCTTTTCCCATTACAAAGCGTAATTTGACTTCAGGCTTCCCATGGTTTGGGCCTGTAAACTGCTCTGATTTGCTGTTACTTTATGAGCTGATCCTATGTTTTACACCCCCTTGCATTCAGTTTCATTCCTTTCTGTAAGTTCACCCATCTTCGAAGCATCTGAGGAAGTGGGATCTTCTCCCACGAAAGCTCATGCAAAAAATAAATCTGTTAGTCTTAAAGTGCCACACAACTCCTTGTTTTTGTGTCTGCACACAAATCTTCCAGTTTAAGAATCTTAATTTTCTTGAATAAAACAGTATGTCAACAGACCTTCTCATTAAATAAACTAATAGATATTTGAGAAAAGTCATGGCACCCTACTAGGATTGCACTGTTGATACAGTGTAGGAAATCCCAATGTGTAAGAATTTAATTGTGATAGTAGATGGCAGGAATAAACACACATAAACACACACATGCACACAAGAGCCATTAAACTAGCTACTCCTCTACTGAGATAAAGCTTATCCTTCAGTGTTCACTAGCAAAATAAAGAATGCCAAAATCAGGCTCTCTCTGGATTGCACATTATGGTCACTTGGAACTTCATCACAAGGATAGAACTCATCCTCCCACACAGACCCCTAAGCAGTTGTCGGAGAATCTCTTTTAGATGGTAATAGTAACAGGTCTATGAAATTCACTTAAAGAGCTCTGACTATTTCCAGTAGGAAGCAATGTAGTTGGTTCCTTACAATGTCGTCTTCATTATGCCTTCAAGAAATTTTAAATTCTTGTAATGAATGCTTTTTGCGTTTTTTTTCATGACAAAATATATAAAAGACTCTGTAGATTAAGCATATTATTTTGAGACAGCTTCATTCATTCCTTAATTAGCAACAAGGTAGGATGAGCTGACAGTCTAAGGTGCTTTATTACAAAGAGGGACCCTTTTGGTTTCCAGTTTCACTACAGTAGATAATGGTTACTGCTAAGTCTCCAATTAAACATGTGCTTAGTCTGGAATTGACATCAAAAGAATTTAAGCATATGCTCAGATTTAAACATGTGCAAGAGCTTTGCTGAAGTGGGCCCTAAGTCTTTGTGCAACCTTCGAAGTAATGTTCTCAAGTGAGTCACAGAAGGTCTATGTACTAGGGTGAACTTACCTTTACAGCAAATATAAAATATGTTGAGTGGCATAAATATTATCAGAGGAACTGTGCAATGCTGCTGCCACTGAAGGATAATAGAACATGTATATCTCTCTTAAAACACCTTGCACTCAGGTTATAAAAATCGCACACTCTTTGGTGTCACAGATGCAATTATTAAAAGCTCGACTATAAAAAGAGGACAGAGGAGAAAGTCAAACAGAGGAGAGAATGCCTAGTGCAGTCAACAGACTATTGGATGGATAGCAATTATTTATTTCCAGTTTGGATATTAATCTTGTCATCTTCCTTGATAGTTTTGCCATTTCCATCATGTGGACATATTGAATATTAGCAAATTAAAGTACTCTGACACTTCCCTCCTGCAGTTTACAATCTTTCTTGCACTTACAGCAACACAAATAGAACAGTCCCTTGGACAGGAGTCATAAGACTTGACATAATTTGCTATATTCTGAATGCTGCAGCAGATTGTTCATACTGATAAAAGCATCCTCCGTCAAAGACAGCATCTAGCAATGACTGGCATTGGCCACAACTTCATTATTCTGTCAAAGATTTAGCATGCCAGTCAATGTAAGATGATGCATGATCACTTAAAATTGATTATAATTCATATTATGGAGATCAGGATGCTGAACTTCAATAATGAGTTATGCAGGATGCCAAGTATTTTTGATACATTTCCACATGCTCTTATTTTGGATACCCTTAAATTGTTTATCAAAAAGACAAATTTTATCAATTAATGTACAGAATAATAGATCAATGCAGGGAAATAATTCTATTGTAAAGTTCAAGTGACACCATACACCAAAAAAAAAAATATATATATATATATATATCAAAGCCCCAAAACTCTGTTATATTAAGTTTTCCCAGAGGGACTTTTCATGCTTTACTGGATCATATTAATTTGTTTTAATAATATATGGAGTTGTGACTTTTGGACTTTCATGGCAATAGGGCGGATCATATTGACTTGTCATGCCACGTAACTAATTGTGCTTATCAGTGATGAGGCAGGTGCATTGAGATCTGATATGTTTTACTGTCATAATCAATAGAAGTGCAGCTTTGTCTCTGATAACATTTTCTCCACAGTGCAGCCTGACAAGAAGTAATTTAGAACTTTTAATGTTCCATAGTTGTCATGTATTTGTCCTCCCTGAGTTTGTTGGATTTTTGTAAACATATAATTGACTTCTAAAGTGCCAGATATGCATCTCCTTGAGAAACATCAATAAAGAATTTATCTGCAGAATCAACTCCATTCGCACAATTCCCACTGAAATCAAAGAGAAATCTTCCTGTGGAGTGGATATGAATTCTTTTTCCTTAAGATCTGTAGTGGTGGAGAGAGAACCAGCTGTTTGTGCATCACTTAGCTCAGTACTGCATTTCCCCCCGCTTCTTTCTCTTTACTTTTATGCAGATCCTGTACCAGTTTCCACAAATGAAACTAAAATAATGAAGAAAATAGGTTTTCCTGAGAGTACTGACCACTATGGAATGAAGAAACAGGCTCAGTTTCTAGACTTTGAAAAGTCAAGTGAACTCAAACTCTTATCTAATTTGGAAAATGACGGGGAAAGATTTTTTTTTTTTTTTTTTTTTTGCATTTCAAACTCAGGGTAATTTTTTTAAATAGAGATTTAGGAACCTAAGTATCATTGCAAGTCAGTGGGAGTTAGAGACAGATTTTAAAAAGTATTAAATCACCTAAAGATGCAGACAGGTATCTAACTGAATTATCAATAGTGCCTGAGTAACTTAGACATCTAACTTGCACTGACATTTATGAGAGTTACCGTAGATGCCTAATTCACACAAGCAGGGGTGTCACTGGCACCTGGCACACAGGGCACATGCCCCAAGTCTCGGCACCAGTGCCCCAAGCATCTGGGCTGGCCGGCCCACTCCCTGGCTGGGGCGCCCTCTGTAGCGCCCACCTTTCCCGGCCCCAGCCAAGCATTGAGGCTGGGAAACCCACAGCAGCACCTGTCTCTCCTGGCCCTGAAACCGGCCGGGGATCTGGGACCAGGCTGGAGGTGGCAGGAGCCTGATGAATTATCGGGCCCGGGTGCTGGAACGTGGCCAAGGGGGCGTGGTGTGGACCCAGGGAGTATGGCCTGGGTCTGTGTCACGGGTCTTTTACAGGGCCAGTGATGTTCCTGCACACAGGTGCTTTTGTGAATTTTACCCATAATCTTAAGTGACAGCTACTACTGAGTATTGAGCTTCACAGTGATGTGAGTTGTCAGGGCTGTCCCCAATGGGGTGTGGGGCCTGGGGCTAATCAGCCTGTGGGGGCCCCCGCTGTCACTCCTGCACTGGGGGGGGTGGAGTGGATTGGATTGGCCCAGAGGCTGGCACTACACTCCCACCCCCCCTTAAGCAGCCACTCTGCCCCCGCGGGTGGAGTCGGCCAGTCTGTGGACTGAGCTCTGCTCTCCCACCCCACCTCTGAGTGAGCCCTCCCCACCCCCTGGGTGGAACAGCCGGCCTAGGGGAGATGCAAGTGTTGAGAGAGTAAAGCCCAGCCTCTGGGCTGGCCCGCTCCACCCCTGGGCCGCCTGTTCCCTGTCCTAGGGGCAGGACAGCACAAGGCCCATGGAAATGCGGGGTCAGGGGCGATCACCCCTCTAACGTAAGAGACCATACCTACATTGTGTTATACTTCTGACAGTTCCCTGTCTAACACACAGTAAATTCTATTTACTCCTTTGAGCAAGGATGCATGTGGTAAAAGATGTGACAGTAAAAAAGACATAAAAATGTATTTTAACAAGTTGCCAAGGGAAAAAAAATTATTTTAAGTCAGCCTTTTGTAGGAAGAAGAAGAAAAAAAAACCTTTGAAAGACTAACACTTTCTGATTTTTCCTGGGAATCTATTTTAAATTATATGTGAAAATGTAGGTTAGACAGAATGGATCAGAAGAACTTTAAATAATTGTATATTGCAATCATTTTAAAGCCAAATACATTTATCTTCAATAAAATAATAATCCTTTTCTAATGAATTAATTAATTGAATTTGAATTAAAAGAAAATGTTCATACATAATCAAGGAGCGAAAACTACCAGAAAGCATTAATATGTCATTAGGCATTTTAAAGTACATTTACCTTAATTTATATTAATGGCCATAGAAATCAGTTTTTAATTTATTATGAACCAAATAAAGAAAATGAACCCATCAATATGTTCAGTTAGGATATTATTCTTTGTAGTGTAATGACTAAAAATTAACATACTGCTCTCCGGAAAGACAAAAATGAACTAACTAAGATTTTTCTCATATTCCTGGACTACTATATTAGTCTTCCAAATAATCTATATTTAATTATATTTTGTTTTGCTCTAAAATTTCAATAGTACTTCTCAGTGGAGCATTTGGGAACTCCAGAATAGTAAAAGCTAAATAAAACAATAGTAAAGCTGCCATCTTTGTGAAATTAGAAAAGCCACTAATGCGAAGATCAAGTAGACATCAACATGACTAACTAATGAACCTTAAGGTGAAAGCCTTGTTCCACTAAAGTCAATCCACTTTTTTTCAGCTTCAGTGTGGCCAGGTTCTCACGTCTAGTCACTGCCCTTTCTAATCACAGAAATATGTCTGACTGTGGGCCCATTACAAATACAATTATTAGTGAAGTTCCAGAGAGATATTTCCACAAGCAAGGATACATAGAAGTCTCAGAAAGTTTAAGTCTCTAAACTGACTAAAATAATGCCTCTGCTCATTCAACTCCCACAATGTTGAGCCAATACTGCCAAACCCAAGTAACAAAAATCCCAGATTAGGAGTTGAGAAATCATGAGACTGGTTGAAAAAAACGAGATATTGAAATATAGTAAAAGGGTCCCTACTATATTCATAGCCATGAAAAATGTGTCACGGACCATGAAATCTGGCTGTTGTAGGAGTTACTGCCAAAGTATTATTGTCACCTTGTCTTCTATACTACTACTAGGGACAATGTTGCCTTCAGAGCTGAGTGCCTTGCAAGCAATCACCATTCTACAGACATGCAGCTATGAAGGCAATGCAAAAGTGCCACCTTAAACCCTCCAACAATTACTTAGCCCTTTAAGATCAAAACACCCAGTCTGGGATATGAAGGCTTTTTTATGTTTGTAGTTCTTAATATATAGCCATGATTTTTGACAACACTGTGAAATGTAATATTTAAAGTTCTGAAACAATGAAATTTAAGATTTTAAAAATGCTAGGATTGTGAAATTTACCAAATTGGATCATGAATTTGATAGGGCTCTAACACTAAATGAAGAATTGCTATACTAATTTGTGGTTTTGGATCTTCAGAGATCACATTTTCAAACTTGTTCCCATAAGTATGAGGACTCAAAACTTAATTATTCTAAGGGTAAAACTGATATTCTTGACTTCAGGATGCTGGATTTTAAGAAATATATCTGTGATTAAATTCCAGTAGTTGGCAAAAATATTGGCGGAAAGGTGTTTTTTTTTAAGGTAGCCAGGTCCAATCCAGCTTCTAGAGTGGTAGTTTCTCTCTCCTCAAGGACGTTGGGAGCTAAGACAAGACACAGGGCTGATCCCCTTACAGTACATTAATGGTCCCCTTCCTTGAAGGGAGCAGGAAGGATTGGGACCAAAAGGAAATACTCTTAGGATCATTCATACAAACAGGTCTTTTCCTTTTGGAAAACATTTGTTCTGTCATCTGCTAAGTGGCTATATCCTTTGCACTGATTATCCGCTGAGGAGTATAGAGTGACCAGGTTTATATTCCAAATCCCAATCAGGAGATTGGCCTTCACTGTCTCTCAAACCATGACAACAGCAGGGGTTGTTTTTCTTTCTGTCAGACAGCTTCTGCATTTAGGCTATTTCCATTTAAAGTTGTTGCGAAGGACCCATAAGTGTTCCTATTCAGACATAACAGATGACAGCTTCTTTCTATTTTGGACCTTATCTTGCTGCCTTCTTCAATGATGCCATGGACCACACCATCTATCTCCCCCAAGAACCTCATGTGAGTATAGAACAAGAGGAGAGCTGAACAAAGAGTCTAAAGGTAATCTGTTATCGAATGGTCAAACATAAAACTTCAAATTTATTCATGGATTAAAAAAAAATGTTTAATGCACTTCTCTTGTTCAGTGGGCAGATATTCACCAGCCAGCAGTCACCCATAAAAAAAGCCATTCTTTACCCATCTTCCAAGTATACGGAAATATCAAGATCCTCAGATACCCTCATGTAGTAATTGCTGGTTGTGAAACTCCCTCAGATACCCAGGGCTGTGAAGCACCTTACTAACAACTGACTTTTACCATGAAGATAACTTATCTGGGAGCTGTGGGTCAGCTCCCTGATACCACCAGCCAAAGGGCAACACCAGCACTCTCCTATAGGCCTCACAGGCTATCCCGTCATTCTTCTGGTTAGTCACTGGTTTAGCGGTTTCGTGACATGCAACCTACCTGACAGGCACCTTCTACTGGCAGTACTGGGGAATTAGTTAAGCAGTCCCCAGTAGGTGGTCCATGTTCCACCTCTCTCACACCAACCTTTTTCCTTGAGCCCTGTTCTGGGCCCTTAGCCCTCCCTCCAAGTCCTCCATCTAGCGACCCCTTCAGGGGTATAATCCAGCCCGCTCTGGTTCTAGCCACTAATTAAAAAATAGTCAATAGCCAGTGAGCCTGAACACATTCCAGCACCCATGCCACTCCTGGCACCCAGAAGGAGAGAGGAGGGACTCACACCCACACATTTCTCCAGGTCCCAGCCCAGGAGCCCTGTGTGTCTCTACTGCGGCCTCCACCTCCCTCCAGTCCTCTGTGCAATAGCCACTTCTCTGGGCCACTTTCCCCAGAGCCCCCAATCACATGCAGCTCTTCGCTACCCCGGAGTCCAGCCGTCGTCCACTCCTGGACTCCTCATCTCTGGACCACTGCTCCAGACACTGCTCAAGTCTGTACTACTTCAAAATCCCCAGTTGCTGGTCAGCTCCCTGTGGTATGCTCGGAGCTCTCCAGGGTATAACTCCCTCAGCCAGCCAGCTAGAGAGAAGGTTAGGGTTGTTCCTCCAGCTTCCCAGGCAAACTCATCTATGAGCCCTGCTGCTCACTTGTATATTGGGACCCTGCCCTCTGACTGGCTCCCAGCTCTTAGCAAGTGATTGTCTGCCTTTTTAACTCTCCACATGCCAGAGCAGGGCCACCACACAACTAAAATTGGCACACTCCAATTCTCAAGTTTCTTCTTGGGGCATCCCACATTTAGTATTTTGGGCACTTGTACTAATTTGCTGACACACTGTGTCAAAAGAAACTGTTCAAAATGTTCACCCCAGATTATCAGTTCCACCTTAGATCACTTTTCCTTTAAAATCACAGCAACCAGGTTTGTTATAGAGAAATCAAGTATGAGTTTATGTAGCAAAGCACAGAGATTCATGTAGTAATAATTATAAGCATTGGAAACAAAAAAGGTATATAAAAATAAAATTATAGCATGCATTACATTCTAGAGCCACGACTTAAATACCAAGGTACTGACATTTCTAATGTGCACTCAGAATCTTTGCAGATGTTTACAGACAGGATGGCTACAATACTTTTGTCATGAGAAATGTACAGTGTCAGTTTCCTTCAAGGGGAAGGATTCATTGCATCACTTTGCAGTCCAAGATTTTCAGACCAATCCTTTGTTTTTGTTCATAAACAGGAAACCCTTTTGTTGCCTATTACTTTCTGTAGATGTCCTCCTTTGTATATTTCACAACTATTCAGTTCACCCTTGCCAGATAGTCATTCAACTCACAAAACAGAAATTGCCAGACAGCTGTCAATTACCTCTTTCATGAAACCAAAATTCCAGAGTGTGTCATCTTCTTGTGACCATGACTTTAAGAATGTATTTTTAGTACAGATACACAACTCCTTAAATATCATGGATGAGGTTTGGTTTTGTTTTGTTTCCAATGATTACGGTGAGCAGCGAGGTACTGCCTCTTGGTAGAGATGTCACATGAGACACTTTGGAGAACTATTGTGCAGCTATCTGACTCAGGGGAACTCCTAAGAAAAGCAGGGTATCCTTGTGCCCTCTGTCAGTTGGCACAGAGGGCCCATGACACAGTGGCAAAGGCTGATATTTCAGTGGTCATCAGTGCACTAAATCTGGTGTCAGTAAAGTTACCACCCATGGTTTAGCCCCACAGGCCTGACCCTCAGCTGATGCAAAGTAACACTGAAATCAGTGTAGCTATAAAATCATAGTCATAGGGTTGGATGGGACCTCATGAAGTTATCTAGTCCAATCCCTGCTGAAAGCGGGACCAGTCCCCCTAAATCATCCCAGACAGGGTTTTGTCTAACTGGGTCTTAAATGTTTCCAAAGATGGAGTCCACCACCTTCCTCAGTAACCCATTCCAATGCTTCTCCACCCTCCTGGGGAGAAAGTTTTTCTTAATATCCAACCTCAACCACCCCAGCTGCAGCTTGAAACCATTGTTCCTTCTTCTGTCACTATTGAGAACAACCTAGTTCCTTCCTCTTCAGAGCACCCCATCAAGTAGTTAAAGGTTGCTATCAAATCCCACCTCAATCTTCTCTTCTACAGGCTAAATAAGCCTAGTTCCCTCAGTCTCTCCTCATAAGTCATGTGCCCCAACTCCCTAATCATTTTCGTTGCCCTCCCCTGGACTCTCCCTAATTTGTCAACAACTGTTCTGTAGTGCAGAGCCCAAAACTGGACACAGTATTCCAGATGTGGCCTCACCAGCACCAAATAGATGGGAATAATCACATCCCTCAATCTGCTGGTGACATTTTTGCATCAGCTGAGGATTTGCCATTTTGCATTTAAATTTAAGAAAAGATAGCTCACATTTAATAAAAGCAAATATAACGATAATTGAACTACTCTGTCTTTTCTCCGCCACAATCTGAAAACCATGGGATCTGTTATGTAGGCATTGACAACCATTCTGAAAAGAACACAGTTTTTCTAGCACTGATATAGACACTTAAGAAGCTATTTAGTGTTTTATTATAATAAAGCTTATACTACTGGAATTTGTAGAAAGCTGCTTCCTATTGTACCTGTTCTATGGTTCATTGTACATCCACTGAAAATTAAGAGATCACTAGGAGCATTCACCAATAGGCAAGATGATTAGCCATGCCATATCATTCTGCTCCTTGTCATTCAAACTTTAAGCACGTTTCAAGGAACGAATAAACAAAAGTTAGAGGCAAGGGAGAATCAGGAAGATTTGAATGACAAGGTGCAGCAACTTGAATGCCACAAGTCTGGGGAAATGTCAAATTTTACACTATCACCATTCAGGCAATTTCAATAAAAAAATCCATTGTGCTTTCCAACTCAAACCTTTAGAGTGAAAGCAAATTTGAACTGAAATATTGTAAAGGTTAAAGCTTATAAAACCACAACCCTTTTATTTCAGTAGGGGAGTTTAAGTTGCCTCTTTTATTGTCATGTGGATTGTGGTAATAAAGAGGTAAAGAAAGACCTATGGGGCTCTGTGAACTGGTGCCTCTTGCAACTCAGACATCTGAGGCAGGGTTAGCTCTACCCCAGTCTGCTACTGTGACACACTTGGGCTGTTATATGGTGAAACAGGCTGCTGCCTTGTGTTCAAATATAGGCTTATGCACTTGATGTTAAAAACAAGGGCACAGCAAATGCCAAGTTGGCAAGAGCATGCAAAAGACCAGATAAAACCCAGTCGTTCAGAAAGACTGTACATATCTTGACCATACCTGTTCTCTTCCTGGGGCACTGTGTCAGGTATGGAGTGAAGCTAATGCCATTGATGATGTGAGGTTCCATGTTTCATTAATTGACTCCCCCAGTAATTGTGCTGTGTATTTTGCAACACTTGGAAGATGTGAACATCATTACATGGGGCTCATGATTCTTGGCAGTTTTGACCTCACACATATTCCTATGAAACTTGACATCTCACTCCTCATCTCAAAATTATTGCAGAAGTACTCTGACAAGAGCTTCTTCTCCTCACTCCTCAGTTTTCTCCTCCTTTCACTTCTTACAATGTTCCTTCTCTTTCCTTTGATTCTCCTCTACCTCCATTATCAAGTCATGCCTACTTCTCTGTTATTTTGCCTTCAAATTCAGAATCTTGTGTATGCCACTGAGTGGTATCTTATTTGCATTTTCTTCTGTGGTTGAATAGTGTTGCTTTAGAGGAAAAAAACAGCTAAAGGGGGGGGAAAAAAAGGAATGTGCTTTTGAAGTCGTATGATTTTATTCTCTGACTACACAGCCACAAGGGAAAAACACCACATTTAATTTCAGAAGAATGCTATTTCCATTCTTTATTCATTCTCCCACAAAAGTTCTATATGTTGAAAATGCTTCTAAGAGAGTTATCCCAATAGAAGAAATATGCAGTTAGTTCTACTTTTTCAGATACAAAAAAAGACTGCGTGCAGGGGCAAAGTGTGGGAGGAAGGGAATTCCAATACCTGGAAAACATCACAGCAGTAGTGATTACATTACACCCTTCTCAAGCTGCTGCAAACTGAAATGATAGTGTGCTGCTTCAGAAGAAAGGAGAAGTTATTCTAGGCACTGGTAATGAAAACTTCTATTTCTTCATAGGAAAGCCTTCTACATCTTATGACAGGTGAACAAATAAGTGACTGGAATGGAATTGCAAGTTATAACAGCAGTAGAAGAAGACTTGCCTTCATCAGGGAATCTCAGAGGCCACCTAGAATTTTTATTGACTGAAACATTCTATTTTATTACTCTCTAAGCATGGAGAGAAATCAGACCACCAGTAAACTGACTTCTGTACTAGAGGCAAGGTGTTTTAACAAGCAGGGTATTTGGGATGGCACTGAGTACTTTAAGGGTAGTTTTTTAGAAGTTCAGAGTTTGGCCTTCCTGTATTAATGGTTAAGTTTAGAAAGCTACTGTGTTCAGCAACTGCAAAGTTCCAGTTTGCATTCCCTCCCATCCTGCCACACACACCATTTTCCATAATTTTCAACAGCATGATTGAGAGAAAGGGAATGGTGTCGAATAGGATGAGTGTAATGGCATTGCATCTGCCTAGAACTGTAGATGAAGCACTAGGATTATAGGCTAAGGCACTGTAATAATCTCGAGGGTTCATTAAAGACCATGCTACTGAATGAGTGAAAAATAGATCTTCAATCATACAGACAGCTATCCAGGTGAGGTGGGAGCAGCCGTGTTAGATCTTCTGTAGAGCACATCTCCCAATTCACACAACATTGGCCCATGCTAGGAAGTGTTTCTAAATTCACAACCTTCTACAAGCATATCTCTATATCTTGCCCTCTAAGGATAACAAGTTAAAATTTAGATGTATATAAAAGCTAGCTACTGATGTATGCACTAACATATAACAACACATAACAGCTATCTAAAAATCATGCATAAGAACAGTCCATAAACCCAACATCTGAACTACCTAGAGAAGAGAGGTTATTGGTACATCACTCTCAAATGAGTCTTTACCACCCAGTTTCTTCACATACCCTAGCAAGTCTCTATGGGTCTTTCTGGACATTTGATTACTGTATTAGATCTTCTCAGTACTGGTCCTTCATTCAGGTCTGAGTTCTCTTGTTCCCTGACAGTTTTGTCACCATGCATTGGATGATATTGGATCAGTCTGGGTCAGTATGCCAGAATCTACCTCAATTTCCACAGTGTTGGAACTCTCTGGAATAAGTTGTAGATCCTGTTGATTACATGGAAACATGTCTCCTTGGTCTGTCTGGACAACATAAGACCATAGCTGCGGCTGTTTTTTTAATAGTACCTCTTTGGCTCCAAGTAGTAGAGATGTGATTCCTCAGACACACTCTATCACCTGGGTTAAAGGATGGAAGATCACAAGACTCTCTCTCAAAATAATATTTCTTCTTCCAAATGGTAGCAGAGTTCTGAGATTGCAGCAAGTTATTTGTAATAGGTACATTAGATCTGATTCTTCTTCCCATTAACAGCTGACACAAAGAAAAACAATTCTCCAGGGAGGTATGTTGGTAGACCAGCAATGCTGTATACAGATCACCCCCACTTTTAAAAGTCTTTTTCATCAGGTTCTTTACTTTCTGTATAAACCTTTCCACCAGTCCATTTGATTGGGGGTGATTTGGTCTGGAGGTTACGTGGTAAAAATCCCAATCTGTGGCAAACTGCCTAAATTCTGCACTTGGACATTTTGTCCCATTGTGGGTGAAGACCTCATCAGGAATTCCATGTCTGCAGAAAATTCCTTTCATGCCAGTAATCATTGAATTACTATTACTACTATGCAGTGTGCAACTTTCTGGATATAGAGAGCAATAATTGTGACTATTAAGCAATCCTTTGAATGCCAGGTAAATAAATCCACACCTACTTCCTCATAAGGCCTCTATGGAATAGGATGGGATCTCAATGAATCTGCCTGTTGGCACGGCTTGTATTTCAAGCATGAAAAGTAGTTTCTTAACCACACTGGTGATTTTGTGATTGATCCACAGCCAACAAATGACCTCTCACACTTGTTCTTTGCACTTCTCAACTCCTAAGTGACCTTCATGGATGTTCTATAGCATTTCTTTTTGGAGGTACAATGGAATTACAGCCTTACCACCCTTGAAAATCACTCCATCTGCCACAGTCAGTTCATGTCTGCAGTTTCAATAGTCTCTTATACTTAGACAGCAACTGCTTATTATTTCAGCCACCCTTTAATTATCACTGTTTAAGGATTCCCAATGAGTCATCTTACCCTGTATCTTCCCTTATGTGTTGCAGTCTCCTGTTATTTTTGGGATTTGATCTCACAATCATATCTACATAGGCTTGTACCTCTGTCTCCAGTGTCTTCTCAGGTACCATGGGTGCTACTGCTCTGAAAGTGCATCAGCTGCTGTGAACATAAATTTGCCCGGTGTGTAGGTCACTAACAAATAGTACTTCAGCGATTTTATTGTTGTTCTTTGAATCCTTAAGGTACAGACATTTAGCAGTTTGCTAAATAATGCAATTAAGGGCTTGTGATCTGTTTCAACTTCCATTCTCTATCCATAAATATACTGATTGAATCTTTCACAGCCAAACAATATTCCTAAAAGCACCTTCTCGGTCTGTGCAGATCTAGACTCTGCATCAGTCAGTGATTTGTATGCAAATGCCATGGGTTGCCAACAATCTTCATGTTTTTGTATAATCACTGCACCCAACCCAGACTGTGATGCATCCACCAAAATCTTAATAGGCCTCTCTGGAACATAACATTTCAATATCGGTTCCTGTATCAAGTGTTGTTTTAAATCTTCTCATGATTCTTCTTTTGCAGCATCCCAACACCATTCATTTTTATCCTGTAGGAGTTGCCTCATTGGTGCTGCCTGGGCAGAAAGATTGGGTATGAATTTTCCAAGATAGGTAACCATTCCCAGGAACCATTGGACATCTCTCTCTGCCTGGGGATGTGGCATCATTTCAATAGCTGAAATCTTCCTCTTAGCATGTTTTACACCTTCATGGGAAACAATGTCTCCTATAAAGTTAGTTCTCTAACTCTTAACACACATTGTCTTTAATTTGAAGTTTGCAGCTCTAGTTGCATCCAATACATACTGAAGCCAACAATTGTGCTCTTCATTTGTAGAGCCCCAAATGATGATGTCATCCATGGAGGTGTCTACACTGTTAATACGTTCATAGATCATGTGTGTGGTTCTGTGGTACACCGCTGGTGCTGAAACTATACCAAAAGGTAAGAGTAAAAACCTGTACTTCTGAATGGAGTATTAAATGTGCATAATTTTGAGGTTTTCTCAGTTAATTTTAGCTGCCAAAATCCTGAGGATGCTTGCAATTTATTGTAATATTGAGCATTTGCAAACTGAGCGAAAATCTCTTCTGTAGTTGGTAGTTTGATATGTTCTTTATCTATCTATCTATCTATCTATCTATCTATCTATCTATCTATCTGTTGATGTCTCTGGGATCTAAGCATATGCATAGCTGGCCATTACTTTTTTCCACTATGACTAGAGAACTCACCCATTCTGTTAGTTCCTCTAATTTTTTATTATGTGCATTAGTTCCATCCTTTCAAGCTCAGCCTTGAGTTTACCACAGCACCTTTCTACATGGATGAATAACTGGAGGGACTTGCTTGTTTATGCGGATTGTACGTTCACCTTGCAAGCAACCCAAATCCTAAAACAGGTCATGATATTCTTCAAAGAGTGCCTCATAGCCAGATGGAACACTATCTTGAGGCAAGAGCACCCCTTTTACAAAATTGAGTTTCTCACATGCAGCCATGCCCAAAATCAGTGTCACCTCTTGTGGCACTACAATGAAAGGCAGCCTGTACATGGTGTTCTTATGATTAACGATAGTGAAGCAGTGTCCCTGCATGGGTACATTTTTTCCAGAATACCCAGTTACTTTTACATTTGTTGTTCCCAGCTTAGGTCTTATTCTCAGTCTCTCATAATCTTGTGCATTTAGAAAATTAACCTGATCTTCTGTGTCTAGTTTCAGTGGAATGACTGTTCCATTCATTATCAGAGACAGTATCCAGTCCCTCTCAGCAGGTTTGCTTAATCCCAGTATATCTACAAAGCACTCCTCAGTCTCATTGTAAGTAACTAAATCCACTTGATTTTTCTGCCTTTGGGATCTGCAGCAGTTTGCAAAATGATTAAGTTTCCCACAGTTATGACAGAGTTTCACATAAGCAAAATACTGTTTGGGACCATGCCGTGATCCACATTTGCCACAAGACTGCCTGGACTCATTCTTTCTGATAGCAGGATGGTGCCACATTGTGATTTGAGACACTCTCGCTATATGCTGTTTGTTGAATGCATGAACTATTCCTTCTGGTGAATTCAGCTCTTTTACTTGTGTTTTTACCATTTCAGTGGACCTACATATTTCGAGGGCTTCATTCAAAGAGATCATCCCTGCTCTGAGCAGTCTCTCTCAATACATTGTCTGTAATGCCAGAAATAAGTTTGTCTGTGATCAGAGACTCTGCCAAGCTACCAAAGTTACAGCTTTTGCAGAGAGTCCTTAATTCTGTAACATATTGCCCAATGGTGTTATCTGGTTTCTGCACACATGTAAAAAATCTGTGCCTCTCAAAAGTCACATTCATTTTTGGCAAGTGTCGCGGAGTGTTTTAGCTCTGCGTGCTCCCGAGCAGGGCAGCTCTCTGTCTAAGGCCGGATGGCCTTATGGTTATTGACCCTGTCCACGGGGTACTTTGTGGGCAGTGCGGTATGGCTCGCTGGCCAGAGTCAATAAGTCCCAGCCCTTCGCGTCAGGGCAGTGCGGCCCACTGGCCGGGGTCAATGAGTCTCAGCCCTTCACGTCGGGGCAGTGCGGCCCACTGGCCAGAGTCAAGGAGTCCCAGCCCTTCACGTCGGGGCAGTGCGGCCCACTGGCCAGGGTCAAGGAGTCCCAGCCCTTCACGTCGGGGCAGTGCGGCCCACTGGCCAGGGTCAAGGAGTCCCAGCCCTTCACGTTGGGGCAGTGCAGCCCACTGGCCAGGGTCAAGGAGTCCCAGCCCTTCACGCCAGGACAGTGCGGCCCACTGGCCAGAGTCAATGAGTCCACGGCCCGGCTGGGCGCTCTGAGGGATGTAGGCCCAGGTAGGGGGTTCAGGCCCTCCCACTCCTCTGAACCCAGCCCAGGGCCCTGGGGTGTACGAGAACCCTGGCCCAGTCGGCGGGGATCCAAACCGCAACACGCCGACTGAGGCCCGGACGTGGCCAATGCTCACCCCGATTTACCCAGCCCTGGGCTACTTCCTACCTGGTCGCTATGAGGTGCCCCACCTGGACTCTTGACGTCCACCTGGTCAGGAGCCTTGTTCAGTCGGGGTCCTTGGATCCTCACGGCTGAGGGCGCCTTGGTCAGCAGTGCCTTCTGCATTCCGTGTCTCTAGCGTCCCCGGCATCTGCCCCGTTGAGGCAGGAGCCCGGCCAGAGTCTGAACGAGAGCCTCTAGCCTGCTTCTGCTCCCTCCGCTGGCCAGCCTCCAACTGAGGGGAATTGCAGCCTTTTATGGCTGGGCAGCTGTTTGAGCATGCCCAGCAGGGCCTGAGGGGCGGGGCTTTCCTTCTCTTCCGGGCATATAGGCCCGCTTCAGTGCAGGGCGGGCCTGCCCCGTCACAGCAAGCAATTCCTCAAATTTAGTCTGTATAATGTTTAAAGTCATGCTTTCACCATCTTGAAATTCAATGTTATTTTATACATGCAGCCTATGTCTACAATAGCCAATTAGTCCATGTCTTCACTAGGCTTTGCCTAGTTCTAACTTAGAAATTCCTTAGTTTGGACTAAGCAAAGCTTAGTCCACACTAATAACTTTGAGTGGTTAGTCAGGACTAAGCACTTAGTTCAAACCTTAAGTTTGAACTAATGAGATATAGGCACAGACTAATGGCTTAGTTCAAACATCTTTACTTCCAACTAAGCCATTAGTTTGAACTAGCTGCATTTACTAGTTTGAACTAAAATGTTAGTTTGAACTAGTAAGCACAGTTAGTTCAAACTAAAAAGACGCAGTTAGTTCGAACTAACTGGGAACTAAGCTTTGTGATGTAGACATAGCTGCAGTGTCTCCTCCTCAACAACATGCAAAAATTTAGACAATTTTTGGTTTTCATCTTTGTTCTGTGTGCCAGTGGTAAACAATACAACAAAAATAGCTGCTTAAACTTTATCCTGTTTTCTGCAACATTGCCAGACTTTTGGAGAGGTGAAGGAGCCTGTAAAATATCCATTTTTAGAGCTTGCACTTACTTGTTGAAGGGTTCCTTTGTTTTCAGTGATCCCTGCTGTTTGTCTGTTTTCAATTGCAAATGCAGGAATTTTCCTCCAAGTCTTTTTTAGTTTCTAAAATCATTCACTATCTTATGACACCATGTAATGATCTTGAGGGTTCGTTAATGACCATACTCCTGAATGAGTGAGGCATAGATCTTTAATCATACAGACAGGCATACAGGTGAGTAGCTGGGGGCAGCCTTGTTATATCTCCTGTAGGGCATGTCTCCCAATTCACACAAAACTGGCCCACACTAGGGAGTGTCTCTAAATTTACAATCTTTTACAAGCATATCTCTACAGACACCACCCATATATTCATATTATACCTCTTACTAACTTTCTTAGCAACCTGACTGACAGAGTCAGCTGCTGCTCTTTTATTGCGGAAAACCTCCACCACATTGTGCTGCTTCTGGGATGTCTGAGAAATAGCTCCTGTGAATCAGAGCCAAGCTCATCTCTGAGGTCACAATCTCTTCTCCCCCTCTGCTCTTTCACCTGTTCCACTATGGCTGGAGAAAAGTCTTAACAGACACCTAAGTTCTGAACCCTCATGTCGCTTGCCTCCACAGAAGTATCTATGCAGCTTTGGGTTTCTACGCTCATGTGTGTAGTTAATAAAAACATTCATTTCACTGTAAAATAGACAAATTACCAGGACACCACCATATCTATGCTTCTGGTAGTTCATGTTGAGTCCCCTTATCTACTCTCTACTGCAACTGTGGATGCTGAGTAGAGGGATATGAAGTTAGATTACTAACTATTTCTGGTGAAGGGTCCAAGCCTAGGGAGATGACAAAACAGTACACAGGAATGTATGCTGAATGACAAACAAATTGGAGGAACTACATAATTTTATTCACTGGAAGGGATCAGAATGTGATAAAAGTTACCTGGGCTCTGTCCAACAGCTCAGTAGCATGGTGGCTACCACATTGTGCAACACTGATAGCAGCATGTAAACGAGTAAACTGTGAGATTGAACATAAAGTCAGCACATGGGCTATATCTACACTTGGGAGCTTAGTTAAGTTGACTTAACAAGGTCAACTTTAAGTCGACTTAAAGTCAAACTTGTTAAGTCCACTTAAGGATATGTCTATACTGCCAGATATACCAGGGATCTGGGCCCAGGCCCTACCACCTGCTCCGCCCTGGGACCCAATCCATCTCTGGGGGCCTGATCCAGTTCCTGCCACTGCCAGCAGGCAGCTTGGTGCCCAATCTGGCCTTAAATCACTCATTGCAGGGTGCAGGGGGTATGGAGCCAGCTCCTGCTGCTGTCGGCAAGCAGCACGGAGCCTGATCTAGCCCTGAGTCACTTGCCGCAGTCAGCAGGAGCTGGCTCTAAGCCCCTGCTGCCTGTGGCAGGCAGCTCAGGGCCGAACTGGGCTCTGAGCCACCTGTCAGAGGCCGCTGGAACCAGATTGGCTCCCCAGATTCAGGGGCATCACAGGCGCTGGGGACCTGGGGCCCTGAATCCCAGCACCGGTGCCCCAGATCTGGCATGGCCACTCCTCTCCCAGTCTCAAGCCCAATTAGGCCAGAGATCTGGGGCCCAGCCGCTGGCAGCAGTGGTGGCCCTGTCCCCAGCCAGGAAATCCAGGGCCCAGCTGCCTGTGGCGGTGCGGCCCCATCCCCGGCTGGGGATGCAGGACCTAGCCAACTGCGGCCGCTTCCAGCCCCGGCCCCAGCCAGGGATGTAGGGCCCGACCACCTGCGGCCGCTTCTGGCCCCGTCCCTGGCCGGGGATGTGGGGCCTAGCTGCCCGCGGTGGCGTGGTGGCTTCCAGCCCTGTCCCCGCCCAGGGGGTGGGGCCTGTGCACTGGGGGCAGGGCCTGTGGGCCAGGGGTGCGGCCTGGGCCCGTGCCTCAGGTCCCTCCCCGGGGCAGCAATGCCCCTGCCCAGATCTGGATCAGGCCCCAGGGCCCAGGCCCCGGCTCCTGACATTAAAATAGGCTGACTTAAGCCTTAGGTTGACCATAGGTCAACTTAGCAAGTGCTTAAGTTGACTTAATACAAACCCAATTTAATGTGGAGTTCCTTGGGTCAAGTTAAGGGAAGTTAAGTCGACCTAAGGCTCCACTGTAGGCATACCCACAATGAAGACAAGGCTGGTACACTAAGGTCACTTCCCACTGCTGTAGGATATTTAAAGTGGGAGTAAATTATATACACTCAAATGCAATTTCCTCCCCCTTTTACATTGCCAAGAGGCTTTAGTGCAAATGAGACTTGTCCACCTACACTTCAAACCTATCCCACTGAAGAAAGGCTTTTTACCAGCACTCACTTGTATCATTTTATATGTCCTGAGTAATCCATCAATACTTTGAACAAATTGTGTTATTTCACATTCATGCAACACTACTAAAGTTCCTCAGCTTGCATGAAGACTCCATTATGCAAATTACAAAAGTGGTACACAATAATACTCATCAGATTAATTGAGAGCAAAGCTAAAGGCTAATTTTAACCTCAGTTTTGCTAATGCAATTCCAATGAAGTTACTTTGCACAAACATTGGTGCAACTGAGATCAGGTTCTTGCTGTAAACATTAAAACATTAATTGGGCTGTTGGCATGTTTAAGCCAAATGCTAGAAAAAGAACTGTCAATCACAGGAACTTGACTTGGAATTACAGATAATCATACGCATAGGTACATATTACAGTTTTCCTCTTTGATTCAGTTCTATCATTTAGCAAAAAGCTTCTAAGAACAAAATCTCCCTTTCGGAGAGTACTGAGTCTCTAGCCTTCATTACTTGCAGATTCTCAGAAACAAAAAAATCACTTTATATCCTTTGGTCCCTTCGTCTTTGATTTTAGTGGTATGAATTTGGTTTTAGGAAAGGTTTCTGAATCTGATACCTTTTTCAACATGGATCTCTGTTCAACCGAAAGCCGGGGCTAGATTTACATATATATGTGCTTGGTCCCATTTATCTTGATCCGATAAGCAAAGCAAGTAATAATTTCCTGCTTATTTCCCCCCTGCCCTGAATGCACATACTGTATAATAAATATTTTAAATAGAATTAACATTCTCCATAATTGAAGTCTACAAATACTATGACAGCATTAGTGTCACCTGGAAATGGTAATTATCTTTTTAAATGGTAATCATCACTTTATCCAGTAATATACCTTGGTATCAATGTGAAAAATTCAAATATGATGGATGATACTTAATTTACATTGCCCCTCCCAGCATTTGTTATGCCAGAAAGCTAGTAATTAAGAGCATGGCTTTCTGTTTTCCTTGCTTTGTTTTCTTGAATGTTATGTAAGTCAAAACCATTTGAATTTGAAACAAAATCGCTAAATTGTATGAGTCAGACTTAATAGGTTTAAGTTTATTTAGCACAATCAGTTTCGTTTCACTCTAGATCACAAAGCTGATATTACTGTATTATTACTTAAAATATTACAATTAACATAGTGCTCACTAGTACTGTTATTTTTAGTGGTCTGTCAGTGTCTCTCTTAGTAACTCCTATATCTAACCATGGGAGTGAATTGTTCCTGAAAATTTGAGAAAAATCAATCTGTGGCTGATTTAAGTTACAGAAAGCATTTCTTATTTTAGCTATGTTTGCATGATTTGCATTCTTTTAATATGTGTTTCCTTTTACTGGGTGTTGTTGGTACACATAAAAGGATCACCAGGTGCCCATGTAGCATGGTGATAAACAACCTTCAGAAATCTATTTAGGCAGATAGACTAGACACATACCAAAAACAGAGCATATCATAACTAGCTCAGCTCATTGCTCCCACCATTTACAACGCTGACAGGTATGGCTTCCTTCCTCCCACTGTACTCAATCTGTTACTGTAAGTATAATTACATGGCAAGTAAAGGAAGAAAAATAAATACAATCCTGGTGTCAGAGAAATTTTTGCACATTGTCTGCTAGTGGACAAGTTCTCATCAAAGCCCAGCACTCTGTCAGGCCCATCTCTCATTTCCATAGCAAAGGGCCAATGGATCAGGCCAGAATGGTTTTGTTGATCCACTACTTGAGGATAAGGGAATGTGTAGGTAGGTGTCGCAAACAGGACACCTGCCAATAAGAAATACCAAGAGATTTTTGTTGTTGTTTTGGAGGTAGTTTGTTTGCTTTGTTTTTTAAAAGGGAAGTAGGTCTATTTACCACAACAATCAAGATGAAGGAAAATAATCTCTCTTCTGATATCAGGAGGGAACGGTCTTAAAAAGCTCCCAGCCCTGTTCTCTTGCATACCCCCAATTCCCAAAGTTGTATACTGTACAACTGCTACTACAGCAAAGGGTGAGTGGGAACTTTTTGGATTGTGGGTTCAAGAAAGGGGGAGTTTATGATTCTTTCTTCTCTTATTCTGCCAACATCAGAGAAGGGATTATTCATTCAATCTCACAGACCAGGAGAGATCTCAACCAGTTTAACAATTTTGACAATCTTTTATATGGTCCAAGAAATTGCTGCCAGTGAGCTGCTAATCTCTTGTGCATGTTATACTGTCAGCAGTGTAAGAAGTACTTCATGTCAGTGATTGCTTCCAGAGGTGCCAGCAGGGGAATGACAGTCAAGCACTAAGGCAAGGCATCCTTTTGACAGAATGCTGTAGAAACGAATAATGCTAAATCCATTCTTGCTCCCTCTTTTTCACCACATTGGGTTCAAACTTCAAGCCATCTGGAACTCTGTTGCTTTCTATTAAAACAAAACAAACCAACCCATCTTGTACCATGTCACCATACCCCCACCTCTGCATTACCGCCAGCACATAGCCTAAACGTCCATTGGCTCTTTAAGTTCTCGATTGAGTAAGCTCAAAAGCTGATGTCTCACAACAAAATGGTTGGTCTAGTAGAAGATATTGTCTCACCCACTCTGCCTCACTAATATCCTGGGACTGACCTGGCTACAACTACACTACATGATGAATCAGTTCACTGTGGTCAGACTGAGGGCTAATGAAAAAAGTTTACACTTACTATAGCTGATTCTAATAATTTTTTTTTAAATCAAAATGCATTTGATGATATAGATACAGATAAAATAAATTCTCTTTCCTTGCCCCCTCTCTTAGATTATAAGCACTTTCGAGGTCTGGTACTATTCAATGTTTCCATTAGTGACATAGATAATGGAATGGAGAGCACACTTACAAAATTTGTGGATCACACCAAGTTGGGCGGGGTTGCAAGCACTTTGGAGAAAAGGGAAAGAATTCAAAGTGCCCTGGAAAACTTGGAGAATTGATCTGTATTTAACAGAATGAAATTTACTAAAAAGAAAAGGTGAAAAGTGCTTCAATTAAGAAGGAAAATTCAAATGCACAATTGCAATATGGGGAATAAGTGGTTAGGTGGTAATACTGCTAAAGAGGCCCTGGGGTATGGTCGATTACAAATTGACTATTGAGCCAATAATGTAATACAACTCTGCAAGAAGATAATATTATGTATTAACACAAGTGTCTTACTTGTATTACCTGAAGTGTTCAGCATGGATGAGTCTTCAACTGAATAATTTTGTCCAATTCTTGGCCCCCACATTTTAGGAAATATGTGAACAAACCGGAGAGTCATGCTGACAGCAAGAAAAGTAATAAAAGGTTTAGCAAATCTGACCTGTAAGAAAATATTTAAACAATTGGGCATGTTTAGTGTTGAGAAGAGAATATGGAGAGAACTGATAACTGTTTTCAAATATATTAAAAGCTGTCATAAAACCATAGAATCAATTTTTCTCCATCTCCATTGAAAGAAGAAAAAAGTAGTAATGGTGTTCAACTGCAGAAAGCTAGACTTAGATTAAGTTTTAGAAAAATCTTTGTAATTGAAAGGATAACTAAACTCTGGAACAGGCTTCCAAGGGAGGTTTTGGAATCCCCATCAGAGGAATTTTTCAAAAACAGATTGGGAAAACCAATGCTAGAGATTGTCAAAGGTGACTTGGCCCTGCCTCTCTGTAGGGGGCTGAATGAGTCCTCAAGACACAGCAGTAATAAACAACAACATTCCTACATAATTTTCAAAGGTATAATTTGGTACTGAGACATCCTACAGGTACTATATGATGAGAGTGTATATAGCATAAGCAGAGACTGTCTTGGCTAGCTTTTTTTCTTTCCGTTCTGAAGTTATCCTATACATGCCAAAATTCAAAAGCCAGTGTGCATTATATTCCTAGATTTTGTATTTACTACAAATGGATGTGGCCAGTCTTTCTGCATGGGAGAGGGGTGAAGGGCCAGCTAGCATGCAGCGTGGGAGCTTTAATTCAAACAAACTTGATCCCTGTCTACACCAGTCTTTGTCTAGCTCAAACTAAAAATTTTTTAGTTCAAACTAAGCAAAGCTTAGTTTGAACCAGTTAGTTTGAATGGTTAGTTCAAACTAACTGCTTAGTTTGAACTTATTTTAAACTTTAGTTCCAACCAGCACAATGTAGTCATGCTAGTTCAAACTAAAGTTCAAACTAGGGGTTAGTTTGAACTAACCACGTTTTGTTAGTTTGAACTAACTTTTAGTTTGAACTAGCCACGCCTTTTTAGTTTGAACTAAAAGCTTAGTTTGAACTGACAAAATGCAGTTAGCTCAAGTGAACCTCGAACTGCTTTGTTTGGGCTAAGAATGTCTGAACTTAAGCGTGTAAGTGTAGGCACAGCCTTTGACCCTTACATTTCTATGGTTCTGTGGAACTTGGTAGTTAAATTAAGCCTTTCTCCAACTTTTCAGTATGCAGTGTACACCAACTCAGGCTACATCTACACTATGAGCAAGAGATGGGAATCCTAGCTCCTGTACATATGCTTGCACTAGCTATCACTGAGAGGCAGCAGCAGGACATATCCATGCTAAGTACAAAGCTGCCTAAATCCATGGGTACAAACTTGGAATGGCAAAGTTGAGCCACCACTGCTGCTTCCTTGGCTATCGATGGCTCTACTTCTATGTTATACTCATGCTAACTCAATGACCGCTAGCATGAGTATGTATACGCAAACCGGAAAATAACACTTCTGGCTCATAGCACAGACACAGACTTGGACTCTGTGCGTAGAAGTGAGGGGGTGTATGTAGGTCTATTGGAAATGAGACCTCAAAAGTCTGAGTGTAAAGGAGTCAAAGGCTGTATAAAATCTGATTTATAGAACGCCACATAACATCTCTGAATTTGGCACTTAGTGATTTCTTAGATTTTGGATGTCATTGTTCCTCTATGTTGCCGGAAAACAAGCCTTCAGAAGGCTTAAAAGTTTTCACAGCATTCAATACAGCAACAGGGGTAATATCATGGTACCATCAACAGAAGCATCCATTTCATCCTGACTACAAAGAAAAGCAAAATATATGGTGGTGTCTCCATTTTTTATTTTATTTTATTTTATTTTTTTAACATATTGTTAGTATTGCAAACCTGCTGCCCCCCCTTCACACACTGTTAAACTTCTCTTTCATGAAAGGATTTTGCTTGTTTTCTTTACAAAGAGCTGAGCAAATTAAGAAGGGAAGACCTTTGCTATAGACAATGATAATGGACTTTTAATTCAGTGTTTTAATGAAAGACTGTATGAAGATACTATTTCATTTGCTGGGGAGCAATTTAAAATTGAAAGTATTATAATAATTCAGTTGTAACTATAACAAGGTTTTATTTATTAATTTATTTATTGTGGTTGTGGCACAGTTCTAGATGTCAGAAGACCTGAGCTCACAGAACACTTCAAACATCTTGGCCAAGTTACTTAGGACCCAAACCTGTGATGCACTGAGAGCTTTCCGAAAGGTCTTGAATGCCTTTATCATTTAACTAATCCCAAAGGATCTTTAAAACCACTCTGAAGGATCAGAGAATTCATTTCTCTCTATCTCAATTACTTCTCAACTTGTGTCTCACAAAGGTTGAGAGAGTCATAGACAGAAGCTGCTATGTCAAATGTACAATGTGAAGATTTATGGGATTTAAACCTGGCTCCACAAGGCTTTATATGGGAAGCACTTCCATGACACAACCAGGCAGCCTTGGCAGAACTATGGTGAAATATCAGCTATCCTGGGAGACCAGTCACTGCAGAAAGTGCTGATCATAATAAAAATGTCCACTTGCCCCTCTCATAATTTTTGATTGATCCAGACCTACTATGTAAATGTGGAGGGACCATGAGGAAGTTTTCTGTCCAATACAGAAGACCCCTGATCTGTTACTGACCTGCCTTACTCGTGCCTCCTCCTGCTACCCTCCAGTTCCTGAGCATTGACTTTGGCCTGAGTCCAAGGGTGATCAGCTAATAAGTGTGAAAAATTGGGATGAGGTGGGTGGTAATAGACACCAATATATATTTAAACAAATGAACAAACTGAATATTGGGATTGCCCCAATAAAATCAGGACATCTGTTCACCCGAGGACTGACCCTAGGCAGTAGTTTCTAGATATCCTAGACCTCAGATAGACCCCTTAGGGTCCTCCACCTATGGTTCTGATTACCAAACCTGACCATCCATGCCTGGTTCCTAACATAGACTATTCTACAATTTCCAACCTATGACACATCAGCTCTTCAGACAGTCTTAAATGACATCCTTAAACCTAGAACTGTACTAAATATTCTGCACATTAAAAGCCAAAAGCAGTAAAGCATGTTATATTGTGTGGTCTTCCTATGCAATTTATTTACCATGAAACCCTGATCCTGATTGTAACTTTGCATTAGATCACAAAACTTATTATATGCTTTATACACAAAAAAAAAGTATGTTAAAAGAATTTTAAGGTTGCCTGTGCAGGCACTCAGAAAAATGGGTACACACAATTAGCAACCACCTGTGAAAACTTTGGTTTAATTGACTTGCCTAGCATCACATATGAACTTTGCAGCAGAGGCATGGATAAAGTCCAGTTCTCCAAAGGAATATTCAGTTGCTGTATCTGTGAGACCACCTTTCTTTTCCTAAAATACCCTGTCTCGTTTGCTACACTCTTTTCAATTTCTGCAACAAATGAAGCCAAGGTCCTCTAGACAGCAGCCTCCATCAGTACACAGCCCTGATCCATCCCCACACCAGTAGTAAGGCAGGTATCCTGTAGAAAAATAGTTTATGATCATAGTATAAGATACTTTCACAATGCATACTCAATAAGCGACTGAATTCTGGCATTTCCCAGCTTTTCAGTGCTATGCTTTTCAACCACAATCACATCTTTTGAAGTCAGATTTTCTGTGTAATCTCTGAAGTTTTTAAAAAGCAAACTTAAAAACCAGTAATTACATCGCATGATAGCTTACTGACAACCTGATGGGTCATCAGCAGGTTCACTGCACAAATCTTTGCCATTTCAGCTAACAGAGCAATTAACAGCAATAATAGTTTGCTATCCCTTATGTGAATGTGAAAAACAAGGGGATGGGATACTTTGTGAACAGGTTTCATAGATATTTTCTGAAAGCAGAGAAATGGTGAAAACATCCTAGGTTCCGTTCCAGGCTCTAGTGGGGAGCATGTTCGAATGGGCATGGACTTTTCCATTCATTTCTCCCAATCATCAACAATTCTTCCCTGTTCCAGTCCTGTCTTTCCCACCTCTGGCTCCTGATCTCAGTTATATTCTCATCTAACCAGTCCCAGTATTCACTCCTCATGCATCTCATCTCAGTCCGAGTCTCACCCCTCTGACCTCCCTGCTTCAATTTCACTCTTCTGGGCCAGCGGGCCCCACTTACTCCATCTCTCGGTACCAAGGTCCTTGATTCAAGTCTCCTTGTCCAGCCACTACTAGGTCTCCTCAGCCTTGCCTCTCTCCCCTAACTTAACCAAACTCTTCAGTCACCCACCCCCTCCAACTTATAAACATTTTCAGTCTATACTGGGTCCCTGTCCAACCTTTCACCCTGAAATCCTTTTTTTTTTCCTTCAATTTCAGCATCCACTCTACCCCATTAATAGCCCATTGGCTGGTCACAGAGACGGGGAGAGTTCCAGTTCTCCCCTAGAAACTTGGCTCCTTCTCAGATGTCTCCCCCTCCCACTTCAACTATCCACCACATATACTGTCACTTGCTGTCTCCTTGCCAAACAAATGCTTGTCTCTGCTTCTCCCAGTCAGTTTCCCTCTCCCTATCATGTCTAGCCATCAGTATCAGTCTCTCCCCTCTCCCAGCTCTTTCTCAGAATCTACTGGTACTCCCTTTTGTTTCTCCCTTGCAAGTTCTCTTTGCATGCTGATGAAGCAGGTGCCTTTTCCAGCTACCTAAGCATTAGCAGGAAGATAATTGAACGCACAGAAGAGGCAGGGTCTCTGTTCTCTGGTCTGGGGGCTGGACCAGTCCTAATTCACAGAAAGCCAGAGTTCAGGCAAGTTCAAGGAAACTCCTGCTCATCCCTGTCCAGTGCAAATGGAAGCTTTGAGGAATTTAGTGTTAAAAGTCTAAGAAATCTATAATGGTGGGTTACTTACCAGTAACTGTCTTTCTTCAAGATTGGCTGGTCGCATACATTCACTATTAGGTGTCTACCTGCCATAGCACATGATTGGTTAGAAGCATTTTGCCCTAGCTTATAGCCCCAACCCTGACCCTCTCCAGTCTGCTAAGAGTCACCAACTCCAGAAAGCGGGAATGGCCGTTGAGGGGCCTAAATGTATGTGAGCAGCCCATCTCGAAGAAGGACGGTAACTGGTAAGTAACCCACTGTTCTTATTCAAGCGCTGCTCAGATACATTCAGTTTTAGGTGACTACTAGCTGTACTGTGGACAGTGGGCAGAGTTGGAGTTTTCCACCTTCAGCACGGTGACCCCGTTAGGTGAAGCCCCAGCAGGGTCACCTGAGGTAAGCTTATTGCCTACCTGGAAAGGGGGGAAAACAGAGTAACACTATGGCTATGTCTACACAGTAACTTTTATTTCGAAAGAACCCCTTTTGAAATAACTCATTTCGAAATAAAATCCTTATAAGTTAATTCAAATTAACAAAATGTTCATTCGAATTAAGGGAAAGCCTGCAATCCAAACGGCTGTTATTTCAAAATGGTTATTTTGAAATAAAGCCGTTTGGACCTGTTGTTTCAAAACAGCCATTTCAAAAACATCAGGGTTTGACTTTTTTGAAATGACAATTCTTATTTCGAAAGGACGGGATCCGTCCTTTCGAAATAAGAAAACGTTGCGTAGACTAAATTTCTTTTATTTTGAAATAACGAGTGTTATTTCGAAAGAAAAGTGCCATGTAGACATACCCTATCAGGCACCACTGTGGGTAGACTCACGGAGCCCTAGTGAGAACTGCAAGTCACCTTACCGTGGATTAGGTCCAAGGCTCACAGCGCACATCTGGCAGATCCCAGAACCTCATAAAGGCAGTAAGAAGCTAGGGACTCCTCGTTCCCCAGTGGAATAGACTCATGTCCCTGCATGTCTAAAGAGCACTAGCCAGGGAGGGCCTGGCAGGTGATAGGACCACTCACATGGCAGACTGGGTAGCAGGATTGCCCTGGAAAATCTCAGCGTATTAGGATATTGACTGGTCCCCATACAACCAAGTCCTAACTGCCACCCTAGGGGGTTGAGAATAGGATAATGGCTGGCAAATAGAATTGTAAGGTTGGTGGTGCTACATTATTGGGAAACCCCAAGACATAGGGGCAATTTTCCAGTATATGCCCAGATGATAGAATTTGCTGGGGACAAAACCTCTGGTTAACCATATAGAGTAGAGGCAGGGATTCTCTATTCTCTAGTCTAGCGGCTTGTTAAAACACTGGGGTGTGGAGGATGGAGAGATTGCTAAGCCGTTTTTACCGGCTCGTAGGCTTTAATAAGTACTGAGAAATTTGTGGCTAAGGAAGAAGCCAGGCAATCTGATAGTTCTGGACAGAATTTCTAAGAGGGAGGTGTTGTGACCTCAGCCAGGTATCCCACTGGACAAGGGTGGGGAGCTCCACGTACACGCTAGCTCAGGGCCACGGCCAAGTTATTTCTATGTGTAGTCGATCAAGGTAGCTCACGCTCCCTAGGAGGGGGAAGACTGATGGGGCGGCTCAGTGTACGAGAGGGGAGCATTCCCAGGGACTGGAGATCTGATCTGGGGTTCCTAGCCCCACTTAGGTGGGTGTCTGAGCTCCCCACAAACAAAGAGACTGTTTCTCAAATGAGAGGTCTTGTATGGCCTGCTGAGTGGGCTGAGGTAGGTCAATTTCATGCATGCACCTCATAACCACGGCTGTGGCAACTCCTCAGCTTGCTGTATCTATGGCATGCCAAGCTGCTAGGAGTGTGTCATGGGATGCCAGGGAGCTTTCCTTGAGGAGTGACTCAAAGTCTTCCCTCTGATCTTAGGGAAGGAGGCCTGAAAATCTCCTAAGAGAATGCCAGATATCAGCTGTCTACTTAGCCACCAGTGCTTGGTGGTTCGCTATATGCAGCTGGAATGCCTCAGTCGAATACGCCTTCCTACCCAAGATCTCAATCTGCCTGGCCACTCTGGACTCTGGCATGGGGTCTGCCAAGGGTTCTACATGGCTCCCATGGCTCCTCAACTATTTGCGGACATGGGCTGGGGTGGCAAGAGAGGAAGGGAAATTCCTCTGGTGGGACCTAGCACCTATGGGCTGCCACATCTGAAACCAGGGAATTCAAGGCAGGATATTGCCAACATGATCTGGCCAGTCCCAGCACAGTAGGATGCAAGGGTGCTGCTACTGAATTCAGGGAAGATGAAACACCCAGACCAAAACAGGAGGTCTTCATGCCCCCTCCATCAGTTCAGCATCTAGGCCTGTATAGACACTAACCCTGTGTAGCAAGTCAAAATGGGCTGTGATGTCCTCTCTGTAGGATCCTGGCCGAGTGTTTAGATCCTTATCTGCACTTATAATGGCGGGTACCTAGGTACCGCAGTGGGTCCACCGGGGAGAGACCTTTCTTGGCACCAACCATTCATGAGGGCAGTACCGGTAAGGGGCTTTCCTAGATGGGGTGACATCTTCTACCCTTGGCAAGTGAGAGCGCTCTTGCGGCAGGGGAAGTTCTGTGCCGAGATGTACTCACAGCACCGGAGAGGCAGAGGCGTTACAGCGCTGAGGCGAGAAGGAGTGCTGCTTCTGAGGCCTGCCTAGGGTAGTACCACCTGGGACTTCAGGGAGGCTACTTCCGTCGGTGCCAGGGAGCTTAGTGATATGCTAGGCATTGGGTAGTGATGATGCTCGCGAGAGGACCATTTCCCTCAGAGGAAGGCAGGCTTTCCTCTCTGTTTAAGAGGCTTCGGAGGTGTGAATAGAGGCAAAAGCAGCTGGGCTTTTGCTGCCTCAAAGGCCTCCAGGGTGGTAGGGACCTGCACTGCTTCTTCCTCGTGGTGCCAAGAGAAGCTCAGACAAGGCAAGGTCGACCGGCGAGAATGCTTTGGCACTGAAGTCGGTGTCAAACATGTCTTCTGCTCCTCAGGGGATCAGCGCTGAGATGACTCTGGGCCTGACCTGGCATGCGGTTCCGGCGCTGGTGCCAAAGGTGACCCCAGTTCTAGGCTGCCATTCTTGCTCTAAGGCCAATGCATGGCACCTTTGCCCTCTGTCTTTGAGCATCATTGGCTTGAAGGACTGACAGACAGAGCAGTTGGTAGCCTCACCCAGGCACCAGAGGCACTTCTCATAGGGATCATCCTGCGGGAAAGCCTTGCCACAAGAGGCACAGGGTTTAAAGTCTGGCATCTTGAGCAGCCATTGGGAGCGGTGTTCTGGCTTCAGACTCACATGAAGCACAGAAGATCTGGTTCTCAGTGGAATGATATCCATGAACAGGTCCTCTAGCTTGAACAGGCTGTTCAAGGTAACGACAGGCACTTGCAATTGCAAGAACAGGGCTGTTCCAAAATCATCACTGAGGGCGGAAAAAGGAACTGGGGAGGGTCAGGGTCAGGGCCATATATATAGCCACGGGAGTGGCCAGAGGGGGCATTGGCTGTCGACCCTGCTCTGACAGGGTAGGGCAAAATGCCACAGACCAGTTATGCACTGCAGCACATAAGACACCTAATACTGAATGTATCCAAGCAGCGCTTGAAGAAGAAAGTACGTGAAAACACATTTTTCAGAGGCTAGTAACAGCCAGATTTTATCAGCTTCTTATATGGATTGCAAATAGCACATTGCTGATGCAAAGGCCACCCTACTTTTCAAGTTCAAATGCCTCCTGCAAAGCATTGGGTGATACCAGAACTTCTCAAAGGTCTTTTTTTTTTTTTTAAATGGGCAAAATAATGCATTTCCCCCATTCCTCATTCTCAGAAGCAGCTGAACCCATTTTGGATGAAATACTTGAAAATAGTTCAGCCAGATGCAGGCATCCTGTACAAAAATTGCAACACAAGTGACTAAAATTTGGCAAGTTCTGAGCAATAAAAAGCAGGCACTTGTAATGGGAATCGCTGGGTAACCTTAACAGGTCATTCTACCAGGCCCATCTGTTATATTTAACATCATAATGAAACTAGGTTGGTTCTTTCATTCTAAAAATTCTTGTGATAGAAAATTACTATTTTTCTGTTTTTTTTATACACATTTTATGTAATTTAATATAGAAGTACATTCCCTGTATAGAATTTTAGATCATGGCTCAAATGAACAAAACAAAATAATAAAGGACTTAATTCTGAGAAAGTTCTATAGACTTGTACAATGAATTTCTACAGAATACTATGTGCTTTACCCAGATTAAATTTTGTTGGACTTTTCCCTATTTGAGTAATTTTACCAAGAAATTTAGCTGTGGACACAGATTTCCTTAGTCAATAATTATTTCTACATTTTCCTTTTGGTTAACTCACATCATCTAATTCTGAAATGAATATCATACAAGTCCCACTGGCAACATATGGAATGATTCCAGGTTTAAAAAAGTATTAATGAATTAGTATTAGTATTAGTATTATTTTGCTGAAAGCTGGCCATGAGCGTAAAGTGAGACCTTACAGCCTCCAAATAATTTTGATGAGCTATAAAATGGATTTTTGTCTCCAAATTCAAAATGTCTTTTTTACATAATTAAGCCAGACACTTCATTAAAAATAACCTGTAGAATTATAAGAAAAAATGCATTACATTTTAACTGGTATGCTGGTGGAGTTAATCTTCTTTGGAAAGGATATAAATGTACGGTATATAGGTCAAGTTTATTGCCACCTTGCAATTAAGCTTTATTGGTAATAAACATGAAATTCAGTCTAAGTTTCCTCCATACCCTTGGCTGCTTCTGGTGTTTTTCATGCAATACCTCTCTATCCCACATTCTTGCTCTCAGTTTATCCTTGAAAGAGGCTCCAGCTCCTTTTATGCAACCATAAATTAACTGAGAATACTTGCTGGTAAGATTCAGTAATAATTACATTATAACCACACATAACCATTTAAACAATTGATAACAAGACGATTCAATAGGAGTCCCACATCACTATGAAATCTGACACCATATAGGTGAATCCAACACCGTACAGGTTTCTCTACATCCAGGGTCAACTCAAGGGGTTGTGGGGCCCTGAGCCAACTTTTGTTTTGCACCCCCCCATCTCATGCGTCTGGAGCATGCCTGTGGGGGTGGGGTGGGGGCTGGGCCATCCTGTGGCAGCATCTCCATGGCAATTTTTAGTGCTGGCACCCCTAAGCTTCTTTAAATTTTTGGCACCAGCACCCCTAAATGTTGGCACCCCAAGCTGGTGCCCCGCTGACTTGCCCCTTAAGCTGACCCTGTCTACATGCAAAGTTGCATAGGTTTACCTAAAGCTCAGCAGTTTAGTTAAACCAGTGCAACATACTGTTCAGATACTAAAGTTAAATTGTTATAAACCAGATTTATATTGATTTAAGTCAGTTAGGAACAGGTTTAAGAACAAGTTACTCTTAAACAGAACTTCGCACCAGGTTGACTAAACTGGTTAAAAAAAAAAAGATTTTTGTTAAACTGGTACAATTTCTGGGCCTAAAGCACATCCTATTAAAAAAAAAAAGACATCTATTGACGAAAAGCATGACATAAGAGGTAGGCATTATTATTAATGTAGGCCCTGATTCAGCAAAAGACAGACACATATTTCAACATCTATTGAAAACTGAATCAAGGCCTTAAACGTCTTCCCTATAATGACAAGAAGAAAACAAGCTATTACTAGGCATATGCAAACTACTTCAAAATAACTCACTTGCTTGGCAGTCAGAGATGAGGAGAGAAATCTACTGTAATATTTCAAAGCCCAAAGAGGTTACGCTTCTCAGTGTCTGTATAGTATATATCCACAAAATTGTACTGAATTTTATTTAAGAAAATGTCACACTGAAAACCTTACACTGAGGCACTTCATAGGGATGCACAATGATCCACTCTTTCTAACACAGATACAATCTAACCGGTCCCCAAAACTTCAATGGGCCATATCTTTAGCTCTGAGAATTATGAAGCTGGGTCTGCTTGGTTGATCCAAAGCATCAGAGGACAGATGTAAATCATCTTTTTTATGTAATGGGTAGAAGAGATAGTTCCTACACAGGTTATCTGACTGAGTCAAATGCAAAACTGCTGCTGCTAGAATAAATTCTATTTAGCTTCCAGAACACAACTGTAGATTTCGCCTATAAATGGGACAGTGTTTTGTACTGTCTGGAATGGGATAGTAAGAAAAGTCACATTATTAAGATTATAAGGAATGATTATTGTGAAGAGAAAATACAAGGAATGCCAACAGAAGGTTAGATCCTGGTTGATCCTGAGTTTCCTTAATTCCTGCATAAGTCAACAGGATTTGAAGGCATTCCATATTTTATAGGCGTTCTTCACCTCACAGAAAGTGTTATGTTTTTCTTGTTGTTTGCCACTCACATAAATATAAATAGAATCGTGAAGACCATTATTGACATGACTAATGCCATTACGATCAAGGGGTCAATTATTCATGAGCATAAGGCTGCAGGAGCAGTCTATTTGTTTGCCTCAGGATTTAAACAAACAGTTCTTAAAGAGAAAAACTCTATAGAATTCCTTTAAGCACTGATACCTTTTCCTGTTATCTGATGCACTAGCAATAAATACGATTAGATTTTCTATTTGTTTTGCTTTGTTATGAACATTAACACTGTTTTAGATACACATCAATGCATCTTTAAAATCACACCATACTTTATTTATTGTTCATACTGTAATCATTTCTTTAGCTGAGTTAGGATCACATGCACATCCCATTTTGCCTTGTTAACCATGAGTCTGGGAAACAGATTTGTTTGTTTGATTTTTGTTCATTAATCTGTTGCCTGAATCAGGAGCACATGAGTGATTGACTAACAGGCAGATGGACGGGAAGGAGCCTTGGTACCTGGCCAGCAGTAAGCAAGAGGTTAACAGATATTGTGCCTCAAGAGGCATAATGCCCCTGAGTTTACAACTCACAATTCAAGGCATGATAGGGATCGTAATTTGTAAAGTAAAGGAGGTGCCTATTATAGGAAAACAATCTGCATACCTTGAGAGTAAGACTGTATGTATCCACATATAGGGGTTAGGAAGTCTAAGGCACTGCCTAATTCTCTGAATTAGCTACTTATTTCAGACATACCAGCAAAGAGGAAAGAGCTAGCACAGGGTAACTTGCTATGCTTCATGCACAGATGGGTGGAGCAATGGATGGACAGAGGCACAGAATGGATGGAACCTTGTCTCTACCCTCACACATACCTATAAACACAGCGGAAGAGGAGGAAGTAAACTGCATTATGACTACAGCTGGTATTGATTACTCCATCCACTGGAATTGGGAATTAAGGAGGATTTTGTGGCTCTGAATCATAATTTGGCTCCTAGTCAGTATGTAGAGCAGAAGAACTAAGGATTTACGGGCCAGCATTAGGGGAATAACCTAGAATTTACGAGACCAGAGTGCAATTCCCTGTTCCGCCAAACAGTTCCTAGGTGGCGTTGGTCAAGCCACTGGCTTCTTCTGTTGCTAGATTCCTCATCTGTAAAAAATGACAACAGTTGTACTTCCCTATCTCACAGCAGTAGTATAAGGATAAATTGATTAAAAATTTTGAGGAACTTTCTGTATTATTTTATGATACAAGTTTCTAAGACAGAATGACTTGAGGTCTGTAGCAAAGCCATAAGTGACCTCTGCATAAATTATGCAGTCTAATGGAAACACTACTGCTTCTTAGATTAGTTAGTCAATATTTTTAAGCATTGAATATGTACTTTCTTAAGATCTTTTTTCTCTCAATTATTCTTTAATAAAAGCTTTGGGCCTCTTTGGCAACATCTGTTGTTTTTGCCAAATACATGATTCAAGCCAATCAGGTGGATGAACTATAATTTCTTATAAATTATACTGAAAGAGAAGATCTGTTCCATTGCTACTTACATAGAAGGAAAAGAAGAGACAAAAATTCCCCAAGCACAACTGCTTATGAATAACAGGTCCATAGTTATGCCTTAAATGGTCCATAACATTTAGAAAATATCTGTCAAAACATAATCTGTGTGTGACTAGGGTGGCATTTTACTTTTTATGGAAAAAAATAAAGGCTAAGTGTGATAGCATAGGGAAAAGAAACTTCTAGCAATGAGTGCCAGGGTATCTTTCTTTCTTTCTTTCTTTCTTTCTTTCTTTCTTTCTTTCTTTCTTTC
>ML682059.1:2733256-2764810 GCA_007922195.1 Podocnemis expansa
TTCTTTCTTTCTTTCTTTCTTTCTTTCTTTCTTTCTTTCTTTCTTTCAAGTGTTTCATAAATACAAACTCACCACAATTCAAAGACTGGTGTCCAAATTAAAACAAAATGAAACAAGCAAACAAACAAACAAAAAACCCGCTTTGAAACATACGTTATTTGAACCATTTGTCTAGATCAGGGGTCTCAAACTTGTGGCCTACAGGCTGCATGCAGCCCCTAAAGTTATTTCCTGTGACCGCAGTGACACTATTGTTACCAATATTTGCAATATGGTTTTATGAAAAGCTTTTGGTGGTGCAGCCTTCAGGCTAACATATTAGTTCACATGCAGCTCTTGTAGTGATTTGCGTTTGAGACCCCTGATCTAGTTTATACTAAAACCTAGTGGGAGGAACAAACTGCTAGTAAAATGGAGGTTGAATGATCTCTGCTAAACCTTTATTTTGCACGTATGATGTCTCTTTATTGCAGCTATTTATCATTTTCTACCTTTCAGAGAGTATTATAGAGGATAATTACATGGTAGTTAAAACTGATAGAAATTAATACATTTCTCCCTCCACTAAGGGTTTTTTTTCAGGTTGCATTTACTGTATACTGTAAAATGCAGGATTCTATGTGACAAATTGGATACTGTGAAGTAATATATGCAATAAAAGTGATTAACACCATGAAAGTGGGCTGACTTGCTTTTCAGACAGATGTAGAAACATTTCATATGTTAAATGTTAAATACTGTAGAGTTCCCATATTGAATAATTTGAATGCCTAAGGAGTTTTACTTTGTATTCCAAATTATAGTTATTAAGACTCTTTTGGAATAGCCTCCTTAATATTAACAGAGTATTCCTCTTTACACAACAAGCAAAATGATTGCTTCTGCTGTGCTTTCCTGTCATCCATCTCATTTCAGCACTTGTCTGACACATAGTTATGATCTCTATGGAACAGATGAAGTGCATATCAGACTTTCAAAACCAGAAGTTATTCTCTTCTAATTTATAGCTAGTAAGACAGCAAAATAATAAGGCATTTACAAGTATCCTAAAACTCTGTGCACAGATTCTGATCTTAGTTGCGTATAGATAACTCCAGAATCAACATGTAGCCCTGAGCTGGTTTTTGTGCCTTGATTTAATTCACCATATAAAGTAGTTCAAATTTTGGTGCACTCTGATAGCAACAATGTTATGCAAATCTGGGCCAAATTGTTCCTAGTATAATTCTTACATGAAATCAGTCAATGAATTCAGCCCATGCTTTTTGCACTGGCAGAAAAGCTTACCTTATTTAACACTTGTTTCTAAATAATCCTGTGAGCTCCAGTATGTCTACACTGGAGCCTTAGGTTGACTTAACCTTCCATAAGTCGACCTAAGGAAAGCTCTATCCACATTGGGAATCAATAATACCACCACCTCTTTAATGTCAATTTAAGGCTTAAGTTGACCTTATTAAATTGACTTAAGCCAGTGTAGATGGTGCATAGCCTTTATGCCAATGTAATAAGTTTGACTGAAGCGTTAAGTAACCCTAGCAGCTGCCAGTGTGGATGTGGGCAGTCTACAGGAATTTGCAATGTGAATGCTCTAAGTTGACTTCACAAGGTCGACTTTAAGTCAACTTAAAGTCAATCATGTGAAGTCAACTTAACAGAGCCTCCGGTGTACATATATCCAAGGGAGACATACCTCCCTAAGTCTGTGTCTGGAGAAGCAACGATCTTTAAGTGCTGTGTCTAAAAGACAAAAATCTAACCCTAGATGAATACTATAGAATATTTAACATGAAGTCTTCATACAAAAGTTTTGTATTGCAAAACAATTAGCAATGTTAAATCGATAGATGTTAATAGGTTCATTTCCAATTTCCAAAGGTAAAGAGGATTGCATTAGTCATATGAGGTGGCATTATCTCTGTCCCTTCAACAAGGTATTTAAGATTAGCTTTGATAATAGTGAGGTCGAAGCCATGTTTACACTGATGGTGGCAAATTTGCCACCTCCTCAGATGCTTTGAAGATGGATCTTCGAAGCATCTGAGGAAGTGGGATCTTCTCCCAAGAAAGATCATGCAAAAAATAAATCTGTTAGTCTTAAAGTGCCACACAACTCCTTGTTGTTTTTTTTTTTTTTACTGGATTAGACTAACACAACTATCCCTTTTGAAATTTGCCACCATCAGACTGATCTTCCCAAATTGACTTAGCAGCCGATTAAGACCAATTATGTTGATCTGGAGGTCAAATTAATAAAACCACCCTCTCAAGTGGCATAGCACTTCATCAATGGGAAAGCATTTCCCATCATTGTGAAAACACCATCCAGAAGGGGGGTTAGGAAGGGAGTTACATAAAAGTTACTCTTCATAGCTTGCATAGTTCCCATCGACTTCCACCAATATTTTTAGCCAGTGTAGACCCGGCCTGAGAAAGACATAGCAGGAAGTCCTGCAAAGGATAGTCGTACTAGCAGTCTGGCATAAAAGGGATTTTCTATCCCCGTAAATCAATAAATCAAACAAACCTTAAGACTTCTATGGTTCCTATATTAATTTATGATAATATTAAGATTCATAGGGGAAGACAGTATGTCACAGAGAACTACCACCTGATGCACAATATCTGAGAGGGCACCACATATTTGAGATACCCCCAAAATATTAAAGTTGTAAGTGTTCTGTGAGATAGTAGGGGACAGTGAAAATCATGGGTTTAGCTTTTCTGACCTTAAAATAAAAACAGTTTTTCAAAACTGGCAATCCCTGTTCCTGTACAAAATTCACAATCTAAGATTCTATGGAAATGATTGACATTTTCCCCATCACTGCAATTCACGTCAGTTACCAAAATCAGTAATCAAAACAGAGAGACAAGTTGTGAAGATGCCTAGGAATTTAGAAGAGACATTCACAGAGAGAGCCCAGTAAACCAGTCTGACTGAAAGCATCAGAGAACAATAACATCAATAGAGGAATGCTGTGCAAATGTGAGCAACATAACAAATCAAGAAAAAATCATGCACAGCAACAGCAGTAGCTCAACTAAGGATAACTTAAAATTGTATTTATGGAAACTGAAGTGCTGATCTATACAGAGGTCATTAAAAAGATTCCAAGTAGGCCAGTATGTTTTCCTTTTGCAGTCTTGTTTTCACTAGGTCAAATCTTGCCATCCTTACTTAGGGTAAACCAATGCTGGAACAGGAGATGTAATTTCCAGCTCAATACATAATGTCATTAGAACTTATTAAATTGGTATGCTAAAAATAGTTGTGTAGCTGTTATTTACAGAATCAAACCTCCATCTTTATCACAGACATATCATAAGAGATAAAGCGTGGGAACACTACTGGGACTACTCACACTACTGACAACTACATCCAATAGAAAGCTTTTGGAAAATTGAGTTTGATGTATTCTGTCAAACAAAATTCCCATTGACAAAGAGCTTTCACTGTACACTAGAGACCATCTAATGCCACTGTGCACAGTAGTGTACAATAAATAGATCTAAAAGATTATGCCAGTGATGGATTAGGTTTAGAAATTCCAAAGATGAATTTGCCTTAATAAAAGAATAGTCTGATCTGTGAGGTTTACTTTGATATATTGTAATTTACAGATTGTGTCCTGGGTAAAGCCAAAAACAGCTGATTGATTGCTAGACAAATTTCATAGCCATCTCATTGTGACAAACTTGGTTCCTTTTTCAAAAGGGAATCTGTTATATATCAAACTGAAGAATATCATCATTAAACAGACCAAAAGCCAGCAACCCTACTGATTTAAAGAAATCTGCTTAAGTGAGTAAGAGTCTGCAGAACAGATTCATTGCTTTTTGAAATTGTATAAAGAACTGTTATGCAGATAGAGGGGGCCTCATCATTATTTAAACAAAACAAAATAAACCCCAAAACACAAAACAAACAAACAAAACCAAACCCTAAATCAACATTTACCCATATTGTGTGGTAACAAACCATAAATACCAGTGTTTGTTTTATTTTGTTTTGTTACTTAATGTGACTGTGAAACAAGTAAAATGGATACAAAGTAAGCACAGGTAAATTCATAACTGGGAACAAGACTAGTTCCCATATATGCTCACTGTTGTTTAAGATAGGTGTGAAATTGTAAGAAAGAATATTTTTAGTATTTACATTCTGTAATGCTTGTAAAGTTGCTACATGTATTTATATTACTTATAATATCTGTATCCTTTGCTATAAGGTAATATGTAAGTTTTGCTTTATAATTTTGGAAGTGTCTGCTCTGAACTTGTAAACATAGGCAAGAAAATGGTTCCCCTCCCCTCTACTCCAGAAAAAACATCAAGACCAAGTGGGCCATGGAGGACCATCACAAAACAACTGGTCCTCTTAAATCCATGGAGGTGCTATGTGAGAGAAAGCACAGCTGATCAACTTGAATTCTGGAGGTGAGAAACGAAGGACTGTTATCATGAGGAATTTCATCTCTTTGTTTGTTGACCACTTAAAAGGGCTGAAGCTAAGAAACAAAGGGGGATGAGCCCTAAAAAGATGCTCAGTGCTAACAGATTGCTACAGCTCTATCAACTTTTTGAAGCATAGACTGAAATCAATTGTTTATATATTTTGTCTCCTTTAACCAAAAAGTAACTCATCTTTTTTCTCTATTTTAATCTGGCACATGAAATCCAGTTAAGTCAAGCCATAGCATTCTTATCAGCTATGCTTTAGGAAGTTGAATAACCAGTCAATTCCTTCTTGGTGGCAGACAACTACTCAACATTCTTACCTAATTAATAAATTTTTAATTAAGTTACTATATGTTTGGAAGTTGTCTTTGATGTCAGATCTAAGGTACAAATTTATCCACAGTAAGGCTACGGCTATACATAGATGGTTAAATTGATTTAACTTAAATCAATCCAATTGAATCAAAATAAAAATCATTAAATAAATTTAAGTTAAATCAACTTAACATGTCCCCACTAGGAGCCCAAATCGAACTAGCATGTCAATGGTCAGGACTTGCCAGTTTGATTTAGCAGAGGGGCACCATGGGAAGCATGGCAAGAAGGCCTCCACCCAATATGTACAAAGAGGCACACTGCGAGGGAGAAGGGCAAAATGTATTAAATCAAAATAACACAGGTAAACTGCATTATTTTGAAATAATAATTTTGATTTAACCATCATTTTGATATAAAGCAATGTTTTATTATTTCAAAATGACTGTTCCTTATTTTGAAATGAGGGATCTGTTCATTTCAAACTAAGGAAAGCTAGTGTAGACATGTACTACTTTAAATAAAAAATAATCATCATTATTTTGATTTAAAATATACGTGTAGACATACCCTAAGTGACTGGTCTCTTGGGACTGGGTGCAGCCTACATTTGTTTGTTTGTTTGGTGCAAGTCACTATTTATCACTAAGACCAGATTGTCTGGGTATCAAAAAAGTCCAGTGCACCCAAGGAGACAGTCAGTTTCTCTATGACTCTATAGCACACTTACAAAGAACCCAGAGTTCACATTTTTTCCTAGGCTGGTGAAAAGCAGTTATACAGCACACAGCCAGAGGTCTCTGCCCTGCTTTTTTACAGTCTGCCCTGAGGCAGACTCTCAGTCATGACCCGCTCCATACAATGTGACAGCCATTCTATAACAAAATATAGTTTGCATATTATTATAAGTTTGTTGTTGTTGTTGTTTTAGAAATAGGGATATTTTTAATGAGAGTAATTGTATATTAAAAGTGTAGCTTTCATTTCTCACTGTGATGAATTTCTGACATTGTTTGCTACAATGTGTGTGTGTATGGGGGGCTGGGGATTTAATGGTATTCAAAGTACTTCATTCATGGGCAGTTTCCTAACACAGAAAAAGTTCACTTTATTTCCATCATCTACCTACTCATGAAATAGTAGCTATTACCTGGCTGTTCAAATTAACAGAATGTCCTAAAGTGAATTTGTGTTCTGTGATTTGTACATATTTTCTTATACTCAACTTCATGGTGGAAAATACTCATTTACTTACTACTTTATTGTTTTTCTCAACACATATGCAATCTCTACATTGTCAATGAGAATTTTATTTCTGCCCATAAAGAACTGTTTTTATTTAAATCTTTATAGCACATGGAACTGGAGATTAGTCCAGTGTGTACCTTGGCAGTCTTTTCTGTGAACTCAACAGCAATCTTTCTTTGAAAAACAGGCTGAAAACCAGCTAATTAGGGTCACCTTTTTCTAGGCCTCTAGTATCCTATGCTATGTTTCTTAGAAAAAGGACAGAAAAAGCTTTTGAAGGCAAACAGCTATTAATTTGGGCACAGCAGTTAATGAAGCATCTTCTTCACTGCAATTGCTCACATCCAATAATTGGTGCTGTTTTTTTCGGATGGCCCATCCCCTACTTGCACTGATAACAAGGGCATGATTCTAGAGTAAAAGAAGTAATCCACCTTTGCATCATAATTCATGAGCATCTCCATGTATTAGTAGTATTAAGTATCACATTCATTATGATTATGTTTACATTGTTAAATTAGTCCAGACTAAGGAAGCATAGTCCCAGACTAATTTACCTCTTGGCTACACTAGGCTTTGCCTATGAGTACCAAGCTTAGTTCAGACTTCTGAGGTTAGTTCAAAATTTAAGTGCAGGCAAGACCCAAACTAAGGCTTAGTTTGAACTTAAAAGGTTCAAACTAAGCAATTACTTTGAACTAGCTGTGTATTCTAGTTCAAACTAAAATGTTAATTCAAACTAGAATCCGTGGTTACTTCGACCTAAAAAGTCGGGTTAGTTCAAAGCATCCCAGGGTTTGTTTGGACTAACCTTGGACTTCTTAGTTCCAAATTGCAAGTCCAAACTAACCTGGACTAATGTAGACATATCCTATTGCACCACCATGTGTCCCACCTCTCAGTCAAGATTATTACATATTATGGAAATAAATCTTTTGGGGGATGGACACTCTGAGACATATTGAAAAATGCAATGTGAAGGGGGCAGGCAGCATAAGGGCCTGCACAGTTCTGTTGGAAAAGTGGAGAAAAAGATGGAAAGTGCAGCACTCAGCACAGCCCTACTTATGTCAAAGGTGATTAATAGTTTGAAATTTCACTTTTTGGTATAGGATTGACAACTCCTTCACGTCTACTAGTAACTTGCTGTTGGCTTATGTCTCTAACATGTATATACGCCTTAAAATTTGTCTAAATAGTCCAGCTCTGAGAAAAGTTATCTGAACCAAACTTTGTACTTGATCAAACTTCCACAAAATTCCTTCGTAGAGAGGAAAGTTACTTTCCCACAGTTTACTCTACTGTGTTTCCCTTTTTCTCTATCTCACTTTACCTCATGACTTATGGATTTTTATATGATATCTCAGTTTACCTGATAAATAAACTAAAGGGATTTCTAACCCAAGTTATTTCTAACCCAAGAATACCTGTTGTAATGAATACTTCCCAACAAATAAAAAACATCTTCCTTCCATGTGTCCTTATTTCATAATTAACAGAAAACACCTCTAATAACAATTATCTCTTACTAATGACAGAACATAATTGATTATACTATCCCACTTATGGGATTCTGCAATAGAATGATCCCAAGCCAGTATCCCAAGCCCCAGATACTACCCTTGGAATTACTATCTTACAGACTTCCTGTTTAGCTCTGGAAATTCAAAGATTAGTCAGCTTAACAATGAAAGTGATATGCACCAGCTCTGTCACTCCAAATGCTGTTTCTGTACACACTCAAACCACACACACACTGCTTGAGATAAGACAAAAAATAAATATATTAAGGATAGGAAAGTTTTAAGTGATTATAAGCCAGAATAGATCAGATTGATCAGGAAGAAATAAAACAAATTTCATCCTAAACCCAAACTTAACAGTTCAGTAGCCTTTCAGTCTTTGATTTTATCTTATCACATAGGCTGACTGAGCAGAGTCTTTCAAAACAACAAGGAGTTGTGTGGCACTTTAAGACTAACAAATTTATTTTTTGCATGAGCTTTCGTGGAAGATCCCACTTCCTCAGATGCTTCGAAGATGGGTGAACTTACAGAAAGGAATGAAACTAAATGCAAGGGGGTGTAAAACATAGGATCAGATCATAAAGTAACAGCAAATCAGAGCAGTTTACAGGCTCAAACCATGGGAAGCCTGAAGTCAAATTACCCTTTGTAATGTGAAAAGAACCCATGGTCTCGATTGAGTCCTGCTTTCACAAAATTTAGCTTGCATATTAATTTGAGTTCAGCTGTTTCTCTTTGAAGTCTTGATTTCCCAGGTACATCTCTAATGACAGTCGTTAACAAATCCATCATCGAGTGATTAGGAAGATGGAAGTGCTCAGCAACTGGTTTCTTTGTTCTTTGATTTCTGATATCAGCTCTGTGGTCATTCAGTCTCTTCTGGAGCAATCGTCCTGTTTGTCCAATGCATAAGGTGTTGGGGCATTTCTTGCACATGATGGCATAGACCACATTAGTAGATGAGCAGGTAAATGAGCCTTTGATGGAGTAGCAGGCTTGATTAGGACCTATGATGGTGTCTGTTGTGGAGATATGTGGGCAGATTTGGCAGCGTGTTTTTTTGCAGGGGTGTGTGCCTGCTTCAATGTTCTTGTTGTTAGATCTGTAGTTGCTGGTGAGTATCTGTTTAAGATTAGCGGGCTGCCTATAAGCAAGGAGTGGTCTGTCTCCCAATGCTTGAGAGAGAGAGAGAGAGAGGGATCATCTTTTAGAATAGGCTGTAGGTCCTTAATGATGTTATCAACATCCCCAGCTATCTTCAAGACACCACAGACTTCCTGAGGAAAATACAGTCCATTGGAGAACTTCCTGAAAACACCATTCTGGCCACTATGGATGTAGAAGCTCTTTACACCAACATCCCACACAAGGATGGATTACAAGCTATTAAAAGAACCATCCCAGATGATGACACATCACATTTCGTGACTGAACTTTGCAACTTTGGTACTCACCCACAACCACTACAGTTTTGAGGATCATTTATATCTCCAAACCAGTGGCACTGCTATGGGCACCCACATGGGCCCATAATATGCCAACATCTTTATGGGCGATTTAGAACAACGTTTCCTCAAGTCTCATCCCAAGACACCTCTTCTTTACCTGCGCTACATTGATGACATCTTTATCATCTGGACACATGGCAGGGATGTGCTTGAAGATTTTCACAGAGATTTCAATAATTTCCACGACAGCATCAAATTGAGCCTGGAACACTCCACACAGGAGATCCACTTTCTTGACACTACAGTACAAATCAGAGATAGACACATCATCACCACCCTATACCGAAAACCTACTGATCAGTATAGTTACCTACATCCTTCGAGCTTCCATCCTAAACACACCACATGATCCATTGTCTACAGCCAAGCCCTAAGATATAACCGCAGCTGCTCTGATCCCTCAGACAGAGACAGACATCTTGAGGATCTCTATCAAGCATTCTTGAAACTACAGTACCCACCTGGGGAAGTAAGAAAACAAAGTACAGAAGAGAAAAACCAACAAACTATACAACTACCACCCCAAAATGGAAACTATATAGGGTATCATTAAACAATTGCACCACATAATTGATGGAGACCACATCCAGTAAGAAATCTTTCCTGAAATCCCTCCTCTGTCGCTCAAACAAACCCCCACACTGCCAATTTTACTTACATATCTGCACAAAAAACACTATTACAGGACCTAATAAAACCAACTGCTCCATCAAAGGCTCATCCACCAATGCGATTTACGCCATCATGTGCAAGAAATGCCCCTCTGCCTTATATACTGGACAAACAGGACAATCTCTGCAAAAAAGAATAAATGGGAACAAATCTGACATCAGAAATAACAACATTCAAAAATCAATAGCCAAGCACTTCAATATTCCTGATCACTCCAATGACAATTTGCTAATTACTGTGCTTAGACAAATGAGCAACACTTCAAGGCTTCAAAGAGAAACTGCAGAATTGGAATTCATTTGCAAATTTGACTGTGTTTCTTCAAGGATAAATAAGGACTTTGCATTTTTTTCTCATTACAACAGGTGACTTGACCTCCTCTTCCTCTATGTGCTGTTCCCCAGTGTTTGAATCTTAACAACTGCTCTAATTTGCTGTTACAATGTGACCTGATCCCATGACTTACACTTACTGCCTTTATTTTCCTTCCATTCCGTGAGTTGCCTCATCTTCAAAGCATCTGATAAAGTGGGATTTTCTCCCATGAAAGCTCACATAATAAATTAATGTATCAGTCTTTAAGTGCCAAGGGGCTCCTTGTTTGTTTTGCAGTCTCTTCAAGTTCATCATCAGAAACACACTTCTAATGGTTCTGAATCCACCAACTAAGCACCACCAGACCCTTCCATAAAAGTTGCAAATCTGCAGACATATCTGGAAACCTTCAAAAGCTAAGGGTGGAACCTCACATTCATAACCTTGCTAGAACTTTAAAAAAATGTATGGTCTTAAAGTCACTGGGTGTATATTTTACTACAATCTGTGACTCAATAAGCTACCCATTTTTTGTCCTAAAACAGCAAAAGCATTAATGGGCCACTTCACCTTGAATAATTTCTTATAACATGTGTTAACTTATGCTAAACAATCTGTTCTATCTTGTAGTTAGCCATAAGGCGTTTAGTACTTTCCTCAGACCTGAAAAAGATCTCTTTGTATGTCAGAAGCTTGTCTTTCTCTCACTAACAAAAGTGTGTCCAGTAAAAGATATTACCTCACCCAAATTGTTTCTCAAATATACTGGGACAACACAGCTGCTACAACAATAATAGAAATAATTTAAACTTAGAACCACGGCTTAATGTATAATTTGGGGGGCCCTGAAATGCTCCCACACTGTTGGGCCCCCTCCCGTGTGGGTGGGACCCCTGGACCACAGCTCCTGCCTCCCCATGCAAGAGCCCAGACCCCTGTCCCCAATACTCCCACAGTGCAAGCCAGGCCACCCCGCACTCACCAGTGGTGGCACGGCTGGAGGGGGGTAGGCCCAGGGTCCAGGTGGCTGCACGGCTTGGGCGGAGGCAGCAGGCCCCAGGTTGGGGGTGAGGAGTGGAAGGGGAGGGGTTTGGGGTGCGGTTTGAGCCCCTCAGCTATGCGCCTGGCTCCTGCCCGCCAGAACGTTGCTCCAGCACCTAATATTTTTAGGGGCCCAGTTGGTGGGCCCCGGAACATAGCATTCCAGCTCCATGTTCTATTTTTAGGGGCCCCGGCATTCCACAGCATTCCGGCTTACTTTAAAACCTGCTCAGAACCTCCCTGTGAGATCTGGTCAAATAATATTTTGTATGATTAAAGTAGGTTGAAACAGAAGGGAAAGCTGTTACCCATGCCAAGGAAAGGGAAAAGAAAGTTGTGGGGAAGCATTGTTTTCCCAACCCAAAGAGCTCTGCTTTGGTCAAAGTAGAGGGAGCGCTATTTTCACCTTCTTCCCTTTACTTTAACAAAATTTTAGAAAGAAAGACAAAGAGGTTCAGTTACTTGCCCAAGGTGAGTTGTGGAGAAGTTGGGAAAGAAATCAGGAATCCTAACTTCTAGTGTCATGTATTAGTTACTAACCTTACTTGCTATATTCCAGTAATAAAGGTACTATGCCCTTGCTTAATGTTATTTTTAATAGTAGCAAATTACCTATTAGCCCATTTATAACTGAGGACCTGAGCCAAACCCCATAACAATCAATGGATAGGACCTAAATTCCTGTTTCTGTTGAACAAAAATAAAATAACTAGTACAATGCCACAAGATCAGTCACAAAATATGCTGTTACTTTGAGAGTATCCTCATAACATTTTCACATTTTCCCAATCTCCAAGAAGATTAAAGAAACTCATTATAGAACATTTAATGTTACAATAAATACAAGTGCAAAGGAATGTAGAATTCAACAAGAACAATTGCCTGAAAAGTGGCAGAAGAAACAGCAGCAAAATAAAATAAAATAAAATAAAATAAAATAAAATAAAATAATGCAATAGCAGACTATAAAGAACAATGCACAAAGAGGCTCTCCATGTCAAGTTTGCTGAGCTTTTTGTTTCTTCTGTATTCTAAATATAGAATATACTGTGTGATTTTTCAGACAGAACAACACATGCTGCAATTGTAGATGGGTATCAGGTGCAAATTAAAATCTCATATCTGAATATCCTGAACAGAGCTGGTAAAAATCTCCCCTCCCCTCTCCCCTCAAAATATCATTAGAAATAGTAATTTAAAAAAAAAGTTTTCCAGTATTGATCTTTCTAAATGAAATGTCATTTACCATTTGGAAAGTGTCATATTAAAAAGAAATATCCATTCTGAAGTCAAATCATTTTGTTTTGATCAAAAATGCCTAAATGTTCCAGTTGGAAATTTCCGATTACACATTTTTTGAATTTTCCATGTTGTAGAAATATGCTATTTCAGGTTTTTGTTGCAATTCAGAGCCAAAGATAAAATCCAAAAAATTAACATTTTCCTGTGAAGGGTAATTTAATTTTCTGATCACCTTTAATCTTCAACTTTGACAATTTTCAGTTCCATTGTCAAACTATTCTATTGTACATTATGGCTATACTGCACAGCTGAGTAGGTCCAGGGTTTCCAAGATTATCCATAAAAGTAAGTGCAAGAGAATAAAACCATTTTAACCACAAAAGAATAAACCTGTTTTTTTAAAAGTATAAATAAAATGCAATCACACAAATTGCACAGTAGTCCATCTAATCAGTCTAAATGTAGCACCCTGTGTTGTGTCTTGTCACAATCCTGCTATGAAATTATTTATAGAAAGTTGCAGAAGGCTGATTCAAGAATGGAGTATTTAAAAAAAAAACCCCCATAAAATAGCATAGTTGCATAAAACCAGAAACAAAAGATTAAAGAGAAAAACTAAATAAACTAAATAGTTATTTCTATAGAGGAGGTAATTTAGGTGGTATTAGACAATTTATGGTGTTTTAGTAAATTACAATTAGTTTTTCCTCACATAAATAGCAAAATAGGTATTTTCAGTCTAGCTGGTTTTGGAGTTGTTAAGACAAGGAACATAGAATTAACATAGTATATGTCTCTATAACACAATAGTTCTCAACCACTGTTGGAACATGTTACAGTGTTGCCACACAGCAATGTGCATCATCAAAAGCAGCTGTGGGGGCTGGATTTGCCATGATGGGGGGACTGATGTGTCCTGTAAAATTGTGCATTCCTCCAAGCATGTTGTGGCCCACAAAGTTTGAGAACAACTGCTAAACCATTCTGTATTTAAAACTAAACACAACATGGACAGCAGAAAAGCCTATACCTTAAAAATGGAGCACACAGATAAAATGACATCATTTAGGTACACAGCACTACACCACAATTACATGCAGTTTGTCATATAATTCAGAAGGGGGGGGGGGCAGCATGTGGCTTTTGCCTTGGTTGGACACCTCAGGAAGAAAGGCCTAACATTATGAATTAGTTTTAAAAACGAGCCCTAGTTTTTCTTAATCAACTAATTTAAACCAAAAGAGTTTTGAATGTTTCCTTAGAGTAACCTAGAAAAAAACTGTGGTGGGGCAAATTCATCCTAAAACTTTTACAGTAAACATGAGGCAGCCGCTGTCTAAGTAACTAGCTCCATGCTGTGGAGCTGGAAAGCCCATGAAGATTTCTTCTTCCTGCCAGTCCAGGAAAAGCCCCTCCACTCCTAAGTTAGTAGTGGGCACTGTAATTAAGCATCACAACATGAACTGAATACTTGATTGTAATATTTATACTTCACACTCTGCTAGATGATTTTCATAGCTAACGAGTAAGGGAAAAGCAATAACAGGAGTACTGTGACTAACCCACACAGCACAAATAATTGTTAATATTCACAACATGTTCACAAATATGCAGATCAAGAGTTACTCACTGGTGAAATCCATGAATAATTTCAAATATACATTGCACAATTTTACAAAATGTTGCTAGAAAATGATACAAAAATCCCTTGGATACATTTTTTGGTGCAAATTCTTTGTCTAGATGCATATAGAATGTAAGATCCAAGTCGATTCCTTAGCCATAAAATCTCACACTGCTTTCGGTGGGAATGCTTCCTGCATTGAGAATATGGAATGTGGCCCATACACCAGTAGCACTTCATACAACACAGAACTTTTGACCTATAACAGTAGAAGATAAGAGTTGCAGTGGATTAATGCAGTAGCTTTTAACCCCTGGAAACCTGCAAGTACATAGTTCTTTAAAGATCAAGGAGAAAATTAGTTTCATGATCTCTTCATAATTGCAATCTAATAAAAGAGGTTTATGATTGGAACAGCAAGAATTGCAGCAGTTCAAAGCCTGAGGAGCATTGAAAAGCTTGTGTATGTAAGCTGAAATTTCATTTCTGTGAACACTTACACAAATATGTGTTTTCTCTCTCATATGTGGTTCTAGATTAAGAACGGATGTAAATCTTTGCAGGATTGCTACCTTACAGAGTACTATGCGCTGTTCCAATCAATGCTAGTGCACCTCCATTTTTAAGGAACACCAACACAGTCATTGACTGACAGCCCCTAGCCTCTGTTATATAAGCAAAGTTCTGCCATGCTTACATCTCATGTCATCAGGTGACATCAGCACACAGGAAGAGTATTTCATAATACAAGATTTACCAGTGAATTTTTAGTTGAAGTGGTTTATAGAAATTAAAATTGCCAGGGAAAGTATTTACTTTAAACATACTTTTTTAAATATCTTAATTGTCTGAACCTTTTATAATGTAATTCATAAATATTTAAATATAAAATTGAAAGATCATCTCTAATACAGCTCAAGTGTTCTCATTTCATTGGTTATTTTTGGCCCCCCTCTCTGGCCAGTGCTAAAACTGATAGTGGGTATGTGTAATATTTACATTTAAAAAATAAAAATCAATAATGAAGTTACTAATGTAATTTTTCACACTATCTATTCCAACATTAGCTTTCTGTCCATCTGCCTAGTTGGGTGTTTGTATGCACTTCACCTCTACAGTAACGGCACATTTCTGGCTTGGCATAATCAACAGAGAGAATAACCATCAGTTTGGGGTGAGTCTAACCTGTTTCTCAGCAATATGTCCTGAATTTTGCATCCAGAGCAGTGACCTACTGAAGCATGGTGACAGAAGGTGCTAAGATGTTAGGAAATGAAAAGAGTTTGCACATGAAACTATTTGAGCATTTTAAAATAGAAATAACATGCTTTCTTATCTAACCTCTAGGAGACACAACTTGATTAGCCTATAGAATGTCTTGTTTATTCTTGTACGTATGCATGTGTGTGTTAGTTCTGAAAAAAAAGGAGAGGTCTAGAGGCACTATTCTTGCAAAAGTGAGTTCCAGAGTCTAGGTCTAGTTATTCTAACGGCTCTATCGACTACATTCACAAACCTCCCACTAACAATCTATAGTAGTGTTGCTCAGAAAATAGGAAATTTGAATGCAAAATTTTGAAAATCCTACCTTGTAAAAGTCTGACTGACTGAACGTATAACCAGATGCAATAGGCAAAGATGGAAACCATTTTATTATCTAGAAGTGTTTATAAATTTTCTTATGTTGGAAAAAAAGATTTATTTTACTGCAAACAGCACAGTGTGAGAACATAAAAACTGATAGCGCAACCAACTGGAGGTCATAAAGCTGGACTGCAACTGATTCTTGCTATTTCAAATAAAAGCCAAAGAAATCCATAATGAGAAAAATAACTAGCAATTATTGTACTACTGTTTGGTTTAATTGCCTAAATTTGAAAAGTTAGCAAATGCTATTATACAAAAGTCAATGTGTTATTTTTTTTCTCTGAAACTCTATTACAGTATCATTTTACTCTAAATGTAATTCTGTGCAAAAAAAAAAAAAAAAAACCTGATGCAGTGCAACCTATAAAAATATAGGGTTGCACTTTTTTCCCCAAGTGAAGCCAGTTGCTGAAAATTAGACCCTAGGCTTACTAAGGAGCTTAAAGTCCATTCAAGTCCTTTGGAGTTGCCTCCATTACCTTTGAATTAGGTTCGTAGTGTGAAACTACCAATTTTAATAAAAGCTTTGGAGAAATTACCTCAACATGACTCTGCCACTGAAGTCCCAGAAGAGACTTACAAAGATATATACAATTTGAGACAATTTGACAATTATGACAATTTGAGCTAGAGCAGAGGGTGTTGCAGGCCCGCAAGGTCATTATAGTAGCAGAGTTTCTAGCTTGATCAAGGGATGTGTTCCAACTCTGCTAGACCTTTCCTTGCCTCTGTTGATACTAAAAACTCTCTTTTGCATGTGTAAAGTAAATGGAAACAACCTCCCTATTAATATTGTAGAGATTAATCAGCACCCATTGAAGTCAATGGCAGTTAGTGAGGGCCCAATTTTTTTTGTTTTGTTTTGTTTTGGCTGTCTGAAAGAGTTGTAAAATGCATGAAATAGTTTTGATATCTCCTCAAAACTGAGGACTAGAGAGTTTTACAATTTGAGTTGATACTGCAGTGCTGGAACTAGGTATTTTGGTGCCCATGGCAGGATGTGCCATTGGATCGAGTGTGGAACACATCCCTTGATCAAGAAACAAAACGGAGATGCTTCGGGGTGCCCAGGGCAAAACCGCAGTCACCCCGCCCTAGTTATGGCCCTGTGATACTGCAGTACATAAAAGCAGTTAGAGATAGCTAGAGGAAGATTACCCTCTCAGTCAAGAAACTCTGCTACTATAATGACCTTGCGGGCCTGCAACACCCTCTGCTCTAGCATACATTGCATACCAAAGTCAAAGCAAGGACAGGGTGGAAGCTATGCCTGATTCTCCCATGACAAACTAGATTATTTGCTTTGCCTTTCTAAGCTTGTGCCAGGATCAAGCAGTCCAAAATCAGGGAGCTGACCTTTAATGGCCATTCCCTCTGAGTAAAACAGTCAAGAATCCAGTCCTGAGTTTCTTATTGGAACTAAGGAAAGGTACACAAGATTTTAGCAAACTTAGTTCGTAGTTCATTTTCCCCACTATTCCTTTCTCAGTCTTTCACAACAGTAATAAACTGTTTTGAAATAGTTCTGACTGTCACTCTTCTTATCCTTGTTTATTTCACCTTTGTTGATGGAGTAATTCAGATCTTTAAAATTGTTTCATTACTGGCTAGCTTAATTTTAGACTTTACATATAAATTGAACAAATACAGTTTTATCTATGGCCTTATCCACCATACACGCTCTATTGAAGTAATTTAAAGGGGAAATTTTTCCATTTTGTTTTTCCATCTTCTATCTTATAAAATAATCATAATTTGATTGTTGTTTTCATAAGAATAATGAACTATGTCATGGCATCTAATGTGAATGAACAAAGTGTTAGAGGGGAATCTAATTATAATCATGGTTTTTAAAAAAGGAACAATAGGTCTAAATTAAAATGCTGGTCAACAGAACACAGAGCTGACATTTACAAAGGTTATATTTGACTGTAATAAAATAAATAGCAGCTCTTTGTGTACGTAGTTGTCAATTAGCATTGCAGATGTGCCTCTCCTGGATACATTTATTTCCATCTAATGACTCCTTATTTTTTATGCAAAATTTTATTATTAATGTTTGATAAGTGCTCCTGACTGATGCAAATAAGTAAGAATAGGAACTGTCTTTTTGTATTACTACATGCTTATGTGAGAATATTATTAAAATTAATACATAATATTTAAAAACAGTGAATTGTCTAAAAACTGAAGAGTCATAACTGAGCAGAGAATAAATGAATAAGTTTGAAAAAATGATTTTTTTAAAGACTAAATTAAAGCAAGCAAATCTGTTTTTCATCTACTTCCAGTCTTTCATGTGTAGTATTCTTGCTAATGTGGACCTGATTAAACTTCAGTGATAGTTTTCAGTTACAGGAGACAAAAAAAATATATTTGCAAAAGCATATACCTGTATTACAAAGCAGGAATGCTGCTCCCCAGACATCCTTACCTTGTGAATAACTTTTATTTAATGCAAGTTTTCTTTTCTTTTTGCCTTTAAACTGAAAAACTCAAGTTGAACAGAAAGGGCTAGAGATCATATCCATTTGACAGTGATCTGGAGGAGTGCATCTGACATTCCCTTCTGTAATATGGACTAGGGATGTAAAAAATATTGTTTAATGAAGAAACCATTTAAAATTCTAAAACTAGAACATTTAAATGACTAAACATATCTGGGGAGCTATGCTGGGCTGGGCTCCTCACTGCTAAAATAGGGTGTGCCGTCACTTGCAAGTTAGTTCGATTTAAGGAGGCTTGCCAGTTAGTTTGAACTAAGCCCTTAGTTTGATCCTTAGTTTGAACTAAGGACAGTGTAGACTAGAATTAACCTTTAGTTCAAATTTAATAAATTTGAACTAAAGACAGTTAGTTCAAATTAACAAAGTGGACTAATTCAACTTAATGTTAAGTCAAATTACTTCACTTTGTTAATTAAAACTAATAAGTTCAAGTTTAGTTTGAACTAAAGTGAAACTTATTAGTTTGAATTTACAAATTTGAACTAACTTTTCCTACTATAGACATAGTCATAGAGCTCCCTAGCTGACCCCCTCCCTTGTGCATGCAGAATTGTGCCTCCTCAGCTTTCTCTTGCATGGAGCGGAGCTGAGTCCAGCTGCCCTCCCACCAAACACACTCTGTACATGCAAAGGGAGCTGCACTGGGCTACATGCCTCCCTCAGAGCAAGAGCTGCTCCGCTGTTATCACACATGAAGAGCCAAGTCCAGCTGCCACTCCCCTCTTCCAGTTTCAATGGTAAGCAGCTGTTTAAAATGTTTAAAACAGCTGATTACCATTTAAACATTTAAATGTCTAGGCTCTTAAATCCCTAGTCTGGACTAGTATATTGCTGTGTGTCTACCCAATCCCTTACTCTTGAAGCCACTCAAATTCATCTGCTCTGTGAACCCCTACTTCTGGGTCAGCCTCCCGCAAGCAAGCTGCTCCTAATTCAGTGAGTTGGTGCCCCAAGTCATCGGATCATGGGATTATGCAATAGAATATCCACAGCAAAAATGCCTAGTCCTGGATGCAACCGTAGGAGCTGCAATTTTACCATATTCACTGCTGCCCACTAAATAATGCAAGCTCCTAAGTTGCTTCTTGATTTATCAAAGAAATTGATATGGGCCTCTGTTGTTATTTCAAATGAACTCTCCACACACCTTAAACCACTTGCATTGCATTAAGTAAAACAAACATATTAAGTACAGAAAGATTTTAAGAGATTACAAATCAGAGGCAAGTAGGTCAGATTTGATCAAAAGTAAATACAAACGCAAATTTCTTTCTATACTAATCTTAACACTTTCAACAACTTTACAGTCTTAGATGATTTTCCCACTGTAGCCTGGTCCTCCCCCTCTGGTCAATGCTTTGCTGCCTGATGTTGTTTGCAGCTGGAAAGAGAAAGATTTTGCAATCTTGCTCTCGCCATCTTACAATAGAGTGCATGGCTCCCTCCATTCTCCGGAGTACATGAACATCTCCTTATCAATGCTTAGGTCTAATCCACTGTTCCTGGAAGAACTGGATTGTTTTATGCATGCCTTATGAAGTGTTAACTACCTCTCTGCTTTTGCCTGAATCTGCTTCAGGCCATAAGACGCACATTTGGGAAGATTATATAGCAAAACCTCATAACCACAAACACATTGCATTGCTACAGACACACTTCTAGAACAATTATCATCGGAATCCTGTGAGTATTCAAAAAATACCTTATATGATACACCTTGCATTAAACAATACACATGCTATAAGAGTGAACACCATCAAGGTACACACAAGGGATTCAGTGTGCTACATCAAGAGGTGGTGCACAAGGGACATGATATCTGTACCACCCATTAATTGTGTAATACATAGGTGATCTGAGTCTTTTTGGAAGACACATAAACCCCCAACAGGGCATGCACCAGTGCCCACTGAAGTCAATTAAAGTTATTCCACTGATTTCAATGGGTTTTGCCTCAAGCCCCTCTTATTCTTCCCAAAAGAGAAGTCTCTGATTTCATTGATTTGCAAATGGATTAATAACTGACCACAGGCCCTGCCTCGTTGCACTTATTTTTTTTTTATGTATCCACTAAGAAATATTACTGAAGTGTAGGGCCAATAATAACCCCCCCCTGTTCCCCCCAGCCCCTGCAAAAGGTTGTGAAAGAAAAAAGGAGGAATGTTGTAGAGTTATTAATAGTTCCACTCTAGCCACTCTGTTAATAGGTTTAGAAGAGCTGCCTTCACTGGGGCAAGGTACCTATACAGTGCAGTACCAATAGCAGGTAGTGTGACCACTAGTTCTGCAAATCACAGACAGTTGCACAAGTGAATGCCTTATCCTATATCCCGCAATGGCCCACAAAATACAGACTTGGGAGGAAGGGAGGCTGCCCATCAAGGCTGCTCCTCAGAGTCAGAGGGCTTCCCAGCCTGGCTGCTCTGCTTTGTGTGGGGCTAGAAGTCAATGTGTCTTCTTGGAGAGGCTGCTTCATGTCAGGATGTGTTGCGAGCCTTGGGGCTGACTGGTAGACGTGTGCGGGGGTCATGCAAGGAGGATCAAGTGGAAGGGGCAGGAACTGGCTATGGGGCATGGTTGTTTATTTTGCTAGCAAAGTAGCTACTGGACGTAGAATTTAATAAAATATGTTGTTTTAACTGGCTACAGCTTCCCAAAATGGGCTATTTTGCTATGGGGTAAAATTAGTGCTTTTGATTACATTAACTGGATTTATTTATTTTAATTTCTCCAAGTCCCACAGTGCCCTGCAAATGGAATCATGCTGCCCTGAAATTGGACTCTTCTCAATTGGTCAGTCTTATAACAGAGCACAGATTAACTACAGAGATTTGAATCATTCTCCAATGAATTCCCAGATTAATGTCTGGAGAGAACCATCTTTATACAAATCTCCTCATTACTGGCTCCTCACAGACTTCATGGTAGCATTTTCTATTCCTCCAGAGAAGATAGAGGGCATTCCAGAGGATTTGGGGCCTGTGAAGAGAAATGGGCTTAGCAATCACTAGGATTACAAAGACAAATGTACACAGCATAAAAGGAATGAGAGTTACATAGGACTGGTAGCTTAATAGTTGTTTTACTTCAATGTTGCTTACAAGTGAAAAGCCCTGTGTCATGGCATACACATCCATACACACCTAGGTAATGATCTGTGTAACTTTTCTGTTCACTTTTGCAGTATAATTTTGTGGTATGATACCAGTTATGGCATGCAAGGTTCCCTTTTGAATGCTATGCCGTAAGGCTATTGTCTGCTGTTTCCTGCAGCATCATGTATGTGTATACATATGAAGCAGGTTACATGGCTTAAGGGGTAAGGTGACAGAAAGAACTCTTTTTGGATATGTCTACACTGGAGGCTTAAGTCAACATTAGCAACTCCAGGGTCACATTTGGAGTTCATTAAGTCAACTTAACTCTCAACCTCAAAGTTGACTTTAAGGGTTAAGTTGACTGTATTAAGTCAACTTAACAAAACATGACCATTAAAGTCAACTTAATAAAGCCGACTTGAGGCAGGGGAGCCATTTAAGTCAACTTTGTAAATTCAACTTAAGACAGGGGACTTTTTAAAAGTCCACTTTATTAAGTCAACTTTGAATGAATCCCCTGGCTGATGTCACCTTTGTAATGTCAACTTAAACAAACGAGGTCTCTGTAAGTCAATTTAATAAAATTGACCTTATTAAATTGACTTACCTGAGCCCTGTAGTGTAGACAAAGCCTTCCAGCAGTATGTGAAAAGCCAAAGCTGCAAGCAAGTACCTGAAGGAGAACAAAGAAAATGTATATTGAAGTGCCAGGCTCAGATGGAACCAAGGGATCACCTCCACCCAGGAAGGGAAAGCGGCCTGAGAGGAGCTTGAAAATGAGTACAGAAACTTTGAACAGAGGAGAAGCTGCCAGCTGGGCCAGAGGAACACAATCTTAGAAGCAACTGCAAGATCCACAGCCTAACCAAATGGCCGGAAGGACATAGTCTGGCTGAAAACCCCCAAACAGCCAGATTTGGGGGTAAGAAAGATGAGAACAAGCTAAAGTGTGATCCTAGATAGCACCATTAGATTAGCATGTGTTTTATGCCTTTTATTTGACTTGTGGCTACTTCTGACTGCTTTACTAAATGATCATGTATTGATTTGCTATATACTCACAATCATATTCTAATCAATAAACTAATAGTGCTATCTAAAGTTGTGTGCACGTTCAGGGTATGAGTGAGGGAGGCTTGGCATGATCCATTTCTTTGTTAAATGAACAGACATGAGTTGATGGTGATTGTGAGCGACTCCCAGTCTCTGTAGTATGGGAATTTCCAGGGTGGTATCTTGGGCTGGGAAGGTGTTCACTGGGGGGACCATCACCTGTGAGGCCCAGAGGTGCACATCCACTGCCTGGGACTGATTCCATGCAGAAGACTGGTGTGGACTGACTCAGTAGTGACTAGTCACATAGCAAAACTGGGTAAGTTGGGGTTCAGGAGTGGAATCTGGGGGGTTCACAGCAGCATACCAGACCAGATTCTGGAAGCAGTCTGTCACACCCTGAACCAACAAAGTACTCAAGCACATACTTAAGTCTGAGCACACAAATAGCCCCATCTGTCATTAGGCCTGATTTAAAACCTGCTGAAGTCAGTGGATGCTTTAGAATGGGCTTGAGATCATGCTTAATGTACTGTGGTGGATCAGGGTCAAATGATGATACCTGCAGCAGAGCACATTCCCTCTTTGGCACCCACCTATATCTGTGTGTAATCTTGTCAGTATCCTCAAGTTCAGTGCCTCCTGCTGGCTTATTGCCTCTGGCTCCTGGCCTCCTGTGGGTCCACCCCCACCACCAGTCAGCACACATTTAAACCCTTTCAGGATTACCGCAAACAAGTCCAAATGAATCTGAATTTTTATTCTGCCCCTTTGGGGTACTGAATTCTTCCCTCTCTACTTGCAAGCCTTCAGGACTTCTTTGTATGAGCCTTCTCTGCCCTTGCAGACCGCCTCTCTCTTGATCCTCCCATTAAGTCCTAGTCTAGGCTCCTCTTCGATAGAGAGGCACCTGTATCCTCTGCAGTCTCTCCACCAAGAGGGCTTTTTCAATCTACTTCTCATGACATAGCTCTTCCCTCTGTGGCCAGGAGCCAATTAACTATTCACCTCCTCAGATGCAAAGCATGACTAATTAGGTACACTTGCTAGCACTTCAGCTGATGGGAGTTAAGCCTTATCTAACTGCTACCAAAGCTAACTGCTACCAAAGCTTTCCCCATTCTTGAAAGTCCTTCCTTTGTTGAACTGCTGAAATACTCAGGATTGTAGTTCCCATCCTGTGAGATGCAGTAGGACCTAAATTTCCCCTCACCAACAACATTCAGACTGATGGCAACTGAGCACCCTCTATGAGATGCTGACTGGCCTTAGCCCTCCCTTTGACTTGATGGTACTCAGAAGCTTTTTAGATGAATATGTGATTACTAATAATCACTTAGGACCTGATCTGGCTCTAGCTGAAATCAAAGTGAGTTAGTTTCCACACTTACAAAATCAAGTACATTCCATAACAGCAACTCCCGTGATGATGTGCTTATCTCTGCCTGTGTATTTTTAAATATTAGCTTTTATGGTTTGCAAGAAAATTTGTATTGACTAAGAAGTGCCATTAACATTTTAGAAAGTTATAATTTTAGTTTACTTAATTATTTTGTTCTTATTCGATAAAGGTCTTGATATTGATCATTTTGATACACTTAGTTAGAAGTACACTCATAAACAGGAAGGGCTTTTAGAGATACAATATTATTCTCCTGTGTCCTATTCTGAAATTCCTTCTGGTTTAGTTTATATGAAGTACTTTATCTAAGCAAATATGTTTCATTTTAATATGTTAAAAATGAGGCAGTTTATATGATAATGATTTAAGCCTCCAGTATCAGGTATTTATAATGAGCTATTTCATGAGCCCCTATTTACATGCAGAACACTAATGAAGTGTTTTAATTTATTATCCAATGAACAAATTGATGATTCTAAATGTGATGGAGCACACATAATAAGGGAATACACTGTGGAACAGGCACAATACATCCTCAGAACTGTAACCTACTGGTTTGATAAACATAAGGGCCTTAGAGCTTATCTCAGGAAAAAAAAGAATAGATTACAAGTTCCAGCCATGAAACAGGTTATTCATAGGTTGTTACAGGTCCCATCATCTGCAATTCTAATGTAGCATCTATCCTCAGAATCCCAAATTAGGACAACAAAGACATTTGGAATGACTACTATCTCTATAATGGAGCCAGAATAAATATAATTATCAGATATAGTTTCCAACGAGGGACTCATTCTGGAATAGTTAATTCTCAAAGCAAAGATGCTTTTGAATCATGCATGTATCCTAAAGATGATGAGCCATATCCTCAGATCGTGTAAACAGAAGGAGTTCCATTAACTTCAGTGGAGCTCTGCTGATTCCCCAGCTAAAGATATACCAAAATGTGTGGAGACCTTCCAAATTCTTTGACTTCCAGCAGAATACTTACCTCTCACTTGCCTGTTGGAAATGGAGAGGGTTGCTCTAGGAATCCAATAACCCACCCTTTGACCTCATATCAGGATTAGCAGTTCGGGAATGTGATATAATTTATAGCAGCATTCCCTTCAATGAAGATTTTTTTCTTAATGATTTGGGTTCTCTGCCACATTAACTCACCTAACAAAATAATTTATACTCATAGCATTTTAAGTAGACAAAATAATCATCTATGTGCATGTAACTCTTGTAACTGAGCAATCATTTTTAGAAGTTAATGTGAAGCCAGATCAGATATTCATCTAGTGAGCTTACTGATCAGTAACTTTTGAACTTCTATACATTCACACTTGTGAAATACTGTGCCAGTGGTGCAGAGCTGAAGAACTGCCTTTAAAAGTTACATCCATTGATTGGTATATAGGAGATTTCATACAAGAATGACATTATCACCCTATTCCAAACAAGGGAGTTCTCCCCTTCCTCAAACTGTTGCAATTCCTTCTCCCTAAATTCAGAGTCCTGAAGCTAAACAAGACTCCAAGGTATGGGGAAAATTAGATAAATACTATGAATCCTTAGAGGCAACTGTCCCCATGTGTCTTTATATTTTTAGTCTTAAGCAAATAGCTATATTTCTCACGTATGGCACCTTCCCCATGGTTATGAGTAAATGGCACATTAAATGATGAAGTAAACATTTTGGGTGTGCTCCAGGAAGATACTGCAGAATGCCTTAACCTAAGCTTGAACTTTGTTCACTGAGTTTATTGGTTATACCATGAAACAAATGGGGGGCACTCTGTTTAAAAAAAGAAATGTGGATTTCTCTTGTGACCCAGGCCTCCTGGGATAACCTTCTGAATGTGCCAAAATCAGGGCAAGCTGCAAAACTAAAGGCCAAACCCCCAAGCCACTGATAGGTGGTTCTTAAACCAGTCTCCCAATCAGAAACAAAACATGCTTCTGATTCCCCGCTCTGCTTATCACCAAGCATAACAAAATAGAATCCACTCCCTTTATTGCACATCAGCTCCTCCAGTCCCCACCAAGGCACTGGGTCTCTTAAAAAAATAGGTTGTCCTGACCCCAAAGGGACAGCCACATCACCCAGAACAATATAGACCTGGATCTTACCCAAAATACCACACTGCCAGCCAATGCTTCAGTAACTACAGCTAAAGGTCTAATATAAAAAAACAACCAAATATGAGAAATGTTAAAGGGTCAAAGTGAATCACAGACACACAAATGATTTAGTGTCCATAGAAATCAAGGCCTTGAAGAATCTGCAGTTTGCATTTTAGTCCAACTCCACTGGTATGCAGCCAGCACCTGGGTGGGTCTCAGTCCTTTGTTCAGTCCCAGAAGAGTTCCAGAGAAAGGTGTCAGTTGCTGACAGACTGAAGACTGAAGACAAAATGGAGATGGGGCCACTCCCTTTCATCACTTCTGCTTTCCCCATGCTCTCAGAGTCCTTGCCAAATCAAAATGGTGTTGAGTCACATGGTCAGTCTGGGTGATTCATCAAACAGGTTTCTTCCTAGGCCCACTCAAGCTGGGAGTTCCCTTGATGGGATATCTACAGGACAACAACTTTGCAGACACACAGTCTGGGATTTTCTTAAAATCAAATAACTTGGAACACACATAAAGCAAATACAATCCTGATTTCTAATACAGATATGATACCTACATATAAACCATATAATCATTCCTAGCAGATTACAACCTTTCCATTGGTACCAAACATGGCATATGACAAACAAATTATTGCAAATACTCAATATTAATATGCAAAATAATCATAAACAGTTTCCTAGATCCAGTCAGCATGACATTGCTTTTGTCATCATTGCCATGTATTGACTTCATTACTTTCATGCATACATTAGTCAATGCATTTTTTTTGTATGTGTGAGTGGTTATGACAATAGCAGAGAATTACAAAGTGGAGCCCTGTGGGGTTCTTTTTCTTTGTTTGTTTTGTTTTTTTGGGGGGGTTAGTGTTTGTGGCACATTTTTGAAAAGTTGATCATTTGTGCATCTTGAAGTTTAGAATAGAATTTAGAATATAGAAAGTTCATCAAATTCCTCCCCCGCTCCACCAAAATTTGGCCCTAAACATGTTCCAGAAGTTTGGGTTTTTTTAATCAACAATGCAGATATTTTTTGCTGTTTTTTCTTCAAGACTTTTGTCCCATATCAAAGTTTACCCCTTGTAACAATGTGTATTGTTGATTAAATGGGTAACTATTCATGGAAAGTTTAAGCAACAGCAGAAATGGTACAGCAAGATCTGTTTGAAATGAGGTCCTGAGTTCCATCTCCTCACCATTATGGTCCATTTTAAGGAAAAGAAAAGGCAAAATCTGATTCCATTTAGAATTCAGCCTCACTTCAGAAAATTTAAGAACTATTTGGAATCAGAGCTTCTTTTAATATACCTCTGTTCCAGAAGGTTAGCTCATATCTCTTGGCACTTCCTCCATTAGCTTTGATGAGCCTTTGAGAAGTATGGATACATAATTTGTAAATTCAGTGACTTCTCTAATAAACTTTGAACTCCCTAGTCTTTTTCTGATTGCCTCTTGGTCCACTGGCTGCCCTCTAGCACTCCTAGAAGCCTTCAACATGCTTGAACTGAGATAATTTTTTTCAGCCAGAAACAAGAACAGTTATTAACATTCTGAAAACACGCAGCGATTACAGGCATGGTGCTTTCAGGGGAACCATACGAAAGAATGGATATATAACAAAAATCATCTTTGAAATTTACTTTAAAGAAAACTCTGAACTCAGGTTGTCCATCATATAATCTCATTAGGATGAAGGAAAAGTACAGGAGAGATGCTTAGGAAAGATGAAACATTAAATTACAGTACTGCATTTTTCTGCTTCCATTGCTTGTTTGCAATATAGCAGAGTACTATTAAATGACAAGCAGACTATTCTACAAATTAGCTAAATTATTCCAGTGTCCTACAATCTTACCGTAAATTAAGTCCACATCCAATTTATCCTTGTTTATGCAACAAAATATTAAAAAGATAATGGATGGTAAGTTGTAAGTACATGCTTAGATAACTGTTTCAAATAAGTTCCAGAGGAACTGCCATCTCTGCCAATATTTGCCTTTCCCTCCTCCACCTTCTTAAATTTTAGACTAGTTGGAGAAGGGAACATACTTTTCACTGAGCACTGAGTAAAACTGAATAATAATAATAATAATCCATGTGCATAGGTACAGTAATTTAATATGTTGCTTATAAACAGTTCATCAAGTATCCTAATACTCAGAAAGGCTTCAATCTTCTCATTCATCTGGTCTCCTAATTTTAAAATGAATTTTAAGATCTCACTCATCTATGATGCAAGAGCAGATTTTGCAAAAGCATCTAAAGAAGTTAGATCCCTAATTTCTACTGAATTGAGTGCTTGACTCCCTTAGATACTTTGGAAAACTCTAACCTGAATAAGGAGGAAAAACAAAAAGAAAGGACAAGAAAATTATCTGTGTAGATTTATTGTGACCTGTTCACACCATCCAACAATAACTAGTTATATAACTACCATGTTTTTGGTAAAAGATAAACCATATTGAAATGGGTGAGAGTAATAGACATGCTAATTTGGGGATATATATAGACATCAAGTGAAGCAGGAACCAAAACACAAGCAGACATTATCATAAACAAAGGTGTGTGTGAATCTGATCAGGAATTTGAATTGTGTGTGTGTGTGTAGGGTTATTTGTTGGGTATTGTTTGCTAGAGGAATTTGTGTCTGCGTATGAGAGGGCATATCTACATTGATGGTGGCACTTTTGGTGAAGCTAGGTTGATTCTGCAGGATCAATTGAGCAGCAGTGGAGATGTGCTTAGCCAACATAGAAGTTGATAGCATTAATCCACACCTGCCAAAAGAGTATCTCTGCATAGACCAGAAGGCATTTCCAGTTCATACAGTATAGTGAGGATGCTACAGTAAGAAGAAGTCAGGAAGTCAATGGGAGATATGCAGGCTACTTTACATAGCTTGCATGTCTCTCATTGACTGTCTTCAAATTTCACCACCACTGCAGACAAAACCAGAGTGAAGTGGGGAAAAAAAAACACACAAAACAATAAGACTTAGTTAGTGGGAGAAAACAGAAATGAAGATCAAGGCAGCTTGAACAAGTATGTGGTCTGAGAAAAGCCTAGAGATCATGGTTTTAGGATGTGTGCCACTTTGTCAATGGCTTGGAGCTGTTCTGTTTGATTTTTGCTGTTTTCAGAGGAAGAAGACATTGCACTTCCTTTGTAAATAAACAATATTGTATCAAAGACACCTGACTCCATCATCAGTTTCTCCTCCTATTAGAAACAAACTTCAGGCTTCAAACTTCGATTCAAGCCCAAGTGTAACAATACAAACAGCTAAAAGTGTATTAGAGTTCCTAACTGCTTAAAAATGGCAATATGTAAGAAAACTGCATTTTCCATCCCCCAAAACAACATGTAACTAGTTGTTCTGAAGTGCCACTTGATCTGTTCAATGGTTGACCTCATGGCCTCATTCAGTGATCCCCAACTACTAGATCACAATCTACTTCTGAAGGGCAGCTGCCTTTGAAACCTATGAGCATTGTGCCATCTGCTGGTGAAAGGTTGGAGACCACTGACCCTAGTTGATCTAAATCATTTCCAAAGACAGCTTCTAATACATTGTTTAACAGAAGTTACCCTAGCTGTTCAGTAATTAATAGCACAATAAAACTAATTCTATTTAAGATAGTTCTTCACAGGTCAAAATAGTTCAGTGAGTAAAGTAATGTACTGAATTTCCCTTTCTTTGATTTCTGAATGTAAATAAAACAAACACAAAACGGAAGATTCCATGTAGGCTTCAGAGGGTACATACCCTAATGAAGCTAGTCAGTGGAAAAGGAAGTGGTATCAAAGTCTACTTTTCTAACAGCATGAATCGGGTGTTGTGTAGCCCCAAACTTGGGAGACTCTGGACTAGAAGCTGCTGGCCTGAGTAGTTAGTGGTTCAGCATATACCTTCTTTGGCAGCTGCTGCCAAAAGGTATTGTGTGTGTTAAAAGCTTCACTCGGAAACCATTTGCTGTGCATAACAGCAGAGCTGAACCTACTTGGTATTATTTATAATTTGTATTCTTACAACTGAATCAAAGGTGTTCTTTATAGTAACTATGGCTGTGTTCTCACACAGCCAGTTATTTCGATACGGTTGTTGCGAAACAACTTGTATCGAAATAACGCTTGTTTCGAAATAACTTATTTCGAAATAACAAAATGTTATTTCGAAATAAGAAAAAAAGCGGGAATCGAAATAGCATGTCCACACAGTGGGCATGCTATTTCGCCCCAGGGGCAGGGCACCATGGGAGGTGTGGCAACATGGCCGCCCCACTGGGCCATGTCGGCGGCCATGTTGCTAGCCAATCGCATAAAAGCCAGCCCTGACCTCACTTCCCTGTCCACCCAGGCGAGCAGTACACAGCAAGCCATGGACAGTGCCCGGCACCCCAGAGGGCGCCGTGCCACCCAGGGACCCTCTGCCCACCCGCAGGGTGTCCTGCACACGCGGGACACCCTGTTTGTGGACGCAGAGGGCTCCCAGCCCCCACACCAGGCCCTCATTTACCTGATACTCAGGGCAGAACTAATGGACCTGCCTGCCCCTGTGCCCCGCCAGCTCTGGGTTCGGGAAACCAGCCCAGACTGGTGGGAGCGGGTCGCCCAGCGCACCTGGGGCGACGAGGACTGGCGGCGCTACCTCCGCATGACCAGGGCCAGCTTCACTGCCCTGGTCACGGAGCTCGCCCCGTACCTGCACCGCAGAGACACCCCGATGAGGCGTGCCATCCCGGTGGACAAAAGAGTGGCCATCGCCCTATGGAAGATGGCCACTCCGGAGTCCCACCGGGCAGTGGCACACCTCTTCGGGGTCGGCCGATCCACCATCTGTGCCATCCTGCATGAGGTCGCCAGGGCGATCAACCGGGTCCTGATGCGGTGCCTGGTGGGCCCAGGACACCTCCACGACATCATCCCCGGGATGGCTGCCCTCGGCTTCCCCAACTGCGTGGGGGTCCTTGATGCCACCCACATCCCTGTGAGGGCCCCGGAGCACAGGGCAGCGGAGTACTGCAACCGGCGAGGGTACCCTTCCATGCTTCTGCAGGCCCTCGTCAACCACCGGGGCCGCTTTCAGAACTTCTACGTCGGGTGGCCAGGGAGGGCCCACGACGCCCGGGTGCTCCGGAACTCCTCCCTCCACCGGGACATGGAGGCGGGCACCCTCTTTCCTCGCCACAACATCCACCTCAGGGGCGTCGTGGTGCCCATCCTCGTCGTGGCTGACGCGGCCTACCCCTTAAGGCCCTGGCTCATGCGGCCATACGCCAGCCACCTGGACCCGAGCCGGCAGCTTTTCAGTCGACGCCTGGCCGGCTGCCGCCAGGTTGTGGAGCGGGCATTTGGCCGCCTGAAGGCCCGCTGGCGGTGCCTGCTCACCCGGCTCCACCTTGCGGAGAGGGCCCTGCCACACGTCATCGGGGCATGTGTGGTCCTGAACAATTACTGTGACCTGCGGGGGGAGCCCATTCAGCCAGCGTGGGAGGCCGAGGCCGAACACCTCGCCGAGGACCTTAGGGAGCCAGGACCCGTGCCCACAAAGGAACAGCCCTCCCAACGGGCCCTCGCCGTGCGCGATGCCCTCCGGCTCGCTTTCATGGAGGGGGACCTGTGAGGGCCAGGCCTGCCCTGCCCTGCACCACCCGCTCCTCCATCCACCCATGGCCAGCTCCCACCCGTCCACCCGCACTGTCCACCAACCCCAATAAAGAGACTGACACTCAGAAATGGTGCAACAGGGGTTTATTTACAGTGGTGTTGGGCAAG
>ML682059.1:2764910-2799173 GCA_007922195.1 Podocnemis expansa
GTGGCGCACCCCGGCCGCGCCCACGGCTGCTGTCCCTGCGGCGTCGCCTCTGGGGAGGTCCGGGCGGTGGGCTCCCTGGGGCCTGTGGTGGTGGCGGCAGCCGCTGCGCAAGGTCCCGAACCGCAGCTGGCAGGTCGTCGGCCAGGCGGCCTAGGGCGCTGGCCAGGTCGGCCTCCACTGCCAGCAGCCGGTCTAGGCGCTGGCGCTGCTCCTCCCGCCAGGCCTGGGCGGAGGCCTCCATCCTCTCGCCCAGGCCCTCCAGGGCTTCGAGGAGCTGCAGGCGGGTCCTTGGAGCCCTCCGCCGCCTGTGGCGTGCTCCGGGGCTTGGGCGTCCGGGTGCCGATGGTGGCGGCATCTGGCCACTGGCGGACCTGCGACCTGCAGGAGGGAAGCACAAGACACAGTCAGCCCCTGCCGCCTGTTGACCCTGTCTGTTCGTGCCTGTCCACTGCACACACCCCTGCCTTGACCGCCAGAGGGCCCCGGGATCCCATTGGGGAGTGCCCAGAGGTGGGGTTCCCGGTCCCCAAGGTCCGGGGATGAGGCCATGGCGGTACCTGGCGGGGGACACCGGGGGCCACCGGGCGGCGATGCTGTCCGGCTGGGGTGGCCGTCGGGGCCTGGGCGGTCTATGGCAGTGCAGGCCCCTTCCACCCATCCGGGCTGATGCCTGGGAAACCCCTGTGGCTTACACAGCCTGCCGGACCAGGACTCAGGGTCTGGCCAGGGGCACAGGACCGCACGAAGGGGATCGTGTCCTCCCCCTGCCTGCCACCTGGGGGCCGTTCCCTGGGGGGCACGCCCGTTGGTCGTGCCCACAGGGGTGAGCTGGGCTGGGACGCACCTTGTCCTTGGGGGCCCTCCCACAGCTCCCGGCCAGCAGTGTGGCCTGCATGCTCCCCACCCCACCCAGGATGCGGTCACCCCTCCGCCAGCCAGGACCTGTCCACTGCCACCAGGTGCACGGGCCCCTGTGCGCCCGGTGCCACCCATCCCCATGGGCCCTGTGACCACGGGGGTGCCTTTGCACCCACCAATCCTGTGCCCTACCTGCCCTGGTACCCAGCCCTGGCCCCCCCGCTGCCTGGGGCCTGCTGGACAGGCCCAGCCCTGTGTGCCTTGGGGGGGTGGGTACTTACCAACGGGGCATCTGGCCGTCCGGCGCGATGTCCCGGGCTCCACGTCGGACCCAGGGGCGGTGGTCGGCCCCTGGTCCTCCCCGCTGGTGTCCGGGTCAGGCCTCGGGAAGAGCTCCGGGCTGCTGCTGGTGGGCCCCACCACAGATGGCGGTGGCGTGGCTGGAGGCCCCCCAACAGAGACATCCGAGGTGTGGGAATCGTTGTTTCGAAACAACCGTGCGTCGTTGGAACAGCCTAAATCTCATTTCGAAACAACCTCTGTTGTTTCGAAATAAGAGGGCTGTGAGAACACAGCCTATGCACACATACACTGATATGTCTCTATTAAACAGATGTTTTATTCCACCATAACACCCCCAACAATAGGATATGTCTACACTGGGAAGTGGTTTTGTTTGTTTGTGTTTTTTTTTTAATGAGGTTTATTTTGGAAAAACAAAACAAAACAAAACAAAAAAAACTTTTTATCTGTCCATGAAGGCATTTGTTATTTTGAAATAAGCTCTTCATTATGTTGAAAAAACAAAGCACTGTTGTGAAATAACTAAACCTGCTTTTATTCTGAAAGAGCAATTCTTTCAAAATAGTTATTTTTTGGGAAAAAAACTCATTCCAATCTGTGGAATTGGCTCCCCCCCCCAAAAAAAATAATGGCCCTATACTTCTCTCTACCTTCTCCTATTTCAAAACAGAGAGTCTAATGAAGACTCTCTATTTCAAAATAATGATTCCTACCTTATTTCAAAATAGAAAGTCTTCACTAGACTCCTATTTTGAAATAATAAATTTGAAATAACTATTTTGCAGTAACTTTGGCAGCATAGATATAGCCATAATGTAACATTATTCTATGGTCCTGAAAACATTAAAATAGGAGAATGATAATTACTGTCTGCTATCCTTTCTTGGTGTGAATTTCCTCTGAGATGCAGGGGACAGCTCCCAGCAACAGCTTCAGTGCATTTGGCTCACGTAACTGTGAAACAGTGAATCCATCAATGGTAAAGTTAAAGCTGCTTAGAAAGAAATAATTAATCACAGGAAAAGAATTTAACTGAAACAAAATTAAATGATAAACAACACAATGTTTGTTTGCCCTGATGATCAGAATTATGGGATTATAGGTATCAGACTGATCGCTAGAAAAGAAATCATTTCCAGGTAGTTTGAAAGGCTCATCAAAATTTTACTTTTTCCTCTCACGATGCAGTGGCTTCAAACACACTCAGCATGTTTCAGGACCTTTTGCATTCTTACGTTCCCTGTAGTTGCCTTTGAGTTTGCTGAAAACCGCACAGATTCCCAGCTGGCCAATTAAGTTTCTCATGCTCTCAGTATAGCCTTCCTTAATCCAGTAATGAGTGAAAAGTCTCTTCAGGGGATGTGCTGGATAGTACATTCTGCACTGCTGTTTCTAATTGCATTGTCTATGTGATACTCTGAAATGATAGGAAAAAGGACAGGGATTTACTTGCAAACTTTGGTAGCTATAGGGCAGTTAAGATCACATTCATCACCAGGCCCATTTCAAATAGGGCTAGTGCTTAATAGATTTTCAGTTTACATTACACGGGGAATTATGGTAGTCCTAAGCCAGAGGCATTTGGATAATTTCAAGGAATGCAATACCAGAAGCAGTATATTTCCTGTGTTAATTATGAATTGTTATCATTATTTAATACATTCATGGGGCACCCATAATTGCCTATCTGATATACCCCTTGCTTCATTTAGAAATACAAATGAATGGAAAGGGGATGAGATGACCCTATTCATTCTCTAGGCAGGGACTGCTTCTTTAACAAAAGTGAAGAATTCACTTGGTGTTCAGAATGCAATGTTAGGACGACTCCAGTACTGAATGACAGGAAAGCCAGTATAAAGGGATGAGTCTGTGACAAAGGTACCATAAAGAAAGCATGGCTTTGTCATAACTCCAGTGGGAATACATTCCGTGGAAGATTATCTTCAAAAAAATTCATCATCCAGCTCCTACCATACTACTTTAGGACCAAAACAAAACCATGCCTGTAGATGACAGTGTAGAAACTGAAGCCATTTCAGAAGAAGCCCTAGTCCATTAGGTCTTTATGATGAGCATAATGACTTTGAATTGAATTTAGGATTGTCTTGGCAGTCAATAGATAGAATGGAGCAGAGACAAGGGGAGAAAAAAAAAAGAATAACCTCTAAAATGCCACAGAGTAGTATTTTGAGAGAGAAAACACAAAACAGTTACTGTTTCTCATATAGAAACTATCTTTTGTCTCCTTAGAAGCCAGAAAAAAAAACAAACAAGGCAACACCAGAAAAGACGACACTTCCATTATGAGGGCACAAAAATGACTATTTGCCAGATTTCTCATTGGTAATTTTTTTTCTGTTCTTTCTACCCCTTTAGATATATTTCCAATTCAGATATTTCTTGATAGTGATACAGTTCAGAGTTTTAACACTAATAAAGATCTATCTTATCTTGAAGATTATCCCTATCATTTTGTTCAAGAAATTAAGCTGAAAACTAGAGTCCTGTGACACTTCCTGTGCACCCTGCATTGTGATGTACAGTATGAAGAATTCTGCGTTGCAGCTTCTCTTTATTTTCAATGCTTGTTTCTGGTACCAGCTCTAAACCACAGAAACAAAAGATGCTCCAAATGTGTCAGTGTATTTGTTTATATTGCACATGCACACACAAACTCAGCATGATTAACTTTCCTGTTCGAGAGCAATCTTCCTTCCAGATGTAATGAGCAACCAGTGGGAATACCATTTAATAAAAAAACAAAAAAACAAAAAAAACAAAAAAAACCCCACAAAAAGCAGCTTCATTCTGCACTTTTTGCAAATTTAAATGGTTTTAAGGTGTAGCCCCATGCAGAGCAAATTACAGTAATGCAGCTTCAAGGTGCCAGAGGCATGGGTAACCATGGTGAGGTCTTCATTTGAAAGAAAAAATTGCAACCAGTTTGTTAAATTCCAGTACCGGAAAGCACTCTTGATCACCCTGATCATTAAAACATTCAGAAGCCAGGGGGGAAAAAACAGGCCCATCACTTCATAAACCTGTGTAAAAAACATTTAATGAGGGTTGCCAGTTATGATTCTTGATACTGAGTCCAGCAGACGCAAGCTCTTTCATGAAGCAGAATATATGTCAGTTCAAGGGTACAGCAGGAATACGCAGCTCTAATACTGTGCCTGACATTTATATTACTTGAAAACAACCCATTGCTATCAGTTTATATATCAAATAAATGAACCATTTACAAACATGTTTGAGGCATCCAACCTAACTTCTCTCACATTCTGCATTTATACATTACTAAACCTCAAATGTTCTAGAGGTTATTCTGCTCAATAAGATTTACAGTCCTATCGACTTTGATTAAGAAGGTATTGTGCCATTCACCACAAAGTTCATTTAGGCTAATCTTTTCAGGATCGGACAATCTTGGGTTTAATTGTTCAAATTTATTGTGTGTTGGGGTAATTGCATGTTAAATTGTTTCCTATCTAAATTAATCTCCCTTCGGCTTTTATCAGCTCTTTAGTATTCATCAGATTAGCTCTGATATCTTAGTGGTATTAAATCATACACCTGGACCACTCTTTGTGTTGATATTAAACCAGTGCTGACTAAATTATTCAGCAAAAGTTGGCTATGTTCAGACGACAGTTTTATTTTGAAACAACAGCTGTTGTTTTGAAATGAAATTTCTTATGTCCCCACGACGTTCTGTTATTTTGAAATAACGGGACCCGTTGTTTCGAAATAATAGCCATTTTTTTGAAACAGCAAAACCTCGCTTGAAATCGAAATAGCCGTTGTTTTGAAATGGCTGTTTCGAAACAACAGCATTCGGACACATTGTTTCAAAACAACACCATTGTTTCAAAACAACAACATGTCCAAATGGCCTTATTTTGAAATAACCATTTCGAAATAACAGCCATTTTGATAGCAGGCTTTCCCTTAATTTGAATTAACATTTTCTTAATTCGAATTAACTTATTTTGAACTAAGGACTTTATTTCGAACTAACTCATTTCAAAATAACTTGTTTCGAAATAACAGTTTACATGTGAACATAGCCGTTCTGTAGCATTTTTAGTAACACCATTGCAACTTATAATGTTTTGGCCCACTACTGTAAAATGCAGCAACAATTTTTATGAATTATCATGTCACACTGAACCCATGGAATTTTTAGCTGCAGTGTGAAGACAAGACTGGCTCTTCTATTGTTAATTCTACTGGCTGCTGTGCTGTGCTGTGCTACTGAAAGTTTTGAAGCATGCAGTAAAACTGTAGTGGTTTTCCTACCGCTTTTATTCTATTCTCAGTATTCAGTGAAAATAACTGAAAAGTGGGGCAGATCAGATCCTGGTTAGAAAGAGGAGCCAAAGTAAAGGACAGTGAAAAGAGAAAAAAAAAGAGTAAGAAAAGAAGGTACAGTTGTGAGACATCAGCATACAACCCAGAACAATGAGCACTTGCATCACTCCAACCTGTAACCTTGGATGCCCTTTACCATGCCTTGCTGATATATCCTCCAACGTGGACTGCTCAAAAACAGTCTACAGCCTGTAAAGTCACCCCCAACTATGTCTATATATATACACTACAGTCAGTCACGCATTGGCTTTGCTAGCATTAAAGATCACTACAGGATGACCAAGATTTTCTTCCAGAAAACTATATTGTGTATTAATCAGTCTTCTCCTGGACAACACAAATATATTCAATCTATTACTGCTTTTAAGCAGGGCTGGCTTGACTCATGAGCAAATGAGGCCCTGGCTCAGGGCATCTTTTGCCTAGGGGCAGCCATGGCTCACCCCGCCCCTAGGGTGGAGAACAGACACACCAAGGGAGGAGAAAACCAGTCCATGTGTGGGGATCCACTCTCTGGGCCCACCTCTGGGTCGGTGGGGTGTGCCGGAATGGAGAGGAGGCCAGGTTCCACACCTGCCGTGCCCCCATGTGCTGAGGGTGGACAGGAAATCAAAAGCCAGCACAGGGCGCCAGAGCCTCTTGAGCCGGCCCTGCTTTTAAGGGAAGAAAAAGTTAATTCATCCTAATATGGTGTGCACTGAAATTGTCACAGGACTGCAGTTTCCAGCTTAACTTTTGTAACAAAATTATGTGGATAATCTTTGAGGTAAGATAGACGTATATTGGTGTTGAAAGTGGAAATAGCAGATAAAAGGGTAGAAAGAATGGAAAAAAAAATCTCTTACCAGTGATATATTGGGCAAGGGCCACTATCAGTCAGGGTAATCCCTATTGCCCTCTCATTAATCCCCAGGATATTCCTCAAGATTCTTTCTGCAGTGGCCTACTGGCAACTCTCAAGGTATCAAGATTTAGCCTGATTTGGATTACTGTCTTCTCAGGGCATAGTCCTTTTCTGGGTCCCAATGAATCTCTCAGGACACTTGGGCCCTGTGTCTGAACCTGGGCCTACAGATCTACAGCAGTTTCAGCTCAAAGACACTAAGTGGATTTCCAGCTGCATTAAGTTCTCTTACCAATTGTGTAAGGTAACTGCCCCATCTATAATACACATGCATTCTATGAGATGCCCTCCTCATCTGTTATTTTCTCCAAGACTATCCCTGTATTGGAAATCTGCAGAGCTCCTGCCTTGCCATCTGTGCATGTTTGCAGAGCCCTGAACCATCCTGTGGGATCTGGCTGCAGCTGCTAAAGTCGCTGCTTCAGTACTACCATCTGTAACAGGTTTGACTCCAAAGTCCTGGCCTTCAGTGGTGGGTATTTGTTGGGCCTCATCTATAGTAGAGCACCCAGAGGGATACTACTCAAAAAGAAAAGAAAATCACTCACTTTGTTTAGCAATGATGGGTTTTTGACCTGTATGTCCCTATGGGTACTCTACAACCTATTCCCCTTCCTTCTACTTTGGAAATCTAGTAGCTTACTCTGTGGCTGAGGAGGAACTAAAGAGGGAAGGTCTGTGCAGGCTAGATGTTTCACAGCAGGCAGGGATCAACAACATGTGGGTGAGACAAACTGCTACCAAAGTTCACTGATGAGCAGCATAGGGGCATGGAAACTCCTACAGTGGAGCACCCATAGAGACATACATCTTGAAGAACCATCATTACTGAACAAGATAAGCAATTTTAACTTCAGCACATTGGATCAGATTAAAACACTGCAACCAAGTTTACTGACTACAAAGAAAGATGAGTCTACTAATAAGGCATAAACATCAGAAATGGTTACAAGAAAAATAAAGAAAATGCTTACTTTTGTCTAATACACTATGTTAGATTCAAAGCATAATTTTCTCACCATGTGCTTTCAGCAATCTTACTGACTAAATTCTTTAAATCAATTCCTTCCTTCCAGAATCCAGTGGCTGCTTCCTTTGTCTTTTCAGATGCACAGAATGTGAAGGCAGGGAGGAGGGGGAAGATGTAGCTGAGTCTTTGCTTTATAATTCTTTCCCCTCTTTTAGGAGTGTTTCCAGCTAGAAGCCAGGTGACAGGAAGTCTGCGTGGAAAGTAACTCCAAGCTCTTTCTTTACTAATATGGAGATTTTCATTCCTAACCTCTTTTGTGGCAGAAAATGGCCACTTAATAGGTAATAACCCATTTGCTTTCTTAAATACCTGGCTGAGATGTCAGTTTGCCCTTTTTTCTGAAGAACTAGTTTGGCCACTCCCCAAACTTATCTGGAAAGCATGATTTCAAGCTTATGTTCATAAAATTACAAACAATGGCTCTATATGCATATTGCCACAGTATTATTGATCAGCAAGTTATGATGTTTTTGTTACAAACATTACAGTAGTGTGTAGGGTGTGAACACAGAAAAGAAGGAACAAGAAAAGGAGGAATATAGGTGAAAGAAATTCCAGTACTAAGTGAGAAAGGATGAACACAGAAATATCAAGAGAAGGAAGAAAAAGAAGAGTAGACAAAGATGAGATATGCATTCTCTTTCTCCACATTCATTTTCCCATTCTCCAGGATACTAGTAACTGCCATCTGGTATATCTAACTATGGATCCAGAAATAACTCAACACACATTAGAAATAGTCACTGATGATATGTATAATATATTAACATTTTCTATAGCCAAAGAGAATGAGTTAAAGGTTAATTCCAGAGAAGTGGATAACACAGAAATGGGAGGGAATTCTGTTTATATCAAAACCCCAAATACTGTAGAATATTTATGCTACTGACGCACCAATAGATTCTCACTGATTCAATACAATGTAACTGAGTTATATTATGCACATTCAATACTTTCAGGAATGCCCTATTAAAAATATGGGCTTTTCAAAATATTCATTCATATTCTTAGGTACTGCATACCTATACCTGATTATTCTAGATGACAGTCAGCATAGCAGAACAAGTAGACAACCATACAGAAGTTAAACTAATCAAGAGCACAACAATGGTCATGAAAGGGTATGGAATGCTTTCTTAAAAACTGTAAAAACAACATGTACCTATAAACAAATGTAAGCCTCTAAAACCTAACAATGTATTCAGAATTGGTTATGTCAAATGGTCAGTATGTATCTTCATAAACCTTATAAATCCCAATAGAAAAATCACCCCAGGTTAAATCTGTAGTGGTCCTTTAATTGTCAAAGTTACAATCTCATTAGAATCTCAGTTGATGTGCAAATGACAGTGAACTGAAACGTGTGTAGATAAATCATAAGATGCCCAGTAATTCAGTCAGAAGCCAGCAAGACCATGCTGAGTGAGAAAATAATTAGGATGCTAAAATTTTGCTCCAAGCAGGATATTTGCTTTGAAAACACAAAGAATGTATGTCCTTCGAAACAATCCTAAGGTGTTAACTAGACGCAGGATCAAAAGAACTCAATGAAATGTTCATTATGAAACTATACAAATGGTGTGCATGGAAGGAGAGATTTTTCAGAGCAGAAAAAATTTTTATATCAAGGGATTTTGAACTTAATCAAATGTACATAATAAAGAGATAGAACTCTAAGTGTATGTTGCATGCGCTTTGACATTAGAGATAAAAAAGATGAAGTAATTTCTAACAAGAGTTCCCTCTCAAAGTTACTATGGATCATATCTTATTAGACAAAAATTCATAGACCACGATTTATTAGTTCATTTTAACAACATGGACTAATTCGAACTAACGTTAGTTCAAATTAGTCCACTTTGCTGTTTTAAACTAACTGCCCTTAGTTTGAACTAAGAGTTAGTCCTACTCTACAAAGTACTTAGTTTGAATTAACTCTCAAACTAAGTGCTTAGTTTGAACTAACCAGCAGGTTTTACTAGTTCAAACTAAGGAATTCCTTAGTTTAAACTAACGAAAGCCTAGAATAGGCAGGTAAAAATATAGTTCAAATTAAGCCTCCTTAATTCAAACTAACTTTCAAGTGTAGACACTTCCATGGAGACCATCTATCTTTCCATTGTTGATTTTATAACACTTCTGTGGGAGGCACGTTAGTGTCTTTCCAGTAGAGTAATGATAGGGAAGTATTTATATCCATAGCTCTATTTTTATGTGGTTTAGCCACCGGAAACAAGGAGCAGAAGCCAGCACCATGAGATCAGTCAGCTCATGCTGAATCACCAGCAAGCTCTCTGAGAGCCGTAACGTAGGAACCCTTGATCTAAATACTAAGAGCTGGATGCCCTTGACAGCTGTACAAGAAACTTCCTGGGGCCCAGTTCCTCAGCTAATGGAAATAAATGTGGCTCCAGTGAAGCCTGTGGAGCTACACTGAATTCCTCCAAATAAGAATATTGCCTACTGTCCCTGAGATGCTATCCCAAAAGACATATGAAACAAAAGCCAGTTCAGAACCACAAACATGAATACTCATTAAATTAGAATATTTTTAATTCTATTAATTCAAAAGAGTATGACCAAAAGATCATAGAATCATAGGGTTAGAAGGGACTTCATGAGGTTATCTAGTCCAAACCCCTGCCAAAAAAAGCAGGACCACTCCCACTAAATTATTCCAGCTACAGTTTTATCCAGCCCGGCCTTAAACATCTCCAAAGATGGAGATTCCACCACCTTCCTAGGTACCCCATTCCAATGCTTTACCACCCTTATAGTAAGAAAGTTTTTCCTAATATCTGGCCTTGACCTCCCCAGCTGCAACCTGAAACCATTGCTCCTTGTTCTATCCTCTGTTACTACTGAGAACAGCAGAGCTCCAATCTCCTTGGAGCATCCCTTCAGGTAGTTGAAGGCTGCTATTAAATCCCCCCTACTGCAGTGTGATGGAGACCCTGGCGCACATATATTTAGAGTGCGCCAGGTTGCAGCCCCTCTTCCAGCTCCTCCAGAACCTCTTATCGAGGTTCTGGCTACACTTTCCCCCACATCTGTTCCTTTATTCACTCCCTCTCCATGGCCCCACAAATTTGTGGGACCTCCTCATCAACCCTCCTCCTGGCTTATGCAAAAGTAGCCATCTATAAGACCAGGGAAAGGAGGTTGGCTGAGGGAGGTGCTTGTGACTGTGGGGCCTATTTCCGGTCCGTCATCCGTGCACGTCTCCAGGCAGAATTCCTCTGGGCGGCATCTGTTGGCTCCCTCAATACCTTCCACAGCAGTCGGTGCTGTCCAGGGTTCTCTGCTCCATGTCCCCTTCTGAAACTCTAGTTTTGAACCTGTGATCCTCACACCTGTTCCTGTTATTTCTTTAGTTGTCCCCCAGAACCATTTGAAGACCAGTTTAGTGCCACGTCCCCTTAGGCTGGGAGAAGGGTTTTAGAAGTGGGTGGGCACCACTCTGGTTCTTCAACAGGACCACTCTCCTGTACCCATCCAGCCTAACCCTGTCACAATATATTATATTTAATTGAAATATCTTGTATCTCTAACTTTTGGGGTATAAGAGGGAGGTAACAAGCCTGAGTCAAGAAGATCACTTTGTGGACAAATTTGGAAGGATTTCCTGGCACAGACAGAAGCTCTGTCAATCCAGAAAGCCATGACTGGTTCACATAAAGACCACCCAAAGACTGCCTCAAACTTGTAGGTGATAACTTAAGTTTCAGGATACTGTAATCACCAGCTGTATTGGAATCTGCTTATTACTGAAAAATGGAGACATGTGTAAACACTTCCAGTGAAAATTGTGGGAGACTTTTAACTCATGTTTTAAAGTTAAAGCACTTGCTTTTGAACTGTCTTTGCCAGTCATATAGCAAGTGGAGGTACTAAGTTTCTTGAGGTTAATTTTCCAGTATTGACTTGTGTAGACTAAAAGTTACTGGGTCAAGGAACACCGAGTATCAGTCGTTCACTGTAGGACTCCTTAGATAAGCTCATACTCACCAGTGGGAGTAAAGCCTTCCCAATCTGATCCAAAGTGATCATTTGAGTGAGCGATTAAACTTTTATATTTTTAGAAGGCAAGGATTTCAAAGATTTTAAGCCAAGTTCATCATTTGCATAAGTAGAAGCAACTCTTCTGAAAACTCTTGATCTCTGCTATGCCTAGGTTATTCATATATCGCCATAGTATCATCTAGGAGCCACAGAAATTGATGGAGTTTCCAAGGTCCCCTATCATGAATTTCCATCAGTATCTCCAATAAAATGTAAAGTATATAAACACGCATTAATTTTTTTCCCCCAAAGAACTGGTCCCTAATCTTTAGTGATAAGCTTCTGCAGCAGCCAGCCTCAGATTAAAGCTAAGATCTAGTTAGGATGTTTATCTGAAAACATTGTTGAGCACTCTTAGGTTAAAAACTGGACAATTGGTCAGTGCATTTAAAGAGTCACAGAGCTCAAAGTGGCTGTGAATGCAAGGAACATAGTTCCAGCACTTGCTCCACCCCTCCCCCACAGTAGGACCATGAACCAGCAATTGTGAAATAGTCTGACCTTCCATAGTGTGCTTCACTCATGAGATGCATGATCCAGAGGCTTTAGGAATCAAATAATGGCAGAGAAAGGATTCACATTAAAAAAAAAACAAAAAAAACCAGACACTAGTGAAAGAAGAGGAGTTAATTTCAGAGTCTATTCAGCTTTTAAGCGAGAGAGAAAGAGGGTAAAATGACTTAGGCTGAATTGTCAGCAATTTACAACTGATAATCCTTGCTATATCTCACTCGTCTAGATGTGTTTGCAAACACAAACCAGCCAATCTCCCAACTTTCCCAGTACCTAATTGAAATCAGCAACTGAAGGGAGAACACCTAGCCATTGCTGATCCAGGCAAGGTTGAGGTGGATGCTACTAAAAAGAAAAACACTTCAGCAATTTCCCTCCTTTATTACACCCTTCATTGTTGAAGGCAGTTACCCTCAGATAGTTGTCAGTCAAATACCTTGGGAAGCTTTTGGATTCCTGAAGAGTATTGGATGTCCCCAATAACCATACAGCAGAAAACACTCATCTCTGATTGGTCAGAAGATTGTGCTGCAAATGATGAAGACTAATGATAGCCCTGGTGACCCATGCATCTGTGACCTCAAGTTTTGATTATTACAACTTATTATACACATGAATGAAGCCATATGCCCTGAAAAGCTCCAACTGGTGTAAAACATTGTGGCCCATCTGCTTAGCAACACAGGCCATTGCGAGCACATCTCTCTGTTATTCTGCTCTGTGCAATGCCTCCATATTGAATACAGAGTGCAGTTCAAGGTCTCTGTCCTGACATTCAATGTCCTCCAGGGGACTGGCCCTAGCTACTTGACAAATCATTACTTCCTCTTTGACTGTCAGGTCACATGCCAGCTGTGTTCCACTAACTAGAATAATTAAATTGGCAAGTCATAAGGGGAAGACTTAAACTTGGAGACAGAAGGTTCACAAGAACTGAATTAAACTCTGGAATCCTATACTCCTTTTTTCTTGCTGAAATGAAAGACCTCTCCATTTTTAAGAACTAATGAAATATCTTCCACTTAGCATCTGCTTCGTTTGGTCTCCACACATGCCTAGACATATGCACACATGCATATCCTGATCAAATGTTTTTTAAGTTAACATTTAAACCAATTAATCTATTTCTCCTCCATGCTGAAAAGTAAAAAGAGATTTTGCCTACAAAAACAAAAAGGTGTGAAGTATTTCAGTTAAGGTTCCCAAGTTTGCTTGGTTTATAACACCTATTAATGTTGGTACAGATGCAGTTTACAGTTTTATGATCAATGTTTTGATTGAAAAGCTCATTACTTTTGCCCTTGTAAAATGGCCAAAGGCACTTGTTTGTTCTGTTTCAATTCCTAGGAGCTGGTCAAATACTGCAGTGCTGAGGGCCATATGAATAAATATGTATATACACAGATAGATCTGCAATATTTATTTCCATTTTTAATTATATCCCTCTGCTCTTTCTCTCCTACATGAGAGGAACTCATCTATGCTTTTCTTTCCTTTTTGACCATCAGGAAAGGATTTAAGTGTCACTGGATCCTGACAGTCTTTTTAAGGCTATTTTTGTTTGTTTGTTTGTTGAAGAGATTCACATGAAACAAGCATAGAAAGAAGCAATATGATGTATTACATTTTTGAATAACATGCTGGGGAAGAATCACTTGGGAGCTGACAGAAATTATCAGAAATGACTGAGCTTAAATAAATAAGTAGAAATGGGTTCCTAAACGAATTGCCTATGTCTACATTGCAGAGCATTTTCAAAAAAAAGTTTTTTCAAAAAAATTTCTAAATAGATTTGGAATAATTATCTCAGAGTAACTTTTTCAAAAATGCTATTTCAGGAGAACAGTCCGGAGGTGGCTCCTTGTCCTGAAATATCACAGCTTTTTTTTTTTCCCCTAAAAGTGAAAGTCTACACCAGACTTCCTTTTTCAAAAAAAGGAAAGCCAATGAAAGAGACAGGCAGACTTTTTTGAAAAAAGCCTTTGACATGTCCAAACAATGGCTTTTTTTTGAAACAGCTATCTCGAAAAAGGCTTTTTCTTTTGAAAAAGCTGTCAGGTTTAGCTTTTTTTGAAAAAACACGCTGATATCTCAAAATATCAAAGTGCTTTTTCACCAACATAAAACCTGGTTACTTAAAAAAAAAAAAAAAAAAAGCCTTCTTCAAGATAGCTTTGTTGGATGAGGCAAAGGCTTTTTTCAAAAAAGACCGCCTATCTCTTCCATGGCTTTCTTTTTTCCGAAAAAGTCCAGTGTAGACTTTCATTTGGGAGAGAGGGGGGAAGCTGCAGTATTTTGGGACACGGAGCAAGTCCCTGGACTGTTTTCCTGAAAGAGCATTTTTGAAGAAAGTTATTTTGAGATAATTATTCCAAATATATTTTGAAATAATTTTTTGCAAAGTTTTTTTTTTTTTTTTTTTTTTAAATGCTCTGCAATGTAGACACAGCCATAGATCATACCAAAGATGACAGACGTCAAAGGGACTCTTTCCATGGATTTCAGTTAGCTTTAGATCTGCAGCTTGGATTAGATCTGCAATTTGGATCCAATTCTGAAAAAGAAAAAAGGTAAACCGGATTTGTGAAGGACCCAAATTGCTATGTAAATAAATGTTATGAAAAGACTTAAAATAGATCTGGTAAAAATATTAGCTGAAATAATTTTCCACTGAAAAATTCATTTTTTTCAGAATCAAAGTATGTCACAGGAACTTATTAATTTAGAGAACATGCAGGTTGTAAGCAAGACACAAGACATTCTTCCAACCTACTTAGTACCTGTGAGGCCTCAACTTGCCTGTTATGTCCAACTCTGGGCACCACACTTCAGGAAAGATGTGGATAAATTGGAATCCAGAGGGTCCAATCAAAGTAATTAAAGGCCTAGAAAACATGATTGATGAGGAAATATTAGAAAAAAATGGATTTGCTTAAGCTGGAAAAGACAAGACTGAGCAGGGACAAAATAACAGTTTTCAAGTCTTCAAGTATGTAAAAGATTCTCATAAAGAGGAAGTTGATAAATTGTTCTTAAAAACATAGGAGAAAACATAATGGGCTTAAACTGCAATAAGGGAGATTTAGGCTGGCCATTAAGAAAAACTTCTTAAGTGTAAGGTTAGTTAACTACTGGAACAAATTTTTCTAGGGAATTCATGGAATCTCTATCACTAGAGGCTTTTAAGAACTAAGATAGTTATTCTATCATAGTCTTTCACCATTTTATAAGTTTTGTTTATGTTCTAGGGAACACAGATACTCGGGGTTTTGGTTTTGTTTGATTGTTTCTCATTCATGCTGCACTAGGAGCCAGCTGTTTTGCTTTCATACCACACTTCATTTTTCTGTACTTTAAGTAACAGCTCTGAAAATGTGAGAGAATGTCTGTATTCTGTGTAACAATAATTGATTTACAACCTATGCAGGCAAATACAAAAATACTGTGAAGTCATTAAAAGAATATGTCACACAAAGAGAAAATTTATAATCATCAGCTTTTTACATTCTGAAAATGACTAGCTTCAGTTAGCTATTTGCACTAGCTTGATAATCATTTTATTGAAGGCACTCTCAATCCTGGAATGTAACTTACCTGCACTTAATGTAATGATGCTTCCTTTTAGCTGTGTAGCCACCAGGGCACTGTTCTATGCACACTAAAAACCACCGACTATCCCATGGACCATATGGAACAATACTGAGACTATAAATCTAAGGATTCAATCAATGTAAAAATAAACAATTTTATTACGCTGTACTCCAGAAAGTATAACATGAGCAACCCATGGTTGCCAGAAACAAGATCTCTCCTCCCTTAGTATTTTCATAATTCTGATCCCTAAATCACTGCCAAAAGTTCTATTGTCAAAAAATAACTACAAAATGGCAGCTTCTGAAAAAAAAAAATCTTTGTTTTGTTCTCTATCCACTGAAGAGTCAAAACAGCTCTAGGCAGCCTTGTATAGGCTAGAGCTTTTGGTCATGTGTTAAAGTATCTGTATGCTAAATGTTAATACAAAAAAAATCAATACATACTAGCTATAGGTCATTTTAGGCTGAACCCTACATTTCCAGCCACTATTGTTGCATTGCATGGGAATATGCTGCTGCTGTTATAGGAATGTGCTCCTTGATGCATTTGGCCACTCAATCAGAAAATCTCTAGTGTTTCCCCCTATGGCAAAATGATTCTACACTGCCTCAGTGGTCAATGGCCTTAATTTGGCCATAGCCATGCATTTTTTGGTTCCTAATAAAAATGTATAAAATCTAAATTTCTCTGGGCTCTGTCTTTGAAACAGTATTTGAGTTTTTCAAATCTGGTAAGAATTAATTGGATCCCTAAAAACTGCCTTGTGGCTTTGGATTTTCTAAGTAGGAGTTAAAGTATAATGGGGGGGGGCTAGAACCCTCCTAAATTGGTGGGCCCTCCTCATGCCAGTACAGCGCCCCTTCACAAAATTCCAGCTACTCAGGAATTAAAGTAAAATTTGGGGGGCACCAGAATCCTACTAATTTTCCAGGTCTCTCTCACACAGGTCTGGGCCCACAAACACCTGCACCCCCACCCCAGCTGCTGCCCGTCAACCCAGGTAGGCATTTGTGACCACTTCTGAGTACTACATGCATTGGTTATCGCTCTGCTCCACCCACCCCCAGCTATACACACACAGATACATGCCCCAGCTACACCCCCCACCCACCCTGAGCTACACCCACCTACACATCCACCCCCAGCTACATACACCCCAGGGACACACCGCCAACCACACACACACACACACACACACACACACACCCTGCCCTACACAAGCTCCAGCAGCATTGCGTGTCCCCCAGCAGCTCCACCCCCCCATCTCAGAGGCCAGCGTCCCTCTTCCCCCAAAGACCTTCCCCCAGTCCTACCCACAAGTCTCCCCAAGCCCAGCCAAGGCCTTTGCTCACCTGTTTGCACGCTGGCTGACTGGAGACCTTTAGGCTGGGAGCTGCTTCCCGGGCACAAGCTGCTCCCACCCTGCAGGTGGTAATATTACAAACTGCCAGCCTGCCACAGCTCTCTGCTGTCTGGGTTTAAGGTGGAATGGGACTTAAGGTGGAATGCATCAGAACTCAGCATTTTGGCTGCTGTATCTATTTCTAGGGGGCCCCAGAATGCTACCCACCTAAAAATAGGGGTCCCAGAACTGCATTCTGACTTACTTTAATCCCTGTTTCTAAGGCTGTGTGCATTTTCCAGGAATTCAGAGTGTGTGTTCACACAGCACTCTTATTTCCAAACAACAGAGGTTGTTTCGAAATAAGAATTACCCTGTTCACACGACGCACCGTTGTTTCAAAACAACGTGTTCCGTTGTTTCAAAACAACAGCGTTCTTTCGAAACAACTTAAACCCCATGTGGGGACGAAACAACGTTGTTTCGAAACAATGCTGTCTGAACATGTTGTTTCGAAATAACTGTTGTCTGAACCTGCTATTTCACTTTGAGCGTTTTCCTTAATTCGAATTAACAAACTGTTAATTCGAATTAACTTATTTCGAAATAAGGCATTATTTTGATACAAGTTGTTTTGGAACAACTTGTATCAAAATAACCCCGTGTGTGTGAACGTAGCCAGAGAGACCAGAATATTAGAACCAATATCTACCATTTAGAACTGGGAGCAGAATTTTGCCCTAGACACTAAGAAAGAAGCAAGACAAAAGAAAGCTCTATGAAAAAGTGAATACTTTTATTATACTTAATTTGAAAAGGACAAGTGTTCCTTATGAGTTGATAAATCTTCCAGCTTCTGAAAAAACTAATTGAATAACAAAGGTAACTGTGGTGGGAGCATTAAAAAAATCATTCTGGTCCTGGAGGGATTACTGGTATTACTGCTATTTCATATTTTAAGATTTTGTGTGGATATGGTGCAGACCAGATCCTCAGCTATTGTAAATTGACATAGCTGCATTGAATTCAATGGAGATCTGCCAGCTTCCAGAGGCTCTGGCCCAATTACTCAAAAACAGAAACAAACTTTTTAACTATATCTGACATAGTAATTTTTTATATGCACTCAGAAGACAAAACCTTTAGAGACTTATAAATCACTTTGCTAAATATTGCAGCAATGTAAAAGTAAATAGACAAAAAAGAACAAAAGGAAGTTTTAACTACAAAGTGTTCTGTTTCTTGCTAATAATGGTTATTTGACATATGTTTGATGTAAAGGAAGTGAAAAATTCACTTTCTGTTGTTGATCAACAGCAATTGAAACAAGCAGTGAGCTTTGCAAATAGCTTTAAGTAGCTCTATATAACTGATGAGTATTTATCAGTACCTAATTTATTCAGCAGAAAGTACTAGAAAAAAATGAAGAGTGTTATCAAGAATATTCTGTAATCTCAGTGAAAAGATGAGCTTTCTCTCTGGACTGTTCCCAGCTGCAAAAGTGCCACAAATGTACTTCACATTTGTTTAGATAATAAATTATAATATGCACTTCAGGTCTCCAGTGATTTCTGAAGCAATAAATTCAACTGACACAGGAAGTCTACTCATGAAAAAATGGAAAAATTGCTGTATTCCTAAACTGAAAGGTATGTATTGTAACTCAAGTATTGATCTAGAAAATCAATGCTGTTTCCTGTCAGCTCTGCCCCTCAATATGAAGCTTTTTCCCCCCTCTTTTGAAAATACTGAATAATCACCAACTGTTAGGATTCCTTAAGACAGTCACATTCTATACAATGTGTTTTTACATTTAAAGGGACAATAATTATACTATAAATGATGACATTACACTCAGTTATTGCCTTCCACTCCATACCAGAAGGCACCATTTAGCTTATTCTCCAAGGTCTCTAATAGTGATTGAAGTTGAAGTATTTTATACACTTCAAGTTAGAAACAACTAAATTAAAAAATCAGCAGACTTAAGAGATCAGGTTGTTCTTAAGGAAGGTAACTCTGACTAGAATGGAGTCTAAGACAGGTTCCAAGGCTCTGGAGACACATATGGCTCTTAGGCTGTCCCTTTGCAGCTCTGGGCTCCACGTCTCCTTCGCCTCCAACTCCAGAAAACCCTGCGGGCAGTCCATGCCAGGCTTCAGGCTCCCCCCATAGTGGACCCCATAGTGGAACTGCTCCTGGGTCTAGCCCTTCCCCCACCTCCAGGGACTCTGTGGCAGGACCCTGGCCCAGGTCCCTCCACCAGGATTCTACAACCACTGCAGATCCCAAAACACTTGGTTATTGAAGGAAATTTTTAAAAATGGCTCTTCTTATCTTTTGGGTTGCCAACCTCTGCTATGGGTGAAATGAAGATGAGGCAAACACAATAAGGGAGATTTCCATATGTTAGAAAACCAAACACAGTATACTGAAGTGAAATTATATTTGGTTAAGTATATTCTCCCAACAAAAATTCCCCTTTGACTTTATGGCATTTAATTCCTTTCCTAAAAATCATGTGGAATATTGCTGTGTGCAATTTCATACCCCCTGCTATGTACCATTGATGGCCGGAAAGAAACCTATTTCCATGCTTGAGTCTGAGACATTATTCCCCATCTCCACTCACCCACATCCAAATTACCCGTTAGCTATTCCACCCCCCATTTTTCACAATCAATATGAGTTCCCCCTACACCCAGATAATTTAGAAACAGAAGCAGCTCCGTTGTAATCAATGCTTTCATGCTTAATATACCTGAAACAAGTTACTTAACGTCCTGTGGAAAAAAGCAGTTATCTTTTAAAATTGCACTGAAAGAGAATTTAGAAGGAAATGGCATTAGGCACATTACTTTCTAAGCAGGAGTGCTGTTGCCCCAGGAAAAGACCCGGGGCCCAGGGCCCAGCCTGCCTCCACCCCATCCAGAGTCTGCACCCCAGGCTCCTGCCACTGCCAATCCAACCCCTGATCCCCCAACAGGGGTGGGATCACGAGAGGCAGGTGGCACGCCAGCCATTTGGGGCTCTGGTGCTGGGACTCAGGCCACGTGCCTCCCTGTGCAAGGCGCCAGCAATGTCCCTGATTGAAGGATGTCACCTGTTTGATCTGGCCTACATTCACTACTGACTTTCATGCTATTATAAGCTGTTCATTGTCCAATGACATATTACCATCTAAAGTTTTAAATGTTTATTCCCCGGCTTGTCTGAATAATTCTGTTTATTTGAGGTCCTCTCCTCCTTTCTTACAGGTCTATGGCCACCTTTCTTCTCAGCACGTCAAAAGATTTCACTATGGGATAGAACCACTCCTCAAGATCTATGCTGGATTTGTAGTTGGGTTATGTAGGAAAAGTCTTGTACCATCTGTCCTTCACATCAGAACTACCCTGGAACACATCCATCTGTGACTGGAAAGCATCTGCGTGCATGAATCCAAAAGGGTAAAACGAACATAGCCCAAGTCCAACATAGAGTCTTGTGAGTTTATGGAACCCACCTTGGGAGATTCAATGTGATCAATTTCAGAAGGATTATTCAGGCCTTTAATTGGGTAATTCAAGGTGGAGGAGAGTTGCCCTCTGAGTGGTTGCAGATATAGTAAAGAGAGAAATCAAGGGATTGCTAATTGCTTGGGAGAAATAAACTTATCTTAAATTTAAAATAATATATGGAAAAATGACAGTGGCAGACTAGAAAATACTGACATGAAGTCTTTATTTCATGGGTCTCAGTAAGATTACTGAAAGACTGAGGATACAGTCTTGTTCTTTCCATAGACAACCTGAACTAGTAACAGCAGCACACCCTTGAGATGCAAGCCAACTCTGACTAATTTTTTAACAAAACGAAATATTAAATACATATCAATTGGTATAGTTTATAATAGAAGAACAATTAAATCAATCTAGTTCCTAATTAGTATATATATATAGAGAGATTCATGGATGTAGATTGTTCTTTTTGCCTCAGGCCCTTAACTCATATTAATAGGAATCTAGGTCTGTAATGGGTGCTGTTACTGGATATAACAAATAAAAACTATAAAGACACAATGTGACCTGACAATTAAATATTTTGTTGTACCTAAAAGAATAGGAACTATTAATTTGGACAAAAATTATTAATTCCTGAGTAAATAAAAAGCTCATTTATATTGGCTATTTTAGTTAAGATCCTGAGCTGAATATGTGGAGAATTAAGAGAACAATAATAGAACATTTGTGAAAGATCATCTGTGTGGAATTGAAAATGAGTCTCTCATTGACACCGAGTTTTCTTTAGAGCATGTGAGTGTGTTTATTTCCCTATAATTAAACTATCAGTAGCAAGTCATTGATTTGAAATCAGTGTATCAAGGAATAAGATTATAATGTTACTTTTATTATGTTAACTAGTAGGGTAAGGAAAAGAAAAGGGTAGACCCTCAAATGATGTAAATGCAAGTCGTTCTAACAAGTTAGTGCTACAATGATTTTCACCATGTAAAAATCTGATCGAACAGTCTTGCTTTGGAGTGAGAAAAATATTAATGTACTTTTTGTTTTAAACTAGAGAGCTTATAGCTCACATCTTCTGATTTCTGTTGATTAACACATAGCCCCTGAAAGGCATCTATTCAAGAGACAGCTGCTATTTAAAACTTACTGCATTGGCAAGAATGGTAGAAAATAAAGACAAAACAACTTGAGCTGTAGAAAGTTCTGGGACATATTGTGATATCCTGAATGATTTTCTTTTTATAGACACATATACCCAGAAAAAAAGATTACAGGAGAGAAAAAGAGAAAAGCAAGGAAGTGAAAAGTTAGCAGTATACAGCCCAATATATATTTATATATATATATATATATATAAAAAATTCCCTTCTCACCCTTATGGGTGGTATGTGTCATCCTCAACCTCGGGTCCTCTACCAGAGGCCTGGGAGTTTGAGGGTTCTGCGCAGTATCTTAGCTGTTCCTAGCACTGCACTCTTCTGGACAGAGAGCTCTGATGTTGTTCCTGGGATCTGTTGGAGCCACTCTCCCAGCTTAGGAGTCACAGCCCCGAGTGCTCCTACCACCACCGGGACCACTTTGGCCTTTACTTTCCACATCCTCTCTAGTTCCTCTTTCAGGCCCTGGTACTTCTCCAGCTTCTCATACTCCTTCTTCCTGATGTTGCTGTCACTTGGCACTGCTACATCTATCACCACCGCTGTCTTCTGGTCCTTGTCTATTACCACGATGTCTGGTTGATTGGCCAGTACCTGCCTGTCCGTCTGGATCTGGAAGTCCCACAGGATCTTAGCCCTGTTATTCTCCATGACCTTCTGTGGGATTTTTATATATGTAGTGGTTGTCTACCTTCCCAGTAGCGGTCCTTGGGCAAAAAGACCCCCTAACACCTCACTTGCCTACCTCAAATATGAGAGTGACACGAACTAGGAGAGTCATGCCGGCTCGGACACTGCCCAGATTAACAAGGTCCGCGCCAGATGTTGGGGAACCAGGAAAATCTGATGATAAGTGGGCTACTGGAACAAACCATGCATGGACGAGACAAGAGAAGCTGGAATTGATGGAATGCTACTACAACAGTAGACCTAATGAGAGGGGATATGAAACGTATGAGGGAACTATGGATGGACAAAAGACCTACATCCACATTAACTGAGAAACAGCTAGTTACCCAATGCTTCAACATAGTAAAGAGGCAGCTGCTTTCACAACTGGAGATAGATGAACTCCACATTACCTCCCAGACTCAAGAAGAAGACCCCGAAGAACAACTAGATGTGCAGCCAACACCTGAAGCTGTAACTTCACTGCCATCCCCTCCATTACAGAGCACAGCAGCTAATATGAGGCATAAGATCATGGATAAACTAGCTACAGTCAGCCCTCAAGACCGATTACCAAGGCTCATGGGAGAAGTACCATCAGCTAGTATACTAGAAGATGCCAATAGAGCCCTAATGACAATTCCTACTACCACCATAACTCAAACCAATGAACTGGTATACGCTACAGCCTCTGTAATCCTGGAGATGCTTGGCTACACGATCAAAAAGAACAGCAGTACATACCCCTCCCCCCGGAAAATGAGGTTGGAGGATAAGATCAAGGCAACCCGGAGACAAGTTACCCAGCTGGTGGAACTACAGAAGGGTGTAGAGATTAAAGGATAAGACTCGGCTACTGAACAAATACAAGGGCCTGACTCCATCTGAAGCCCTAGAGACTGCTAAGCAAAGGCTCACAGCACTGGCCACAAGGCTAAGGAGATACACTAGAGAAGCAGAGGCCAAAAAGATAAATGCCCTGTTCTCCAAAGAACCATCCAAGGTGTACTCCCGACTGCAGTGCAACACCACAATAACAGCAGAGCCACCAACAGCAGAAACTGAACAGTATTGGAAGACCATCTGGGAGAAAGAGAAGACTCATAACACCAGTGCAAAGTGGCTGCAGGACCTGAGAACAGACCACAGCAATCTCCCAGAACAGGAACCAGTCACCATCACAGTAGCAGACATCCAACAGTGGATCAAGAACATGAAGAGCTGGACAGCACCTGGCCCGGACATGATCCACACCTACTGGCTAAAGAAACTACCAGCAGTGCATGAACGCCTAGCAGCACAGATGAACCAGCTGCTAGCAGCAGGCTCCCACCAAGACTGGCTAACACAAGGAAGGACAGTGCTGATCATGAAAGACCCCCACAAGGGAACAGCACCGTCCAACTACTGGCCAATAACCTGCCTCCCCACAACATGGAAAGTCCTATCAGGCATCATAGCCACCAAGCTACAGGACCACATGGGCCAGTACATGAGCACAGCTCAGAAGGGCATTGGGAACAACACCAGAGGCTCAAAACACCAGTTGCTCATAGATAGAGCAGTCGCCCAAGACTCAAGGTCTAGACAGACCAATCTGAGCACAGCCTGGATTGACTACAGGAAAGCCTACGACTCAATGCCGCACACATGGATCTGTGAATGTCTGGCGCTATACAAAGTCAACAGGACACTAAGGACCTTCCTCAAGAACTCAATGGGACTGTGGAAGACAACACTGGAAGTCAACTCAAGACAGCTTGCACAAGTGGCCATCAAGTGCGGCATATACCAAGGTGATGCGCTGTCCCCGCTGCTGTTCTGCATTGGCTTGAACCCCCTCAGCCAGATAATCACAAGGACTGGATACGGATACAAGTTCAAGAGTGGAACTACCATCAGCCACCTCCTCTACATGGATGACATCAAGCTGTATGCTAAGAATGAACAAGACATGGACTCGCTAATCCACCTGACACGGATCTACAGTGAGGATATTGGGATGTCATTCGGACTGGAGAAGTGTGGCCGGATGGTAGTAAAGAGAGGAAAGGTAGTCAAGACTGATGGGGTGGAACTACCAGCAGGCCACATAGCAGACATACAGACCAGCTACAAGTACCTTGGCATCCCACAGTCACATGGGAACCACGATGAGGAGGCAAGGAAGACAGCAACATCCAAGTACCACCAAAGGATAAGACAGGTCCTGAAGAGCCAGCTCAATGGGAAGAACAAGATCCACGCCATCAACAGGTATACCCTGCCAGTCATCAGATACCCTGCCAGTATAGTGAGCTGGCCAAAGGAGGGCATGGAGGCTGCCAATGTGAAGACCCGGAAGCTCCTCACAATGTACGGAGGTTTCCACCCCAAGTCCAACACTCAGAGACTGTACGCCAGCTGGAAAGAAGGCGGGCGGGGTTTGGTGAGTGTCAAAGCCACTGTCCTGGATGAAACCCAGAGCATCCAGGAGTACATCAGTAAGATGGCACCCAAAGATGAGCTGCTGAGAGAATGCCTGAGGCAGCAGCAGACATGGGAGGAAGATCAAGCAGAAGAAATGCCATGGCAAGACAAGACCCTGCATGGAATGTACCATCGACAGATAGCTGAGGTGGCTGACATTGGGAAATCCTACCAGTGGCTGGAAAGGGCTGGACTAAAAGACAGCACTGAGGCACTGGTCATAGCAGCACAAGAACAGGCACTGAGCACCAGATCCATTGAAGCAGGGGTCTACCACACTAGACAGGACCCAAGGTGCAGACTGTGCAGGGAGGCCTCAGAGACAGTCCAACACATAGTGGCAGGATGTAAGATGCAGGCAGGAACAGCATACACTGAACGGCACAACCAAGTAGCTGGCATTGTGTACAGAAACATCTGCACAGTGTATGGGCTAGACCCTCCCAAGTCCAGATGGGAGATCCCACAGAAGGTCGTGGAGAATAACAGGGCTAAGATTCTGTGGGACTTCCAGATCCAGACAGAGAGGCAGGTACTGGCCAATCAACCAGACATCGTGGTAATCGACAAGGACCAGAAGACAGTGGTGGTGATAGATTTGGCAGTGTGAAGTGACAGCAACATCAGGAAGAAGGAGTATGAGAAGCTGGAGAAGTACCAGGGCCTGAAAGAGGAACTAGAACGGATGTGGAAAGTGAAGGCCAAAGTGGTCCCAGTGGTGGTAGGAGCACTCGGGGCTGTGACTCCTAAGCTGGGAGAGTGGCTCCAACAGATCCCAGGAACAACATCAGAGCTCTCTGTCCAGAAGAGTGCAGTGCTCGGAACAGCTAAGATACTGCGCAGAACCCTCAAACTCCCAGGCCTCTGGTAGAGGACCCGAGGTTGAGGATGACACATACCACCCATAGGGGTGAGAGGGGAATTTTTTTTTTTATCTTATACTTAAAGAAGTGATGAAACTTCTTTGAAAAAATAAAGGAGTTCTAAATTCACTTTCTTTTGCTGTGTTTGGTTCATCTACTGTTCTCATTTGATAGAATCTGTGAGGGTTTATGCTACTGAAACTAACATAAGCCTTGGTAGAGAACCCTGCCAGTGGAAAGGGGAGATTTTGCAAGTTCATAAAGTATCCACTTAACATCATCTCTTCTTGGAGTCTGAAGGGAGGTAGCACAACCCACAAAGATGGAGCACTGGCTGGTTGGGGCACCAAAGAACACATGCACAGATTTCAGCTCAGATCCAGCAAAGTGCATAATATGAAGCAGATGTTCAAACACCATTCCAAAACAGGGCAGGGCCTTAGTGTCTCTCTTCAAAAACAGAGAACCCAGTAGTAGTTTAGAGCCATTTCCTGTTAATAGAAACCCCCCAAAAGGACTGTGGTGATATCATCATTGCCTTCCCTTTGAATGAATCCTGTTTACAACACAGGAAGCCACCTTGAGAAACAATGTTGTCTAGTGAATAGGACGCTGGGTTGAGCCTCCAGAGATTTCAATCCTGTTTCTACGTTAAGTACTATTGTACTAGAACTTAAAAACATGAAGAACGTAAAATGGAAGCAAGTATATATTTGGCTGAAGATCCTTATATTGGCTTCCACTGTTCATTCCCAACTTCCCCCTTATTTACGAAGAGTGGTGCCACACTACAAGTAACCCAATGGAATCAATTGAACTGTAATAGGGTATGTCTACACTGCAGTTTTTTCAAAATAAGGAGGCTTATGGTGGTGGGGGGGCACTTCCTGCCTGTCCATGGAGGCATTTTGGTATTTTGAAATAATGAAGCACTATTTTGAAATACTAAAACTTGGATTTATTTTGAAATATTGACTCTTTTGAAATAGCTATTTTGAAAAAAGCCATTCCAAGATGCCAAATTGGCTTTTTTTAAAAAATAATCACCCTATACCTTACAGTGCCTTTCCCTATTTTGAAATAGAAAGTCCAGCAAAGACTTTCTATTTCAAAATAAGAACTATTACCTTATTTCTAAATTGAGAGTCTTCACTAAACTTCTACTTCAAAATATACTCAAAATAATGCTATTTTGAAATAATTATTTTGAAATCAATTTGAAATAGTTATTTCAAAACAACTATTTTGCAATATCTGCGTCAGTGTAGTCATAGCCATGGAGTCAGGGTACTACTCACCCTAAGTAAAGATGACAGAAGATTTCACAATTTGTGTTTGTTATATCAGTGGTAAGAAAAATGAAGTCTGGATGTGTTTAAGCGCACTACTTTCTCCCTTCCTGCACAAACTGTGGGCCAGCAAATGCTCACAAATAAGAAATATAAACAAGAAGTCTGGTGGCACTTTTCAAGACTAACAAATTTATTTATCATATTAGATTTCATGGGAGAAAATCTCACTACATCAGGCAAAGGGATTTTTGTGGGATTTTTTCCCATGAAAGCTAGGATGATAAATATATTTGTCAGTCTTTAAAAGTGCCACCAGACTCCTTGTTTGTTTTGCTGAACTTGACTAACCAGGTTACTCCTTTGGAACTTATCAAGAAATATGTGCAACTATTTGTTTTCTTACTTGTGTGTCATATATTATTTATCCTATAGGATGTCAAGGAAATCAATATAAAGGCCTATCAGAGTTGTCTGACTATGAAATTTTAGAATCATTGCCTTCCTCATAATGTGCTAGCACCTGCATTTCTTACTCCATATATCAAACTGGCAGAGTGCATATGGCAGGAACCAGCCTTTGTGTGACAGCCAGTTTCTCTGCCAAGAGAAATATATTAAGATACTTATGAGGTAGCGAGTCATTTTTAAAAATGTAGTGGCCTAGTTCTACAGGCTTTATGTATAGGATTGCTGCATTGAACTCATTGGCCGTAAAAATGTGGGTAATGTGAGTAGGATTTGACTTCACAACTACATAATATTTCTGCTCTGAAAGCGATTAAACACAATGTATATAAAGAAAACATATTTCATACTCTCAGTATATTAAATTAGTTCTATGCATATATACAAGTCAGGGGGTTTATTATTAATTATTATTATTATTATTTATTGACCAAAGCTGCAGATGTATCAAAAAGGTACATATCCTAACTGGCACTTGAACAAATGCCTGAATTTAACTGCTCTTAAATGTAGTTAAGCATGATTATTCAAGAACATGCATCTTGAAAGATAAGTAGCAAAACTGATAATAAGATATGGAATGTTGTAGTACAGAATAAAACATTCACTTAACTTCTGGCTCTTTAAAGCAGAGTAGTTTAGTTAATTGTGTAACACCCACGTGGCCAGATAGAGTCTGCCATGCAGGCGGCTGTGACCAGAGAAGGGTGTGCGTGGTGACACAGCAAGGAGACCCCCTTTGCCCCAGGGGCACCTGTTCTAAACCCATCGAGTGCCCACACACACACTGGGATAGCGTAAGGATTATGGGAATGGGGAAGGTTTATTTATAGAGGTGCAAAGGGGAAACCAACAGGGGAGATAGGGCAGCAGTAACACAGAGTAACAGCTAACACAGGGCCCTACAAGGCCCAACAATAGAGCAGGCTGGAGGCAGACGTGAGCTCTGTATCTGCACCATGAGTTCAGGAGTCCCAGCACAGTTCCAGTCCAGTGTTCAGTCCAGCAACTCCTAGGCTTCAGCGCCAGCCCTTTCCCAGCAAAAAAACTCTCTGATGCCTCTTCTGCCGTTCTCTGCGAACCCAGAGCAACACCCTCCCCACTTAGCTAACTACAACCTTCCCCCTGAGTTTCAGGTGCTGTACTCATGGCCCCAGAGCTCCAGATGGCCAGTCATTGGATGCTGCTCTGTCCCTGGGTGACTCTCCCCAGCACAGTGTCCTTCTGTGGGTGCTGGCCTGGCATCCCAGGTCAGCCACTCTGTCTTCCCTGGGCCAGGGCCTCTCCCTCTGCTTCCTTCCCAGGGCCTCCGGCTCCAGCCCCCTCCTCAGCTCCACACCTTAGTCCCTCTCCCACAGGGCAAAGATTTAAAGGAACCACGCTCCTTAAAACCCCAGGGGGGGTACAGTTTTTTTTTTTTTTTTGGTGATAGAATCTCAAACCATGCTTCATGTTTCCCAGATGACTAAGATCCTGGAATGGCTACAGTGAGGGCCTTATCCTGTGAGGTGCCAGGGCATCCCATTTTTAACTAACATGAACTTCAGTAAAAGATTCTGAGCAACTTACAGCAGATACCTTGTGCCTTACAGAATCAGACTTTATTTCCGGTATTAAGTAAAGCTCTAGTGATTTTAATAAACACAGAAAAATTAACATCTTTTCTCAGAAGAGGCTGAATTTTGGTAAGTTAGCTGTACTTTAAAGTAAAGGGGAGTTTTAACTGTGCAGGGACTAAAAACTGTGCCCACTTGGTCTTCGAAAGCATTGGTTAGGAATATGGAGAGGGTCTTTTCCATCACATGACACTTACCAGGTCTCACAGTGTTTTAGTTCACAATTATTTTTGTCACTATATATTCTTAGATACACTTTTTAAGAAAGTCTGTTGAGGCTGAGGAAAAGAAAATAGGTTGGCTTTCTTCATCTGCAGTATGTTCCATTAATAAAAAGCCTTTTAAATTAGTTTTTACTTTTCAAATTATAGCCAGAGGACAAATGTAGCTGTGTATTAACATGCTTTCACCTGTTGCGAGTATGATATACAAGATGTTGCATATCATTTGAAAAATTGCACAGAATAGCATCCATTGTATATTCTAATCTTCTCAATAAAATGGCATGGGAAAGGATTTTCTCAGGCAAACAAAAAAACACAGGCCAAAGCATATCTAAGTGATCTGTGTGCAAAGAGGTCCTCCCAGCATTGCACTCACCTGCCATTTCTCAAAGGTCAGGTGGCATTGCAACATATCCCCTGTCTACAAAAACCACAGATCACTCCCAAGAGATTCAGAGATGGATACATGGGAAAGGGATCATTTATCAGAAAAGCAGGGGTGAGTAGAGCTGTGTGCTGAGTGAATTATATGCATCATCTCCCACAAAAATCAAAGAGGAATCCATCAGAAGTTCAGGCTGTATTAGTCTATGACCAGAGACTCAGCAGAGGGGAAGGATTCCAGGGTCAACTGCTGCCAAAGAAAGCCAAGTGAATATATAGCTCCAGGTACCATATTGAAAGGAAAGGCCACAGGATGAGACTAGGCAGTGCAGAGAATAAAAGGCCTTTACACCAATGGTCCTAACCTCCCAGCCTACACACAAAGATCTGTAGGTTCTGAAGGACTGAGCCATTTCAATTTCTGTGATGGAGACCTTGGCCTGTGTTTCCTTCCTCACAAGCAATAATCAAATGAACTAAAAAAAGCTCCATAATGACAATCTCCTCTGCTCATATTATTTGTCTTCATATAGGGGAACAATCTGGCCATTGATTTGTCCCCCGTTAATGAGAAATATTCTTGGCACATTCATGTAGACAAAATATTTTTACTGAAAAAAAATTCACAGAATCTGAGACCCTTCCTCATTTGAGATTTTCTCTAGAGTATTGAGCCACCCAATGACACCAATGTCCATAGTTGGGTGTTTCTGGAATGACCTTTTTTAAGAATGATTCTTTTATAATGTTTATAGTAGCAACAATTATTTTGTTTAATTAACCATGTTACTTATTGAGCTGATTTTAATTCAAATATTAATTATTTTCCTATCTCACCTTTTCCTCTTTACAGCATCACTGACTGTCAGAGCACAGGGGATAATGAACGTATGAAAATATCTAAGGCTATGGCCACACACAGGGCGTTAAATCAATTTAGCTCAAAGTGATTCAAGCTAAATCAATATAACAGCCATTAAATTGATTTAAATTACATTGATTTAACGGGTCCCCACAAATCGAACTAGCATGTCCGGGGGCAGGACTTGCTAGTTCAACTAAGGAGAGAGGCACCCTGGGAAGTGTGGCAACATGGCCCCCTGGCAAGGGCTCCCTTCCAGGGGCTGTGTAGCACTCCAGGCTCCCTGCCCCCACCACCCTGGCAGTGGCGGGGGGGATGCAGGTGGCTCCCACTTCTTTTCCCCACCACCCTGGAAGCGATGGGGGGGATGTGGGGCGCCCCAGGCTACATTCCTCTTACACCTCCAGAAGCAGCAGGGGATGCAGTGGACCCCAGGATTCAGTACCCCTCTGCCCTGGAAGTAGCGGGGGATGCGGGATGCCCCGGGCTTCAGTCCCTCGTGGCCCTGGAAGCAGCGGGGGGATGTCGGGCACTAGGAAATCCCTGCCCCCACCTCTCATAGTCCCCCTTCCCTGGCCAGGGTGCTGAGGAGGTGGGCCTTCTTTCCAGGGTGCCATGCACCCTGGGAGAAAGGTCAAGCCATTGATTCAAAAAGTTGTTTTGAAACAACACATCCCAAAGGATTTGTTTTAAAACAACTATTTCACTTCAATGGCTGTTTCAATTACTTACCAGTGTGAGAGATCAAAGCTAGCAGGCAGTCTGAGAGTAGAAGGGAGATATGTGAGCCTCAGAATGCTGACGACTTTGCTCCCCAGTGGCTAACTGGGGTTATTGAAGGTTGATTAGGGGCACCTGAGATTAATTAAGGCCCAGCCAGGTGCCTGTCAAAAGCTGCCCTGTCCCAAACAGAAGTTGCACAAGCTGGAAGAGGAGCAGGAGCAGGAGGGTGGTGGTGGTGTGCAGAGCAAAGAAGCAGAGGAGTTTCAAGTGAAGGAGCAAAAGAGTTTGTAGAAGCTAACTGGACTTGAGAAAAGAAAGAAAGGTGTGTCTGAGACTCTGGTTGAGAAAAGAAACCTGGACTAAGGGGAGACCAGGAACAAGGACAGAGGGGGAAGACAGTGCAGGGGAAAGAAGTGTAGGCTGGGACATTGTCAGCAGCACATAGGGCCCCTGGGCTGGGACCTGGAGTAGAAGGTGGGCCCAGGTCCCAAATCTCCTCTCCACTCCCTGGAGTTTCACCAGAGCAAGTGCCCCTTAGGGGCAGGACTCAAGCATTTGGGGGTCTCCCCTGACCCACATCCACTAAAGAAAAGTGTGAGACCCACTTCCAGAAAACCAGCAGTTTGCCACACCAGGTTTTAGTGTTTTGATTTAAGTTTTGTTGTTTCAACATGAGGTTGTTTCACTTTAAAACCTATGTGTGGACATAGCCTAATTCTTTTATTCATTTTTTTTTTCTTTTCCCATAATAATACTGGCTTGACCATGCTAGCATTGTCAATTCTCACTCCTTATTGTGCTGCTTTTTAATGAAGTCTAATTTTATAACATAACACTGTAAAATACTTGGGGGGATATGTGGAGAAGTTATGACACATTAAGGTTCAAACCAGAAGAATGTGGAAGAAAGCAAGAAAGAAGGGGAAGAAAGCAGCTTCTGTGTATTCTTTCTGTAGGACCAAAATAGCAGGAGTCTGAAAATTGTGTGGGGGTGGAATCTTCTCTTTGTAGTATGTGCCACATACATCATGGCAGATTATTTACAGAAGGCCACCAGAAAATTAATGCCAGTTAAACCAACATTGTGTTCCCATCCATGTCTGCATCTCCAAAATAGGGTTGAGAATTATGTATCTGCAAAGGAAAAGCTGCATGCCATTAAAGGGGTGGGGAAATCTGGAGAAATGTGGCAGAGCACTGGGCCACAGCCTGGACATGCCTGCCTTTTGAGGTTATTTAAAAAACTATAACTATTTTCAAATATCTGCTGTTTCAGGGAATGGAATCTCTTGCCAGTTCTATTGAGAATGTCCTCTCTTAGTGATGCAACATGAGTCAAAGTGTGTGGATGCAATTCTAAAATACTATGCAGCTCATGTGAATTCATTGCAAAGTATGCTTAACCCTACCAACCTGATCTGGTAGCATTGCTAATCCTCTTTGCCCTCACTTTGCACAGATGGAAATGCTGAAGCAAGATACAGTCTGTGAAGAATCAATCATTTCTGTGAGCAGAATCAGAGCGCTTTAGTTTCTACACAGGTTTCCCTGTTAAGGAAAAAGGATAAGCATGAAGTAGACAGTTTGTATGAAAGATGCTACTTAAATCTGAATTCAACTTTTGCTTTAAGAAGAGTGCAGCTCTCCTTTGGCAAATTGGTCAGTCTTTTTCTTTTTTTTTTTGGTTTGGTCATTACATCTATCATGCAATGAAATTATATAAATAAAAAGTATCATGATGGAATTTTGCTTCTCATGTCAAATTCTCATTCAGTTTCTTCAGTTCCTTTGCTTGCTGCCCTCATTGATAAAATTCTCCCACATCTTTCTTTCCCACACATAGCAGTTTTCATGTGGGGCAAAAGAAAAAGGCAGGGATTTTTGGTTTTATGTCTATGGAATCATGAATGGTGTGGAGAAAGTGAACAGGTAAATGCTGTTTAGTCACTCTCATAACACAAGAACCAGGGGATAGTCAGTGAAATTAATAAGGAGCAGATTTAAAACAAACATAAGGAAGTACTTCTTCACACAATGCACAGTCAACTTGCATTACTCATTGCCAAGGGATTTTGTGAAGTCCAAAACAATAGCAGGGTTCACAAAATAATCAGATCAGTTCATGGAGGACATGTCTGTCAATGATTATTAAGCCAAGACAGTCAGGGATGCAACCAATGCTCAGGGTTTCCCTAAATCTCTGCTTGCCAGAAGCTAGGACTGGATGACAGGGATGGATAATTCTGTAAATTGTCCCATTCTGTTGACCCCTTTAGAAGCATATCACACTGGCCAATGTCAGAAGACGTGATACAATACTAGATGGATCACTTTTCTGATCCATATGTCCATTCATGTATTTCTATTTTTATATCTGTCATTCTTGTCCCTTCCCCACTCTGTAGGAATATGAACTGATAATAATTGATGTGAAGTCACACTACTAAAACCTAATATTGAAGAGATCACTATTTCAAGAATGTTTGGTGTTGTGGGGTTTGTTTGTTTAGTTTTTATTTATTTATTTATTTTTGTCAAGGACCCATGAGCTGATCAGTCATAGTATTTCAAATTCTGAAATATATTGTTTTTTTCTGTTGCCCTGGATAATTTCCCAAGCTTGTGCCCCCCCCCCAAATTTAATGTTCTGAAGTTGTCAAATTATTCAGTCCCAGCTCACAATATTGAAAGAGGTTTTAGACCATTTCCATAGCCTGAGGACTGCAATGCTGTAACTAGTAACTGTCATGCATTCCCTTTTTAAAAATTGATTCATGATTTAGAACTCAGCCATCTCAACCCGTTCAAATATTGTCCCCACATGCCTCCCTTCATCCATAGTAGTTCTTTCTTCATGGTGTTTTCAAATCATTCCTCTAGCTGTCTGGTGATGCAACTGACTGCACCGTGAACTCAGCCTGGTATAACTCGGAAATTGGCATCCAAACCCAGGACTCTATCCCTAGCAAAATGGAAGTTTGAGGATAAATAACATTCTAGATATGTTTAATAAACTCTCCATAATTTGATGGCTTTCATTGAAGACTAGG
>ML682059.1:2799183-3032066 GCA_007922195.1 Podocnemis expansa
TGTTACACATTATGATATTAAAGAATCCCTCTGGCCTTTAAAGAAAAAAAAATCTATACATCAAGGAAATTGAATTGTTGTTAGACGCAACTCAGATTACTCAAGAAGTCTTGTGTTACTAGATTTTATTTTAAAATTCAATTATTCTATATTAACTCCGGATATGTTTTTCCCCTCCTAATCTGGGATAATAAAATTAAAGAAAGGCAGATAAATTTTACATTAAAATATATTTTTTGTACATGCTGGTTTAAAGAATATCGTGTAGAACTCTGGCACATGACCAGACAATTCAGCATACAGAGAATACTTTGTATTTGCCTCATCTTTTGATACTATCTTTAAGATAATCACAAAATGAGGAAAGAGCTAACAAATTAACAGAAAGCAAGAAAGGGAAGGGAAAGCACAGCCAACTGATGTTAAAATAACTACCAGGCTGTCATAGACTATTTTTGGATTGGGACTTGCTTATAACTGCTCTCAAAAATCAGAGAGTCACTGCAGGCTCCCTGATGGTCTCTTGCCATTTGATGACTTGTGCAAAAATTCTGTGTAGCAGAGAAGCTGAACATTTATAATGTAGGACCAAGTTTAATAATCATGCATCGCTGTTTTATGCATGATTTCACCTTCTGTCAGACAAAAAAAAAAGTTTGCAACCATTGCTCATTTGACAAAACCATACCCTTCTATTTATTAAAATATGTTACTCCATCTTTCCCCATTTCCTCTCATTTTGCTAAGTCTCTGTGCCTACCTTTCAACCTTGATGACTTATGTCTTTCTGTTTTAGTTTTCTCTAAGAATAGCACATGATTTGTAACATGGTTCTCCTTAAATGATTCTTCTCTCTGTTGTTCATTTTCAGTCAGCTAGTTGAGCAGACAGATAGTGAACCCACAGATTATTTCAAAGGGAGTTACATGCCTAATCCATTTAAGCACTTTCAGAAATCACCTTTTAAGATGACTGGGGACCTTTGAAAATTTTCCCTTTAGTGAAAAAGATAACATATAATTCTAGAGAAGGTAGATTGTCTAAATATAAAATCTAAAGTAGGTATTCCCAAACATTAATTATAGGGCCACATTTTAATATGCGTAGCCTGCTTTCCTTCACTTTTGTGATCTCATAATATCCCTAAGGAAATTGCTTATATGAAAAAGTAGTAGAAAAACGTTGTTCATATTTTTTAGCTTTCTTTTAATGAAATGTGCTAGCTGAAAATAAGTATGAGTCAATATTCCATTATCACAGGGCTGTTCTATGAAACAGAAATATCACTATATAAGTAAATTACTAGTTAATAGATATGGTGTAAGTAGAGGTTGTTCAAAACTAGGCAGCACTCTTCCTGGGGTTTGTAGTACTGAAACACCATGCACTGCACATGACTTTTTTTTTTTTTTTTTTAAATACATAACTCTTTATATTGATTTTTTTAACAGCTGGTCAGTCACGTCTCTGCAGACCACAAGTGAGGATTCTATAGATTACAAGTGTTCTTCCTCCCAGTTGAGGATCCAACAATTAGAGATTTTCTTTTATAGAAGCTGTGCCACCACTTAAAAAAAAGACAGGTTAACCAGCAATTATATCCGTAGCTTGACTGCAATCACTTTACTCACACTGAACATTACCTTCTCTACCAAAAGTAATAAATGGGGCTACTCATGGATAAAGCTCAAGGTATCACAGTCTAGCCATAAAAATATAAAAGACAGTGCTGAGTATTTAGTCGAACGAGATTGAAACACCTTATGAGAGGAGGAGAGATAGATACTGATTTAAAGTCTGAACCTCTAGGTGAAGGTAAGGTGATAGTTTATCAAGTCCTCACACAAGGAGCTGGCTATTGATCTAAAGGCAGATTTATTTCTGTTACCCTTTGAATAGACACCCCTTACATTAAGAGTGATAAGACCACATTATACTCTTGCAAGACTCCTTGTACTGTTGCACAGTGTCCACAGTAAAACACAGTCTCGCCTTTTGTGTTAAATATAATTAGTCATTTTTTATTCTACACATAACTAGTCAAATTCAGCCCTGCCATAAGCAGATATGACACCTCTATTTCAAGTGAGCTTCACCTTCTTACATCAGCATTCAAAATAGCCCACATTCTGATATTCTGTAACTGAGAAAAGAGGGTAGTGGTTTTTTTTTGTGCAGATTTACAAAGTTTTCTCCTTTAATAATTTATGAATTTCATTAATTTTAAACTGAAACTAAGAATTTATTTAATAGGAGGAATGAGTAATTATTGAGATACCAAAGATGCTTGGCTACCTACAGAACTTTTTATCCAAAGCTACCTAAATAAATCAACAGCATGAGAGCCACTATTTTTAATGACTGAAAAGAAAGGTGGCCCCAGAAGTACTGTATAACTTCAGCAAAATGATCCCTCCAGAAGGTAACATCCCTCAAGAAAGTGGTATTGAGTCTGTACACATGGAATGGAGATCCTCTGCTTATATATAGAGATGAACTGTTACCAGGCAAACAGCTTTTCCAATCTTTCCCCTTACCCAGTGTCCAGATTAGTGGTGTGAAATGTTGCTTAGAAGAAAACTTCAAGGGTGTCCCTCTTTAAAGCCCCTTCCTATGCACTCCTGAATGATTGGTCCCAGATTGTTTATGCGCTGTTCACTGATGAGCTAGTGTGGGGATGTTTTCCCTCTGCACTTTACTACTGCAGAAAAACTGGAGTAACCATTTAAAAATTCAGTGCAGATGATTCCACACTCCCATTTGTAGATAGATGGATTTGTGTAGTTGTACATCTCCCACTGATGTACCTGATACAATCCCAAATATTGTCAAAAGCAAAGTAGCAGACTGGATGGACATTTAATCTGTTCTAGTTTGGCAGTTCCTATGTTCTTATGATTAAATGCTGTCCACTTTATCCAATACACTTTTTTACTATTTCTGGTATAATTTATAAGTGGTGATGAATGATTATTCCTTCTCTGCAACACTGAATTTTGCCCTTTTTGAATATTGCAACAAAATAAATGTTCAAGTTCTACTGAAAATTTGTCTCATTCACAGGGCTTTTTTAAAGTGAATATTTTATTTTTATTTTTGCCTCTCACTTTCATTTTGGCAGCCACTTGTGTGATATTATGCATTCCTTATAATTTCCTCATTTTCATCTTCTGTTTTTACAGCCATATCCTGCCATGGCTCGGCACACAGAACTTCTATGGAAGACAGTATGGGCCAAGTCCTCAAAAGCTAAGTGTAGCTTCACTTCACTAAATGGTGCAATACCAATTTATATGAAAAGTGATTTGGGCCTAGAAGTTTAGCATAACTGTTAGCTGTAATAATTGGTCTCTTTATATGCTGTAAGCCCTCTTTTCCTTTTTGTTCCTTTCTATCTCCACTCTTCCCTTTCAAGGAGAGATGACAACTACTTATCTGCTTTCTTTTTTGCTCTATTTAGAATCTACTGTTCACATAGAAAACGTAACAGAACCGTAAATAAACTGGTTGACTTTACTCTTCTGTTCAGGGCCCACATTATGCATTGTTTATGGCAATTCAAGTTGACTACTCATTATTCAAAAGACATGTCTGAATTCCCACAGTTCCAACATGGTTTTATCATAAATTATTATTTATCTTAAAGTTTATAATGAAAGTGCATTATTCTCTACTGAATATTCACTATTTATCATTTCCCCTGTTTTTAAAGTTCCAGTCATTGAGTCACAGAGCAAAAATCATTCATGACGCAATACTAAATGAATGCCAAAAGACAGGTTTAATCCAAAACTCATTGGCATCAGTGGGAGTCTTTTCATTGATTTCAAGGGGCTCTGGCTCAAGTCCAAAGTGATATTTTGGGAGCAACTCGTACGCTGAATATTGTAAAGCAAAATATTTGCTCAATACTTACAAATAAGTAAATTGTAATCAAACAGGACTCATCTTTGGAACAAATATTATTGGCAGCAAATAATTTGATCAACATTCCTTCTCATTTTCCCAAGTTCTCGTTCCTAAATACATCTAGCTGTGAAAATGGCTAAATCTCAGTGTTGCATAGATAATTCTGCTGAAATGGAAGGAACAGCAGTTTTCTGTAGCATTTTTGAACCATCATGGAATGGTGCCAATCTCCAGGGGTTACTTCTCAGCTTGACATTTTTATTTTAAAGCCATCTATGTTCCTAAAGTATACAGTAAGTTATGTTCTTTTGTGACTTATTAGGTTTTTAATTGTTATCAAAATATCAGTAACTCCTGTTTTTAACAAGACTGCCACTTGTGTCCATGCTTTATAGGAGCAGCAATGAGGGGTTCTCATTCTGTAATAGAAGTTGTGGTTAAGTGAGATATGTACATTGGTGGGTCTTTACAGACATCCAGATTGCTTGTTTTGAATAATTATGTTTCAATGTTAAGAAATGTAAATGCCGCAATAATATCTAGCACTTAGTATGTATAAAACATTTTCAAAGCATTTCATGCTAACGTTAATTAATCGATGCTAATTAATACAGCAAGGAAACAGCACAGACATTTCAAATTAAATGCTAAAACTAGGTTACAGTGTTCTCAGCATACCTCATCCCTAACAGTAGTAAAATAAACTAGATATAGACTTTTAGAGTCAAAGATCTTCATAATCTGAAGTTCTGTAATATTTGCATTTCATCGCTGTATGTATTTTGAACATATGTTTAAAGGGAATAAAGTTTGTTTTTACTGGTTATGAAATACATTTGAAATCTTTTTACTCATTAATTTGCCTTTTCAGTTTAACACTTGCAACACTGAAAACTGAACTGAACTCAAAGAATACACACTAGAGAGACAACTGTGGTTTATGTTCAGGGGGAAAAGTGCAGAAATATCCCATAGGTGTAGCCGTGTGACTCTGTGTACAGCAAAAACAATGAGAGTCCTATGGCACCTTACAGACTAACAGATTTTTTTGGACATTAGCTTTCATAGGCTCCATCCCATTTTGTCAGATGCTGATTTCTTTTCAGCTTATATTGAATGCATTTTATAGTTTTGACAGTACAACTGGAGACAGAGAGCATTGTCTATCACTAGACTTTGATATTTTGATATCAAGAAATCAAAATTTCTTTCAAACTCATGGTATTTGAGACTTTGGAGTAATTTAATGCATTTTGCATTGATTTATCTTCCATATACCTTGGATGCATTATTGAAAGTTTACTTATTATAACATATAATTATCCCTTTTCCCCAAATACTTAATCTAACTGTACAATACTGCATGGCTCAAATCTGAGAATTTGATTAAACTTAGGTCTTCTAGCTTCCTTGAATCGGCTTATAAGCACTTTAAGGAGATGGAAATGAAAGCTTGCTCTGAATTTATTTTCTAGCTTTGTTGACAGCAAATGCTCCTCCTTCAGATGAGCATCCATCACCTTACCAGTTTTAAGAAAAATGGATAACAATAAGAATCAATTGCATTTCTCTTCAATTTCCATCTAAATAACTCTGATTCTTCTTTGCTTCCCTGAAGTTTACTCTAGTTCAAGTTGACACAGATTTGTGCTTAAAGTAACTATTTTCAGAATTATGCTGCATTATGCTTGTCACTGAAATAAGGTGTTGTCTGAAGATATTTACTGATTTTTAGTTGTAAAAATTAATATCAATCTGTTTTCTCTAGTAGGATTCTTGGCTCCTGGAGACACACAAATCAATAATGCCCACAGATATGGCTAATATTATTTGTGAATTTGTAAATAAACTATATCCAACAGCACCCCATTTAGAGAAGACCTGATGTGAATTCAGTCTACTCAGCTTCAGTCTACTCAGCTTCCACTCCCCCAAAACAAAAGTCCTTGAGTACAAAAGACACGAGGGAACCACAGGACAAATACATTATATGGCATAGCATTTCATTCTAGCTAACAATTTAAGGCCAAATTGTAGAATCTCTCACCAACATGAGTAAGAGTTCCACAATCAATTGGACTTCTTCAAATAGCTAGCGTAGAAATTGCAGCCGTAGTTGGGAGTTACCTAAAAATTCCACATTCTGCAATATAATTATCCTCAGAAGATAGACTAATCAAAGAAAAAATGCAACAATATCCCTGTGTGAACTTTTCCCTTGTAGGGGGGCTGTGGGATGGAGGGGAAGAGGGGGAGAGTTGTTTTTGGTTCTCATTGAACATAGTTAATGAAATACAATTAGTCTTATTTTGGTCACTTTTCCTTAAAATATTTATGTAGTTATTTAAAAACACTATATTACATATTATGTGGGGAACTTCCAGGATAAATAAGTACATTTCCTTTTCTTTTTGTGTTATCTAACAGATCTTCATACATACCTAGTTGGAGTATCTATAAAAATGACACACTAAAGCAGTTTAGTGTACATATTAGGTTGGGAAGACATCTTGTCACCCAGACTAAAACAATTTCGTCAAAATTTCCTTCAGACACTGATGAAATATAAATTGGGATTAGAAATAGAGAGAGGAGGCTGAAAACATCCCTAAATTGAAGAGTTCCTACCTTATTTCATATTGTTCTGCAAGTGTACACACCACTATACAAACCAAAAATGTGAAGCTCCATTATGTTTGTCTACCCAGTCCATGCCAATGAAAGACAAAAAAATTATATAAAGACAGTTCTTAAGTTTCTATTAATAATTTCAGCTAACATAGTCCAAATATTAGTATTTTTAAATACATCTATCCTTCAACCTCAGGGTATGTGCATTAAAAAAGGTAAAATCTTCAGATCTAAATAATAAATGCCACTTATATATAATGGGTGACAAGGAAGAGTTGTGGCGCTTTATATAGAGTGTCTACACCGACGATTTATTTTAAATTAATGAGGATTAATTATAAAATTAATGATTGGCTACACTGGCATTCATTAATTTAAACTAATAAATTCCTAAGTTTGAAAGCTTACTTTGAAGTTATAAAACCTCGCTTAACTTCAAAGTAAGGGTTAATTCAAACTTATTAATTCCAATTAACCCAAAGTAGCTGTGTTAATTTGAATTAACCATTAATTCAAATGAACACTTTTTGACCTTCTTCCTCTCAGGGTGCCTTCATCCTTCTGTATATTGTGTGTGGCATGGCCCTTCTTGGGGGCCATCTTGCCACACCTCCAATGGTGCCCTTTTTGTAATTCAAACTGGCAAGTCCTGTCCATGAACATGCCAGTTTGAATTGGTTTTCATAGTGTGGCCATGTTAATTTGAATTAATAATTAGCTTGAATTAAGTTATTAGTTCAAATTAATTAGTTCAAATTAACTGAATTTGAACTAATCTTCTAAGCATAAACATAGCCTTGTATAATACCCGAGATCCTAAAGTTTGCTTTTGATGATTATCGCTGGTTAGATATCATTGTCTTAGTTGTTTTAGAAACTGCAAAAGTAGATTCATCATATGGATGTTCGCGAATGGGAGGAGTGAGGGATATTAGACAACTCCTGCTCACTGACAATCAAATCCTGCTCCAATTAAAGTCAATGGGAGTTTTGCCATAGACCTCAATGGAACCAAGATATGGCTAGTTTTATGCTCTGGACAATAACAGAAATGTGAACCAAAGTGTGTAACCCCAAGTTGTACAGAGTCTTAAAGAAGCATAATATGTTGTGCTCAAGGGTCTGGTTCTATCTAATGTCTCTAAATCGAAGATTGTTTGAACAAATAAAAAATAGCTATAGGATTACTTTGTCTTTCCTCCTAATTATATAAACCAAAACAATAGGGCTATGTCCAAATGTTAAATGTTCTTTCAAAGTAAGTTATTTTGAAATGAGTTATTTCAAAATAAAGTCCTTATTTTGAAATAAGTTAATTTGAATTTAAAAATTACTAATTAGAATTAAGGGAAGCCCTCAAATCGAAATAGCATGCCCTGTGTGTGGACATGCTATTTTGATTCAGCAGAGGGGCAGCATGGGAGGTGTGGCAACATTACCCCCTTGAAGGGCCATGTTGACACCCAATCCCCTGCCTGGCTCTCACCCGGTGAGCCAGGCAAGGGAAAACTATCTGCAGGGCACGGATCCCCTTGCCCTGCCTCCCCCACTGCTGGTGGTGCAGCAGTGGAGGGACCATGGGGCACCCCAACTGCTGGTGGGATGGCGGGTGAGGGACCCAGCTGGCCCTGCTGTCCAGTCTTCATGGCTGCTGGCCAGGCAGTGAGTTCAGGACCCAGTTGGTCCTGCTGCCCAGTCTCTGTGGCTGCAGGCGGGCAGGGGTAGCAGAGCTCTCCCACGCCCCTGGTCCAACAGCCCCTAGCTGCCTGCAAGCGGCCAGGGGAAGGGTCGCCCAGCCCTTGGCCACTTGCAAGCAGCCAGAGGTGATATCGATCCCACGCCCCTGGCTGGCCCCCACAAGCTGGTCAAATTCACAGAGATGAAACTGACCAGGCTGCAGAGTGGCTAGACTCTGCAGCCTGGTCAATTTCACTTTTGTGAAACTGACTAGCTCACTGAGCTGGCCAGGGGCTGGGGGAGCAGTCATCTCCACTGGTGACTTGCAGGCGGCCAGGGGCTGCAGGACGGGGCACCCTGCCTGCGGCAGAGGTGCAGGGTGCCCCCTGAGCTATGCCTGGGGGTGGGCAAGCGGTGGGCTCCCTGTCTGCAGGCCCAGGGAGCTGTGCAGACTGGCTGGTGCCACTATCAGTCTGCAGCACCAGCCCCCGACCCACTCGCCCTGCTGCTGGCTGGGGGCTGCAGCCGCTTCCAGCTGGCAGCAGGGCAAGTGGGTCGGGCACCTGCTGCCCTGGGGGGGCTGCAGCCACGTTCAGCTAGGCACCCGCCACCCTCCAGGGGCTGCTGCCACCCCCAGCTGGCAGCAGGGCAAGCTGGCAGGGAAGCCGCGGTCCCCCCTGGCTGCCAGCTTGCAGCCGGAGCCAGGAAAGGGGAACTGCCACACTCCTGCACCCCCCTCCGCCTCCGCTCAGCACCCTGGCCAGGGTGCTGATCATGCACCCTGGGAGGAAGTTCAGTCTGTTATATCCATATCTGTGACATATCGATATAACAGAGCCAGATGGGGTTATTTGGAAACCACAGTTTCAAAATAACCCTCTTTTCAATACAAAACTAGGTTTAATTGTATCAAAATGATTTTTTTTATTTCAAAATAAGGGAGCTCCTTATTTTGAAGTAAGGAAAACATCATCTGGACATGTCCATTTTAAAATCGAAACAACTGCTCTTGTTTCGATTTAAAAGGCTCATCTTGAATGGTGTAATAGAAGTCTCTTATACCACATTAACCATACCCTTCTTGAGAAGCACTAATGAGATTATATAAATATCAAATCAGGCTGGGCATTCTGCCATAAAATAATTGATGAATTTTGTTCTCATTATAAAGTTAAGTTTTCAGTTAACTTGGCCTGTGTTCCAAGTTACAACTAGACAGAAAATAAAAGGGAGAGATGGACAAAGTTTATCCAGAGTAAATAATCTTCTAAAGCTTTCTTATTCTTATAATATTCACAGGCTGTGCTGTTTAAAAGGTGATAGTAAAATGTCTAACTTATTGGATAATAGTCCCCATGAGCGTCATGTGAGCTAAGATGGTCCTATATGTTTTTGCTTCCATACAGAAAAACTCCAGAACAATCTGTACATTCATGAACCTCAATAATCTTTGATTCTAAATGATGTTAGAGCTAAAGATTGTGGGACAAACACATCAGCTGTCAGGTGGTTGTGCTTTTGACAAAAATTGCAATTTTCTTGGGAAAGAAACAAGGAGCCTGGTGGCACTTTTGAAGACAAAAAAAAATACTTATATGAGATTTCTAGAGAGAAAATCCCACTTTGTCAGACACTAGAAGATGAAGAAATAGAGATGAATTCATCTGTACTTCTCTATCTTCTAGCATCTGACGAAGTGGAATTTTCTCTTTAAAAGTCTTGCCAGATTACATGTTTATTTTGCTGAACTAGACTAACACAGCTACCCCTTCAGAATTTGGGAAATAAATGTTTTGTATTAAAAATTTTTGGTCAGTTGAAAACCCAGCATTCAGTCAAAAATTATTTCGATCTGCAACTGCCCTAGTTAGAAATGATATATGAATTACTGTAAAACCAAATTTATTAACTGACTTTACCTTAAAATGTCAGTTTTTCCTTTGCACTTACAATGAACACAAGTCTGTAGTTTGATAAGGTTAAAGTTACAATGTAATTAGTGGGGTTTTTTTCTTCTTTAATGATCACCCAAAATAGGTGCTTATCTAAAACAACTGTACTTAACTGACATCATCTTCAAACTGGAGCCATTTGACCGAAAGAAGGGTCATTTCTGTCCCACACATAGCTATTTCACATATAAGAAACAAGTAATGCTTTACATAGTTCATGAAGACAAAATGCTTCACATTCCCAACTGAATAAATAATATATAGAAACCTGTTTAAGTAACTAATAAATTAGATCTGGCCTACCTACCTATGATTTTTGAACAATCTACTCACATGTATCTGTGATATTGTCTTGAGTACTATGAATCTTTATGACAAATTGTCAACTGCAATGCTCATATTATATAGGAAACCACCATGACTCATCTACTGTAGGCTAAAATCCTCTTGTATTCTACAAACTATAAACTAAGTGAAACATTCATCCCAGATTTCAACAGCTTATCAGATTACACTGGAGGAAGAAGAGCTGAGGAGGCATGTGGGTAAAAATTGGGCCAGCCACTGTCAAAATTATACATTAACATTTTCTTTATTATGTTAAAAGAATGTTATTTCCAGGAGTATCAATAAAGAGAGAGAACCTTCACCACAATATGCCCTGCTTTATCTGTACCTCCCTACCGGCTGCTGTTTTAACATAGTGATCTAAAAGATTGCACAGAAATATGAATAAAATGAAGTTACATATCAAACTTGATACAGAAAATTGAAGACACACACACACACACACTGATTTTATGTAGCTGTACAACAGCTGGATTAGAAAATTAAGTCATCTGTATAGAATTGGTCCCTCTTGAATACCACAAGACTGATTCTTACACATTTTAAAAAGAAATTAGCCACTTCCTCATTAGCTCATTCTATTTTTTTAAAAAGTACTAATGGAACTCAATTTATATTTGAAATTGCAAAACGAATAAAAAAAGTCTATTACAGCCAATGCATAATAGCTTGAAAATGATAATTATTGATAGAGCTGGTAGACCTGATTGACACAACAGAATCAGCATTTGTAAGCATTCGTACTTAAATTCCTAAGGGCTGTTGATTCAGCAATACGAGTGCTCCCAACTTGAATTAATTTCCCCCAAACATTTATGAGAAGAGATTTTTTGACTTTAGAAGGTACCAGGTCTGGTGAGAATTTCTGGTTTTATATTATGAATGAGATTACATTATGTTGCTCTGCAGGCAACAGGCAATATAGCACTACAAAGAAATGATTACTTTTCCCTATTAAAATGTAGTATTTTGGAACTGGAAAAAGATAGACAATTTAGCTACAAAATTACCATTATTTATTCATGTACCACTTTTATGTAATGGTAATATGTTTGTCCCTATAGGAGGATGTATTTATCTTTTCTTCTTTTAGAAACAGAGGGAAACTGAAATACAAATGAAACTGAGGGTTTGCATCTCTTCCCAGTGTCTTCTGTGGGAATGCCATGGGGCCTACCTAAGTGATATCTTCCAAAGTCACAAAGGAAGAGAGAGCAGCAGAGCTAAGAATCCAATCAAAACCTCCCAATTCCATGTTCTTTAACCTTTAACCCTCACTGGACAAGCTTTTAGAGACTTCTGACAGCTGTGGCCATTACAGAGGGGTTTTTTTGTAATTGGTTGATGAGGAAGTAATGATCACTAATACTGATATGTATGGGCTATTTAAGATTCACTGTAGAAGAGAAGAAATGGCTGTGTTCTTCACAACAAAAGAAGTAAACATTAAAAATGACAGTAGAGCTGTATCTCAATTGACAGGACTATTAATGTGCTGTAACTAGGTAATTAATCCAGCCAAGCTGCAATAGTTACAGCAACAGTACCTCCAACAATATGTTCAGCATTTATTATCAGAATACTGTATAATTGCACTGTTTTGTTACCACAAATATGATATAAATCATGTGTGTGAATATATGTTCTTACTTCACCCTGTTACTATGCCTTCTTTTGAATTTAACACAGGAGGTAGCATGGTCCAATAGACAGGAAACTGGACTGGGACCCCAGAGAACCATGTACTTGAACTGGCACAGACCTGACCTGCCAGGAGTATTTTTTATGTCACTGCTCTGCATCTGTCTCCCCTCCTACTCTGCCTGTTTAGATTGGAATACTGTTTGGGACATGGATTGTTACTTATTCTATATTTGTACAACACCAAACACAATGGGACCCTGATGTAAGTGGAGGTATCTAGGTGCTACAATGATACAGACAATACAAATAAAATTAAGCAGTTTACGTTTGTTAAAATAAGTATATGCAAAACTCCCTTTGATTTCAAAGGGCCAAGGATTTAACCAACTTCTGTTCTGAAAATGGATCAAAATCTAGGGTCATAGGTGATAAAAGCAATTCTAATAATTTCTTCAAAGTGGTTCATGTATCTCTGTAACTTATATCAACAGACACAGAGGTAAATCCTCTCTAGATTTTTCTTTCCACCAGTGAAGACTATCGTTTTTCATCTTAAAAGGTCCAAATCATTGTAAATTCAGAACTAGAAAGAACCTAAACTTTCCCTAAACCTGAGATATTTTCAAGATCTAGGATCGTGATTCAGTTCCATCCATAGTTTTAATTTTAACACACATCTGACTTTAACAGGCACGAATGAATAAAAATAAATAGTAGTTAGTGTTCATTTGTGATTCATTCTATTTGCAGCATAGAGATTATTTTTTCAAATCCAGAAAGGACAAAATGTTAATGGAATACTTGTTTAATGCAAAATTGCTAATGTTCATGAGGAAGACAGTTAATTAATCTACAGATGGATATAAAAAAAGGAGAATGGTTAAGACTGGAGAAAGGGAAGCAGTAGGGATGGCAGCTCTGAAGAGGAAGAGGGCAACTGAGGCTTGAAGAGGTGAAGTGGAAAAGGGAGTTATTTGAGGGAATGGTAACTGTAGGGGATAATTGAGGGCAACAATTAAAACTATCATGTTAATCAGACATGAAGCATTAATGCAACTGCCTGAGACCCAAATGCTTAGGTGACATTTCTGTTAAACCAAGATATTAGTCATGACTATGCTGTACAGCAAAATTAGTCTTAAAAGCCATTAGGAAATAATTTACACCCAATTCCTAAAGGCTAGGTGTAAACAAAACAAGAGAAGTTGAATTCCAGTAGGACCCAGATTGAACATTTTCTCCAGGACATGGGTTGAACAGGATTAATGGGTTAAAAAAAAATCTGCATTGGCATAAAGAAAAGATTTTTTTTATTTGAAATTTTATATGAAGAACTTGATAAAAATTAACCTCAGTCTTGGATATCTAATATGTTGTGTTCAAAAATACACTAGAAATAAATTTTGTGTTGTTGACTGTGCCCTTGGTTGAATGACTGCCTATCATAAACTAGTTTTTTTTCTATGTTTCAATAACCTGTCAGGGGACCTGTGCTGTGTTTGTCATATTACGGTAGATAGTAGACCCATCCCTTAAAACGGTTTCACAGTACAGGCTACATGGCTTTTCTATATGAAAGTATAATTTTTTTTGTCCTTTCTGGGCATACATATTATCAATGGTCATTTTTCATTGTCAATATTGGACCCAAATCAAAGTCTACTGAAATCAGTGGGAGCCCTTCTGTTGTCCAGAATGAGCTTTGGTTCTGCTCCATTAGCAAGTCACACATAATTTACCAGTGCATTGATTTATAAAGTAGCCTTGGAGATCACAAGTTCTTTTGACACTGTGAGTGATATCCATATAAGATTCTGAATGCCTGGGATACATTAGCTCAGTCTGATGAAGAAGTGATATGGTTCCACATAGGGATTATTAGTTAAATTGGAAAAGATGGGGATTAATATGAAAGTAAAAAGGATAAGGAACTGATTAGAGGGAAAAACTAAAATGGGATGTAATGAAAGGTGAATTGTCAGGCTGAAGGGAGGTTACTAGTGCAGTTCTTCAGGGATGGGTCTTTGGACCAGTCTCATTTAACGTTTTTATTAGTGACCTTGGCCCAGGAGTGTGCTAATAAAGTTCTTGAATGACACGAAGTTGGGAGGTGTTGCCAATACAGAGAAGGATGAGGATATCATACAGGAAGATTTGGATGGCCTTGTAAACTGGATAGAATGAAATTTAATAGCAAAAAGTGCAAGGTCATACATGTAAGGAGAAAATAAGAATTTTTGCGGTAAACTGAGGATGCATCAATTGGAAATGATGGAATAGAAGGACCTGGGCATACTAGCTGATCAGAGGATGACTATGAACCACCTATGTGATGTGGCCATGAAAAAAAACTAATGCAATCCTAGAAAGCATTAGACGAGATATTTCCAGTGGAGACAGGGGAGTGTTAGTACAGTTATACAAAGCACTGATGAGACCTCATCTGCAATATTGTGTGCAGTTCTGGTCCCTGTGTTTAAAAAAAGATGTATTTGAACTGGAAGAAGTGCAGAGAAAGGCTGCTAGGATGACCCAAGGCATGGAAAACCTGTCTTATAAGAGGAGACTTAAAGAGCTTGACTTGTTTAGCCTAACCAAAACAAGGCTGATGGGAGACATGATTACTATCTATAAATATATCAGACAGATAAATACCAGGAGGCAGAGGAAATTTTTAAGCTTAGCGTTAATGCGAACACAAGGACTGATGGATATACACTGGCCATTAGGAAGGTTAAACTTGATATTAGATACTGGTTTCTAACCATGAGAGGAGTGAGGCTCTGGAATAGCCTTCCAAGGGGATCTCTGAGGATGAAAATTTAACTGGCTTCAAAACTGAGCTTGATAAATTTGTGTAGGGGATGCTATGATGAGACACCCCAGTTTGGCAATTGATCGATATTTGGCTACTGGTGATAGATATGCCACTAGCCTGAGTTAGGACTTTTGAAAGGGTGGACTGTGAATTATTACAGAGAATTCTTTTTTGGGTATCTGGCTAATGAGTCTTGCCCACATGCTCATGGTTTATCTGATCACTGTATCTGGGGTTGTGAAGGAATTTTCCTGCAGGGCTGATTAGCAAAGGCTCTGGAGTTCTTCCAATATTGCATGGGGCATGGTTCACTTGCTGGTGGATTCCCTGTACCATAAAGTCTTTAAACCATAATTTGTGGATTTTAATAATTAAATCATAAGTTAGAGATTTATATAGGAATGGATGAGGTCCTGTGACCTGCATTGTGCAAGAGGTCAGGCTAGATGATCATATCAGCTATGTCTACACTAGGGGGGCCCTTGGAAGTCAACTTAACAAGGACGAGTTTAAGTCAACCTTGTAAAGTCGACTTCAGTGTATGTCTGCACTGGACACACTGCAGACATACTTGGGGCTTCCCCAGCCCCTGCCCTTCCCCTGGTTCAAATCAGGCTCACAGAGCCTGATTCAGCTCCAGGGGCCTCTAGCAAGTGGCTGGAAGCTGGATCTGGCTCCCAGCCCTCTGCCACAGGCCATGGGGCCGGCAGCTGGCTCCTGCCATTAGCAGCAAGGGGCTGGGAGCCCAGTATGGCTCCCAGCTCCTTGCAGCAGGGGCTGAGAGCTAGCTAAGAGCCCAATCTGGCCCTGAGCCACTTGCTGCCATGGGCAGGCACCTCAGAGCCTAGTCAATTTCACAGGCTATCAGAGATGGCTCTGAGACACAGGTCAATTTCATAGGTGCATAGCCTGTGAAATTGACTAAGCTCTGAACTGCCTGCTCATGGTGGCAAGTAGTTCAGGGCCAGATCAAGCTCTGCATCCCATGCTGTATGGAGCAGAAGCTGGCTCCCAGTCCGCACAGCCTGCAGCAAGGGGTTAGGGTGTCAGATTGGGCTCCCAGCTCCTCACTGCCAGCAGCAGGAGTCCAAGCAGGTGCCCAGGCCCTTGATCCAATTCCCCTCCACCTGCTGCAAGGGGCTGGGATCCAGATCCAACCCCAGCCCCTTTCTGCAGGTAGCAGGAGCCAGCTCTTGTCTCCTGTTGCATGCTGCAGGGGGCTGGGAGCGGGATCCAGCTCCCAGCAACTTGCCAGAAGCACCTGGGACCAGATTCAGCTCCTGGAGCCAGATCAGGATCCCAGCCCCTTGCAGCAGATGGGAGCTTAAATTGACTTACGTACAAGGCAGGATTTATTAAGCCCTAGCCTACACTTAGGGCTTTCTCAGCAGCAGTTGACTGCCATTTATGTAAGGAAAGTAAAATTCTTTGCATAAACTGCATCAACTTTCTAAGCCACCATTACACTTTAGGGGAAAGCTGACCACAAATTGCTTGTGGTCAGCTTTCCTCTATGCACCCTGACTTCCAGGACTTCTGGGGTTGGCTTCCCAGAGCAGCACAGCTAGTTCATACTCACTATGACCTGCCCTTGGAAGTCCAAACTGATGGCAGCGAATTTCCCCATCAGTATAGAGCAGGCTTGTCCAATATGTCGCCTGGGGCCAGAAACTGGCCTGCCAAGGGCTTTCATCTGGCCCACTAAGTGCTACTGCAACAGCCTGACAGCTGGGGCTGGTTGGGGCTCTTCTCAACTTCCTACACTCCACAGAGCTGCAAGGAGGTGTGGTGTGGCCAAAGAGCTGTTCAGGGGCTGGATTTAGCCCCTTTCCAGTAAGCAAGGGACGGGTAAAGAAGGAGTGCATGGGCAGTTTAAAATCTCCCACCCATTGTTTGCACTATCCACGAGATCAAGTGAAGCACTTGGGAGTTCAGATGAAGCTGCGAACAGCTTTTCTCAAGAATGAAAAACATCAGAACAAAGTCAAGATCCTTCGTGACAGATGAACATTGCCTGGAATATTCAGTATTGCTACATCGAGTGTATGGGCAGACATTGACAATTTGTGCAAGCAAAAGCAAAGCAAATATTACACTAATAATTATTTTAATAAAGATTGATTTATATGTCTTATCAAAAATTCTCGCTCCCCCCAACTGAGAAAAGAATTACAATGTGGCCCCTCACCTAAAAAGGTTGGACACCCCAGTATAGACATACCCTGACTCAACTAAAGCAAGTGGTTAAGTTGATTTAATAAAATCTAAATATAGCTGTAGCTTTCGTTCAGTCAACTTAAGCCTGCTTAAGTCAATTTAAGCCCCTAGTGTAGACATAGCCATTGGTCCCTTTTGATCTTAGGGTCTATAAGAAGAAAAATAGACTGTAGAAAAGGTAAAGAGCTTGATAAAGAGATTCATACCCAAAAGTTCCCATTTAAGTACCTAAATTAATTGTCCCATAGAGCTTCACACCCATCTCCGCCCACTAATTTAATTGGAAACTGCAGGATGCTGAGTAGTATTTTGAAATTCTGGCCATTGCACTGGTGATGAAAGGTATGGCTAGAGAGGGGTAAACTTGCAGCATTTGGCCCTGGCCAGCTGACAGACTTGCAGGACTCGGACCCTGAGCTGAAAAACTGCTGTATAGATCAAGCGTGGCCAAACTGCAGCTTGGGAGCCACATGCAGCTCTTGAATGAAAAAGTGTGGTGCAGAGAAGAAAATGAGAGGAAAGTAGCCCCAGCCTAGGATTTTTAAATCTCCAGCCCTGAGCATGCTCTGACCATGCTCAGAGGGGAGCCCCAGCCTGTGCCTAGCTGCCGGAATGGCCAGGTAAGGGGGCCCTGGGAAGTGGGGAGGGTCAGCCCAGGGGAGCCAGCATCAGGGCCTGGGTGTTGGGGCTGGGACGGCAGGGAGACGCAGTGGCAGGGTCGGGACTGCAGGAAGAAGCTAAGTTTTTACTGTATTGGTAGGCCTACTTTTCATGGTAACCTTAAGTAATTACTAGAATCTGACTTTTTTTTTTTAACGATACAATTAAAGTGTGCAATGAAATTTAAACTTAGTAATTTTGGAGGAGGTAAAATATGGCTATATGCCTCAGTGTGGCTCTCAAAGGTTTAATAATCAATTTGTGTGGCTCTTGAGTTCTATAAATTTGGCCACCCCTGGAGAGATGTTCAGACTTGTGCTACAGCCCAAATTCTGAGAATTTGTGAAAGGGGACGATCCCAGAGCATGGGGTCCAACTAAGCCTGACAGTCTGTACAGCTATTTTTCAGCCTGGAACTTGAGCCCTCTGAGCCTAAATTAGCTGACCTGGCCGAACTGTCCCCCCCCCCCTTTGGTCTGGGTAAATATATCATATATGTGAGGTGATATTTTTGAAAGTCTAGCCCCAATTATAGGTGCTGAGAACATCTGAAACCAAGCATTTTTTCTAGGTCCTTTTTATTTGATTCATCTTTTCCCTGAAATACTGAATAAAATATAAACATTTGTACTAAGAAGTCCCATAAACATTATGAACATGAGGGAAACTCTGTAGCACAAGTAAGCATATCACTGTCTTTTCCATCATACCACTTCATGCCATGAAAGTCATCTTCACAGACATCTGCAGTATTTTTTTTTCATTTAGCTATCCATGCATAAGTAACATGTAATGACAATGCAGGTGGTCATATATAACACTCATTCTTGTGTATCACACTGGTGCAGCAACATTTTTCATGCACTATCACAATTAGATCTTTTCATCATTTTCACACTTGCACACCAAAAAGCATAATGATAAGTTCCAAAGAGGTAGATGTGCTAGTCTGTGTACAGCAAAAACAAGGAGAGTCCTGTGGCATCTTAATGGCTAACACATTTCTTCAGGCATAAGATTTTGTGAACTGCAACCCAATTTGAGAGATGCATGAAATGGAAACTACAGTTAGGAGATGTATATAGAAAATTTCAAAGGTGAGAAACATTACAACAGATACAGCAAGTGCTATCAAAGTCAATTCCATTAGTCAAGGAATCTTGTGGCACTTAAAGATGAACAGATTTATTTATCGCATGAACTTTCATGGGAGAATATCCCACTTTGTCAAATGCTCTGAAGAGGGAGAACTTACAGAACTGGGTGAAAATAAATGCAGAGGAGTGTAAGACATGGGATCAGGTCATACCGCAACAGCAAATCAAAGCATTTGTAAGGATTCAAACTCCAGGAAACAGCACACTGAGGGGGAGGGTGAAATCAAATTACCTGTTACAATGTGAAAAGAATCTATAGTCACGATTCAGCCCTGCTTTCACACAATTTAATTTGCATATTAGTTCCATTTCAGCTGTTTCTCTTTCAAGTCTTGATGTCCCATTGATTTTCTCAACGACCATCGTTAACAAATCATCAATGGAGTGATTAAGAAGATGGAAGTTCCAGCTCTGCAGTTTCATGCTGAAGCCTGTTTTTGAAGTTCTTTTGTTGAAGTATGGCAAATTTCAAGCCTGCTACAGAGCATCCTGGAAGATCGAAGTGCTCTCCTATTGGTTTATGGATGTTACCAATTTCAATATCTGATTTGTGTCCATTTGTTCTTTTGTGTAGGGACAGTCTGTTTTGGCCAATATACATGGCAGAGAGGCACTGCTTGCACATGATGGCATATATCACACAAGTAGATATGCAGGTAAATGAGCTCCTGATAGATATCTATCAAACATATTTAAAACTATGGTACCTACCACAGAAAGTGAATAAACAGATTGACAGAGCCAGGCAAGTACCCAGAAGTCACCTGCAACAAGATAGACCAAAGAAAACAGCAGAACACTCCAGGCCATCACCGATACCTCCCAGATAAAATCTTTCCAACACATCATTAACAAGCTACAACCTATCCTAGAAGATTATCCCTCACTCTTTCAAGCCTTGGGAGGCAGGCCAATACTTACTTATAGACAGCCACTCAACCTGAAGTAAGTACTCACCAGCAACAGACCATTATACAACAAGAAACGAATCCCTGCAATAAATCCCATTGCCAACTTTATCCATACGTTGACTTCAGTGACACCATCACCAGACATAACATCGGCCACACCATCAGAAGTTTTACATCTGCACATCTGCTAATGTAATATGGGTCGTCTTGTGCCAGCAATGCCGTCTGCCATTCACATTGGCCAAACCAGGCTGTCCCCAGCCAAAAGAAGAAACAGATCAACAGTCAGGCAGGTACCCAGATACAAATATCAAAAATAGTAACATCCATAAACCAGTAGGAGAGCACTTTGGTCTTCCTGGATACTCTGTAGCAGGCTTGAAAGTTGCCATACTAAAACAAAAGAACTTCAAAACCAGACATCCACGTGCAACTGCAGAGTTGGAACTCATATGCAAACTTGACAGTCAGACTAGGTCTGAATAGGGACTTGGAATGTTTAGCACATTACAAGAAGTAATTGTCCCTATTCTCACCTTCTAATCAACTCTTATGGATGGGCCTCATCTACCCTAACGGAATTGGCTTTGTTAGCACTTGCCCTCCCCATTGTAATGTTTCGCAACCTTGCAAATGAATATATGCTTCCTAACTGTAGTTTCCACTTCATGCATCTGATGAAGTGGGTTGCAGCCCACAAAAGCTTATGCCTGAAGAAATGTGTTCATTTTTAAGGTGCCACAAGACTTGTGTTGTTTTCAAAACAACAACGACAACAACAACAAGAAAAGCATGATTCATGTCACAGACTCTTCTTTATTCTGGAGCTAACAAGAGAGAAGAATGCCTCATTGAGTAGTAGTAGTGGCTCCATAGTCATGAAGGATATGAATGATAAATGAAGAAAGTCTCAGCTTCAGCCAGAAGAAATGATAATAAATATAAAACAGCAAAAGGAGGCATTCACATACAATAAATGAATTTTAGAAGAATAATTGTTGTGTTTCCTACTTTTCAGAACAGAGTTTTGTTATTTTCTTTGTACTATGAGGGACTCAGGTTTCCGGGCTATAAATTAGGACTTTAAAGCAAACATTAATTGGCTTCATTACTAATTTGTAGGAACAATAAACTGCTTTAAAGCTGTATGCTTCAAAGCTATAATACCTAGTAAATGCTTCCCACTCTAAATACCCATTTCCTATATTTAATTATATCCTGTAATTACTTTGGAAACAATCACTTGGTAATAAACACCTAGCCCCATACAATGGCCATCTGAAAAACAAAATGCTCAAACTGAAACGTATTTCAGCTCTTATTATGTTAGCACTGCCACACTATTGCTCTTTTACAAATAAGTTTGTTATACTGTGTATCTGATTGTGAGTATGGTGTTGATCCACATTCCATGAATACAATGAACAATACTCAGAAAAGTACCACTAACATATCTGAGGTTAGATTTAAGAGGGACTTGTGTTTTTGTTTGTTTGTTTCTGGTCATTCAAAAAGGCATAGTCAATCTTAGGACTTAACTGATTTCACTGGAAGTACAAAAAAACAATTGATTCTAAGTACTTTCAACTAGCTTCAGAGCATATAATATTTGAAAGGCCAGATCAAGTGTAGTTATGGTCCATGCACTGAAAAGAGAGATCCTCATATTTCCACGCATGGGAGGTGAAGAATTAGATTGATAACAACACATACTACCACTTGATCTGAGCATTGTTAGACTAAGAAGCAATTACTACTTTTCCTAAACTAAGGAAATAAACTGATCACCTTTTTGATGCAGAAAAGCATTTTCTGAAGAAAGGGTTATTATAATCTATTAAATTATTCCATGGCAGATTCTCTCTAACATTATCATATACAAATACCACTTAGCACAAGTATGACACAAGAACCTGTAACAGAAGACTGTCTAAGGTAGCTAGTAGTAGAGGCATTACTGGGTCTGTAATGGATTTACACTTACTTTGTCACAACAAATTGTAGTGCTCCATCAGTGAAATATTCCTGATTCTTAATCATTGTAACATTATACAGTAGAAGCTACAGCATTTGGTATGTAAACTAGTTCCACTCATTGTCCTTCACTAATGGTGGCTAGCCCACTTAGGTGGTTAATGAGTCTTCTACAGCTTTGGCTTTAGCAAGGGTTATCAGATGTCTAGCAAAAGGAGGACATGTCCTCCTTTTTACCTTCACGTCCTCCATCTGGCAGGCATTTTAAAATACATGATTTTGTCAGGCTTTTTACTTACAGGGGTTAAAGGATGCTGGAATGCCATGGAATATGTTATTTTTAGGGGAAAGCATTCCAGGCCCCCTAAAAGCAGAAGACTATTACATTAATACTGCATTGTCTCCATGTGTCCTCTAATGTCCTCCTTTACATACTTCCATGTCCTGCTTTCCTGGCTTTGGTATCTGGTAGCCCTAGCTTTAGCTCAGGCAACAAACAATCATGAATTAAGGCTCAGAGGTCCCAGATTCAATCTCTGCTAAGAGACATGCATATCTTGCATACTATTTTTCTGTGGTAAATTATTTCCAGTAGGTTATTCTATGAAACAACTCTCTGAGCATCAACACAGTTGAGATGTCATTCAAAAACAGGCTAATTTTTTATCCCAAAGAAATATTGTAATAAATATCTTATTTCTTTGGCAAAGTACATTCCATACAATTTTGCATATAGAAATATGTGAAATATTCACCACAAAGAGGGAAAGCTTTGAAATTAGATGGATTTCTGTTTCATTTTGCTTTCTTAAAAGTCAATCAGAAAGTCTACACAATTTCAGAGATCATCATTTAAGGAAAAAAATCTCAACTGAAAACTGTCCCATGCTCAATCAGAATTAGTCAGAATTGTAAGGCAAAACTTCAAGACTTTTTAAACATTTATTTAAAAATGTTGACATTTTTTCCAAGAAAAATTAATATTCATGCAAAAAACAGCAACATTTTGAAAATTTCATGAAAAACTGAAATTTCATCATAACTTTATTCTATTATTATTAGCAACCCTACCAAGAATCATCCAGGAGACCAGTCAAACTCAGGGAGGCACCCATACCTCGGGTAGGTCTAGTCTGAAGGAAACTCATCTAACAATCAAGAGACCTAGATTCTATTTTGCTCTCCAGTACCATACCAGTGCATAATGTTGGACAAATCATTCATGTCTTTTTTCCTTCTCTTTTGCTTTTCTATGCCATGTAATTAGACAGTAAGTAGAGAATTGTTACAAGAGAATTTTATGAAGATCAAAAGTAGAAATGAGTTAAAATGAATTAGGTAAGGCCATGAAGAACAGATACATCATAGCTATTAGCAACATCAATGCTATTAATGTAACAGTTTGCACTAGGTGACTCTAAATCTCTGACTGCCAGAAACTGGAACTGGTGGACAGTGGATGGATCATCTGATAAATTGCCCTGTTCTTTTGATGGCACCTGGCATTGTCCATTGACAGAAGACAGGATATTTGGATAAATGGATCATTAGTCTGACAGTGAGTGGTCAATCTTATGCTACCTTTTTGTATAGCACCTATTAAAGTGGGTCTTCTACTTGCTGAAGTAATATACATAAATAATGAAGATGAGATCATGGAGTATTAATTAATGTTCATCTCAAGGGAAAACACAAAGGATCTTTGCAACCCATCACACATTTTATTAAACATTTTCCATTCTGTTCATGCTCTGTTGTTCCAAACCTGTCACTCACCTTGAATCCAAACACTGAGTTCAAATACCCTGAACTTTGATGTAGAAAATTCAACAATTATCTGAGTTTGGGCTCATTTCTAGCTGAAAGAAAATGGATCAAATTTTGTTCATTTTATACTTACCAAATATTTTATAGTTTACTTTTTTTTTTAATATTCTTTTCTGATCTGATGGAAATGTTTGTCTTTCCTAGACATAGAACAGTCAAATATTCAAACTTGGTTGCCTAAAGTATACATCTAAAATTATAATCTAATATTTGGTTTTGAAGATCTTCCTTCCAGTAATCCATATCTGCAGCCTATGTACTAAGGATTTCTATTTTTCTCTTTGAACCACATTCTTAGAAGCACTGAAGTCACATTTCCCCTATTTGGTCATCTTTTAAATAGCTATTGCATGTCTCCATTTGTTTTCAAATTTATTATTTTAGCAAATGATTAGACCCTTGCTCCTCAAGTGTCTTAACCAGAGCTACATCTTTTGGACTGACTGCTTGAATATTCATTCCAAATGCAGAAGAAAGAAAATCAATATGCCACCAAGATTCTGGTTCAGCAGAGATCAGGGTGGCAACAATGCTGCTGATATTGTGCTTTTTCGATAATAATTTTCTTTTAATGCCAGAATTAGTGATGCTTACAAAAACATAAAAGTTCCAGTGAAGTGATACCTCTGACTCAGCTGACAGAAGCTGCTTGCTAAAGTATCTTAAAGCTTTAAACAAATATTGTGTAGCCTTCAAGGAATAGCAAATGCCTAGGAAACAGATTTGCTTCCATCATTGGTATTTCTTCTAAAAATAATTTAAAATGGGGATTTAAAAGTTTAAAATGAGATTACACCTCTTCCCCCAACCACCTTCTCATTCTCATTCCACAGTTTGCCATATGACACTCAGTTACTCATTACAAGAGGCTTGTTATAAGATGCAGGGCCAGATTCTGATCTGTTCACACATGTCCAGAACTATTTAAATCCAGTGTTTCTATTAATTTTTTCCAGTATCTCCCCGGGAGGATGCTACTATTGACTGTGAGAAAGGGTATCAGAATCTAGCTGATTTATAACAGTTCTGTTCCCATCTCTTCCTGTCTGACCTTCAACAGATACTCAGTTTCATTCTGCCACAATTCCTTATGCCGTGAAGTACTGTATTATACAAGTTCCAAAGGGGTACCCATATGCCTGTATTAATCTAGTTCAGCAAAACAAACAAGGAGTACTGTGTGACACTTTAGAAACTAACAAATTTATTTATTACATGCGCTTTCATGGGAGAAAAATCCCACTTTGTCAGATACTTGAAAAAATCCTCTCTTATTACAACAGGTGATTTGACCTCATCTTCCTCTATATCAGGGATGTCAAATTTACAGCCTATGGGCCAGAACTGGCCCATCAAGGAAGCTTATCTGGCCCACAGGGCTGTGCCTGGGAGCTACTGTCTGCAGCAGCAAACAGCAAACACAGGCTGCTGGCAGAGCAGAGCAGAGCAGAGCCAGGTATGCATGCACATACACACACTGACTCACTCACATGATCTGAGTCATGGAACAGGGGAATAAAGGAAGTGCTCCAGCCAATTCAAGATCAGCTGTGCTGTGTTCTGCCAACCAGAGTCTTAATTACAGCAGGCTGGGCCGGGCTCCCAGAGAGCCACTGCACAACCCCCACCCCACCTGTGCACTATCAGTCAGCATGCTAATCTGATTGACAGTGCACAAATCACGAATAAGAAAAGAAGTTGGTGAGGTCCATGTGGGGAAGAAGCCAAGAAAAGGCCAGCACACTGAATGACTAAGAGTGAGTAGACGGAGGGGGTTGAGAGAAGCCAGCCTGCCTGTGACTGAGACTGATTGATTGCTTGCCAGCAAAGGGTAGGGGAAGTGGAAAGGGAAGGGGGTCTGTGAGCTGCACAACAAGGAAAGGGAGCCAGCATGGTGAAGGGGACCCCACAGAATAGGGAAAACGGAAGGTGTCAGAACCTGTGGGGTTGGGGAGAGGAAAGGGGAGCCCATGCTGCTCTGAACGTAGCTGGGAAAAGGGTTGGGGATCCTATGTGGACACATGGACTATGACAGGTGCCCTGCCCAATATGGTGGTCCCCCACACTGAATAAGTTTGACACCTCTGCCTTATATGCTGTTCCCTAGTGTTTGGATCCAAACAAATGCTCTGATTTGCTTTAACAGTCTGACCTGATCCTATGACTTAAACTTTCCTGCATTTATTTTTCCCATATTTTGTAAATCCCCCGTCTTCAAGCATATGACGAAGTGGGATTTTTCTCTCTTGAAAGCTCATGCTATAAATAAATGTGTTAGTCTTTAAGAGTGCCACAGGACTCGTTTGTTCTCTTATTTTGCAAGTTTCAGTGAGGTTTCTTGTATAGTAAAGTACTGTTCATTGTGAGTGAAGGTTGCAGAATAAGGCCCTTATTGTTTGTCTATATCACTTTGAGCAAGTGGCAAAAACAGCTGTATAGACAGCACTTTGGGATTTTCACTTTGAAAATACTTTTGTGTATGGCCCTGTGTGACTGTTCAAAGGAAAATACAGACTTCCCCCTTCTGAATTCCAAGGGTACAGTAACTAATTTCTTCTGCTTTCCATGAGGAAGAGCAACTCCAAAAGGGCTTTGGGCTGGTGAACAGCCTGTTCCTCCCTCTATACCAGGCCCTGAGGCAGAGCCAGGACAGCATGGACATCAATCTGTTTAGTCTTACTGAATGGAACATTGTTCAGACTCTTCCCTTGTGTACCTTGTGTATGCACGAAGTAGCAGACGAATGATTGTCTCTCTAAGCCATAGCCTTGCATAAGAGGTGGTTTGGCACGACTCTGGTTTAGGATGAGCTGGTCAGATTCTTTGGACTACTCGTTTAACAACCAGCACAGCTCAGAGGTGGATGGACAATGGTGGCTGACTCTAGGTCTTTCTCAGGGAAGAAGTGTTTCAGGCTGTCTCGTTCAGTGTCTTGAAAAAGGCCAAACAGAGCTGTGATAGGAATAATAAGCCTTCCTAATAGAGTGCCTGACAAAGAGCTTCGTAATAAGTTTCTCAAGTACTAAAGCCTAACTCTCTCCTCAATTCCAATAAATTTAAAAGAAGACATTTATGCTTCATTGTTTATTATTTTGTTTTTCTTACTTTTTTTACCACATCATTATATGCTGCCTCTAACAAGCACTGCAAACCCAAAAGGCTTTTTCTGATTTCATGAATACCAAGAGGAATGTGTTACTAAGCAATTAGTAATCACACAAAGACACAGTTCCACTGTCTTGTTATATGAAGTCAGGATAAGAAAATATTTGAAATGCAAAACACATCTACTACTAAATTATCTGAAAGACATAATAGCAGGATAGTAAATGTGTGGTATGTATATTTAGTATTTATTACAGAAATTTGCTGCATATAAATTATAAGAAAATGCCAGATGTATCTAATAAATACAAATGAAAGTTTCATGCCCCCAAAGCTATATGTGATGCATTCTTATAGCTGTGGGGTTGAGAACATTACATGAAAATCACTTCACCTTGTTTAATTGGAATTGGATCCTTTAAATCCTCGATCCCTATGTTAATCAGCTGTTCCTAAACAACTTTTATTTGCAGTTTAAGTTCCCTATGGCAGAGCCCAAAGAAGCTAATATCTAGCAGAGTTAAAGAGAGAAAATTTGCAATACCAGAAAATCCTGCACAAATATTGTCTAGTATCAAAAGCAGCAAAAATTTGTGCAAATATTTCACGGCCTTGTCCCTTCCCCATTACTACATACTTGCAATGTAAAGCAGAAAAATGAGTTCACATATTACATAGGAGGAAAAGACAACTTGAACTGAATGCTGGCACATCTTTGAGAGAATGACGACTTTTTTATTTGGAACAAATCATGCAAATCTAGTTGTTTCATGGTAAAGTGTTATTTTTACTGCTAAAAATGGTGCTCATTAAAAAATGAGGATAAAATTTGTGCTTGAAAGTTCTCAAAAAACATTTCATTTTCTCTTGTCATGTGAAATTTCACAAAACAAAACCAGAGTGTCACCAAGCAGCTGGAATATTTGGAGTGGTATGATAATTTTTCCATCCAAAACAAGACTGATTTAGTTTCTACAATGCTATATATGTAAAAGGGAAACAAAAAACATATTTTGATCTTTAGTAAGAAGCAGGTCTCACAAGCAACTATATCAACAAGCAAATAAATGACTCTTAGGGAAAGTCTCTGTAGAATTTAATAAACAGTGATCCTTATCATGGTGTGCCTTTAAACTATAGATTCCTGTAGAATTTAATTACATCTCTTCTATATTATTCTGAAGAATATTTTTAAAGAAATCTAGAGAGAACAGATAATTTTTGTATTACTAACATAATTCCTATAGAAAACTATTCCTCTCATTCTGTCACTGGTTGGCTGACCCCTTCAAAGAAAGTCAAGACTGCCATGTGCTTCTTTAGGAAGAAAAACACCTACCTGTAATAAGTCATCTAGCCACCAAGTAGACACCAATATGTCCACACGTCTCTTATTTTGAAACAACACTGGTTATTTCAAAATAAAACAGATTAGGTCCATGAGATATATTCTTATTTTGAAATGACGGGCTGTCATTTCGAAATAAGATCCGTCATTTCGAAATAGCTTAAACCTTCTTTAAATTGAAACGGCTGTTATTTCAAAAATGGTTATTTCAAAATAACACCGTTCAGACATGTTATTTTGAAATAACCATTATTTCAAAATAACACTTTTGCCCTTCTCCTTCCCAGGGTGCCTTCCTTTTAGCCTATATTGGGTGGGGGCATGGTCCAGGGAGGCAGCCATGTTGCCACACCTCCCATGGTGCCCCTCTTCTAACGCGAAATAGCATGTCCTGTGTTTGGACATGCTATTTTGCTTTGAGTTTTTCCCTGAATTCAAATTAATTTTCATAATTTGAATTAACTTACTTTGAAATCAAAACTTTATTTCCAAATAACTCATTTTGAAATAACTATGTATGTGTGGATATAGCCCTAGTGTGTTAGTGAGCATCTGGCCCTTTAAAAAGGCTATGAGAATTCTCTGGCTGAAGACAGGACAGTAGACAGGCAAGGCTCTGAATCACTATGGAAAATTCCTTCCCCGGCTTCTAGTTGGTGGGTTTTGCCCACATGCTCAGCATCTCAAGAGTCACCATGTTTGCTATTAGTAAGGAGTTTTCCCCCAGGTCAAATTGACAGAAATCCTGAGGCTTTTGTTTTCTTCCTTCCTCTGCAGCTTGGGACACAGGTAATTTGCTGTTTCATCATCCAGCCCCAGGATCCCTGGTGGTCGATGCAGTTAACCAAAGGGAGACACAAGGTCAACCTAGCATCACGCCCAGGAACCGAGAGGTAAGGAGGCTTGACCTGTTGGGCAAGAAAGATTACTCCTCTGCTGCCCTCCGGCTGTGCATCTCAAATCACTCAGCCTTAATGACGTGCTACATCTTCAACTTGTGGGAAGCTCTGCAAAATCTCTTTGTTCAGCCATCTCTGAGGATCACCTGAGAGACTTTGAGGCAATGCTAGATGAAGGCGAGAGAGCATCCCGGGATGCACTTGCAGAAACCTGGGACGCGGTGGATACAGAGGCACTTATAATGGCATTGGCAGTGGCGATGCGCCAGTTGGCCTGGCTCCAGAACTCCCATCTCCCCACGCAGATGCAACAGATAATCCAGGATCTTCCCTTTGAGGGCTCCGACCTCTTTCCATCTTCCACAGACGCGAAGCTGCATGGTATGAAGGACTCCAGGGCTACATTGAGGTCCCTCAGGATCTACACTCGTCAACCCATTAGGCGCTCCTCAAGGTCGCACCAGCTACAAAAGCAGTTAAAGCAACTGAAACAACAGTTGCAACTGTAGACCCAGTTCCCGAGATCTCTCCAGTTTCCCCAGCGCCACCTCGGGGACCTGGACAAGAACAAAGACTGATCAGGTAAAGGGGGTAAGCCGGGTGCCTCCCAGTCAGGACAGCGTGGAAAGGGGTGGGACTGTTCGTCAGGCCACAAACAGCATTTTTGATGGCCCCCCCGAGGGCAGCACTCCACAACCCCTGTTCTCCCCCCACTGTCCCCGCCACTTCGCGCCACAATGGACCTGGGTCACGTCGGACCAGTGGGTCCTCAACACAGTGGCCAGAAGATACCGCATCTAGTTCCTCTCAACACCCAGGACAGAAAGCCACCCCCTCCCATAATCCCAGAGAACCCCGATCTGCTAAGCAAGCTCGAGGTCAAATGCCAGAAGTTACTCTGCCTCGGAGCCATCGAAAAGGTTCCTGAGAGAGCGCGGCAAAGGGTCCTATTCCTGCTACTTCCTGGTCCCCAAACCCAAAGGGGAGCTACAGCCCATTCTAGACCTCAGAGCTCTCAACAAAAACAGAAAATAAAATTCCACGTGGACTCCCTAACATAGATTATCCCCTCCCTGTCCCCAGCAGTGTGGTTTGCAGACCTCGACCTACAGGACACTTACTTCCACATAGCCATTCGACCCCACCATAGGTGGTTTCTCATGTTTGTAGTAGCACGATGCCATTACCAGTTCACAGTCCTCCCCTTCAGGTTATCGCTAGCCCCCAGGGTGTTCACAAAGTGTGTCGGACAGGTTGCAGCCTTTCTACGCAGGAAGGGTCCAAGAATCTACCCCTACCTAGACGACTGGCTCACAGTGGGCAAGTCAAGTGGACAGGTAAAAGACCACGTCAACATGGTAATGAACCTTTGGGAGTTCCTGGGCTTCTGCATAAACCTGGAGAAGTCCAAGCTTTGCCCCACTCAGGACATAGAGTTCATTGGGGCACGTTTAAACGCCTGGCAAGGCCCTGCATCCTTGCCGCTGTCAAGATTTCGTTCCATCCGCCCCATCATCATGGGCTCCAGGCGCCCAGCCTGACCGCAGCTCGCAGAGGCATGCAGCTCCTGGGGCACATGGCAGCCAAGTCGGTAATCCGAACAGCCCACCTGCGGATGCGACCATTCCAGCTCTGGTTCACCACATGCTTCCAACCAGAAAGGGACTGTCTGGACAAGGTAATCTCGGTACCCCAGCATGCCCTGGAGTCCCTCCAAATATGGAGGGACCCTGACTTCACAATGGGTGGAATTCCATTCAGGGAGTCCCAGCCCTCAGTGACCCTGATAATGGATGCCTCCAACTCGGGAGGGGGTGCCAGCCTGTCTGGGGGCCTCTCCATGCAAAGTGCCTGGAGCCCCGAAGACAGTCTCCTCCACATAAACATGAACGAGCTCCGGGCCATCAGACTGGCCTGCTTGATCTTCCTAGACCAGATCCAGGGCAGAGTGGTCCAAATCTTCTCAGACAACACAGCAGCCTTGTTCTACACAAACCGTAAATGGAGAGTCCACTCCTTGGGACTATGCGAGGGAGCAACCAACATTTGGCAACTAGCGATAGACCATAACTTCATGCCAACTGCCGCCCACCTACCCGGGGTGGACAATGGAATAGCGGATTCACTCAGCAGAAAACCCGTGGCAAATCATGAGTGGTCTCTCCACAACAAGGTTTTCTCTCTGCTGACAATCAGATGGGAAACCTCTCAGACTGACCTCTTTGCCACGGCGCAGAACTGCAAATGCCCCTGATTCTGCTCCATCTGAGGTTGGGGGAAAAGGTTCTCTCAACGATGCCTTCCTCCTCAGTTGGTAGGGAGCCCTAATGCATGCCTTCCCACCAATTCCCCTGATTCACCGGGTGCTGCTGAAGGTCCCCACAGATGAGGCACTCATCATCCTGATAGCCCCGGACTTGCCCAGAAAACACTGGTTCCCTCTCCTTCAAGACATGTCAGTCAGGACCCCACTCCGTTTCCCATGGTGGGCAGACCTTCTGACACAGGACTCGGGACGCCTTCGGCACCCAAACCCAGGCCTCCTGCACCTGATAGCCTGGATGCTCTCTGGCTCAGTGAGCAAGAAAGACACTGCTCGGATACGGTTAAAAAGGTCCTGGTTGGTAGCAGAAAAACCCCCACGAGGTCCACCTACATGGCAAAACGGAATCGCTTCGCTACTTGGTGCCGTGAGAAGGACATAGACCCTACCTCCGCAGCAGTTCAGGCAACTTTGGATTACCTTCTTGATCTAAGAGAGAAAGGCCTATCCCTGTCCTCATTAAAAGTCTACTTGGCAGCTATCTCAGCCTTTCACCAAAGAGTAGATGGGGCTCCACTCTTTTCACACCCCACTGGCCATAGATTCCTGAAAGGAGTGGAAACACTTTTTCCCCACATCCATAACCCCATCCTGCAGTGGGATTTGAACGTCGTGCTGTGGTTTCTGACAGAACCGCCTTATGAGCCCTTGGACTCAGCCACCCTGCTCATGCTGTCCTGGAAGATGGCTTTCCTGGTAGCTGTTACCTCAGCCAGAAGGGTCTCAGTGTTATGAGTCGTATCCTCTGAACCCCCATATATGGTTTTCTTCCCAGACAAGGTGGTCCTGTGTCACCACCCCTTGTTCTTGCCCAAGGTTGCCACCCCCTTCCACATGAATCAAGAGATCTGCCTGCCAGTCTTCTATCCAGACCCTCAGGTGACAGAAAACCAGAGATGGTGGCACACCCTGGATGTGAGGCGAGTGCTCCTAATCTATATCGAGCGCACACGATCTTTCCGCAAGACCTCCCATCTGTCCGTGGCGGTTGCTGAATGCATGAGAGGTTCTCCAGTATCCTCCCAACGCATCTCTAAATGGATTGTGAACTGCATTAAAGACTGCTACAGAAGGTCAAACACACATCTCCCAGAGACTGAGTGAGCCCACTCTACCAGAGCTCAGGCATCTTCCACAGCCTTCCTCGCTAAGGTCCCAATCCAAGAGATCTGCAGGGCCTCTACGTGGTCATCAATACATACCTTCACGACGCACTACGCCATTGCCCAACAGGCAAGAGATGATGCTGCTGTGGGCAGAGCTGTACTCAGTGTGGGTAGACTGTAACTCCTCCCACCATCCTTGGGTACGGCTAGCAGTCACCTGTAACTGAATGATGTGAGCAGCGCTCGAAGGAGAATGGTTGGTTTCTCACCAGTAACAGTCCTTCTTCGAGATGAGCTTCTCACATACATTCAGGTCCCTCCCACCATCCCTGCTAACAGAGTTAGCAAAGATATGGGACTAGGAGGGTCAGGGTCACGGTCACCTATATAGCTGTGGTTGTGGCATGGAGGGGGTGTTGGCCATGTGCCCTGACTTGATAGGCTAACGCTAAAGACTTTCTGAGCTACCACGCGCTGCGGCACGTAGACATCTGTAACTGAATGTATGTGAGCAGCCCATCTCAAAGAAGGACGGTTACTGGTGAGTAACCAACTATTTAAGTAATCTGGCCTGGGCATTAATCACTGCAAGATCACAAGGAAGAATTCAAGGAGGCAGTGGATCTGCTGCTGTCATGCTGTGCCACAAAGGGGCATGCTCAAAGGTGGCACCCTGTCATATGTGGCTATTGCAATGCTATGGGACACACAACAAACCTAACCCTATCTTTAAAGAACTTCTACAGGACAATGGAACCAGAACACTAAATAAAGGTCAGGTGTGTGGGTTTTTTGTTTTTTTTTTTTTTTTGGGTAAGGCACCTAGAAGAATTTTCACACACATTTCAGCACACACAACACCACTGATTATGATGGGTATTAGATATGTGCCTTTGAAAAATCCTCAAGGCATCTGAATACCTTTAAAAATCTGGCTGTAAGAGCCACACTTTGTCTTCCCCCAGAAGACAATTCCCATAGATATGTAAGAAAACTCTTCTGGTCTACAGGCCGGGAAGCATGTGGCTCTGAAATTTGTATCTCTTGTCTCCCTTTCTGTGGAGAAAATCTGTGCATGTGATAAACAGCTTTAAGACTCATTACAAGCATAGCTTGAGAGAGAGATCATATAAGTAACCTGGAAAAACATACTTTTCTCTGGCAGCTGCAAATGAAAAGTCCCATTTACAGATAGCTTCCAAGGCCTTCAGTCCTCTCCAGAAATAAAGGACCTCACTCCCATTGTAAGTTCAGCATTTAGATAGTTTTTAAAACTGTCTTTTGCCAAGGGTAAAAAGCCACTTTAAATTTGCAAAATACAGTAAGCCCTTGAAGGACTGGACCTTAGTGCCTCTTTGGCTGCCTGCCAACTGAAGTTTTATGAGCTATTCAGCCTACCAAGTACTTTGAAGGATCTTGATATTTCTCCCCAAAATTCAGGGCCTCTACTTCTCCAGACTTATATTGATGCTGGAAGCATATTAACATTCTGCAGGGAATGCTACATATCTGATAAGTCTTTCATTTTTAGTGCCTATGACATCCAGCCACACCTAGTACATTATCTGCACATTTCTGTTAAATTATCAACAGTGAAGTAATTTAAAATGTTTACTATATATCTATATACCTATGTAAATGTTAACATCTAATCTATAGAGTGGACTCTGTGATATTGGTCGCTAGGGGATCTATGCTGAAATTGTAGTTTACCCTAATTTGAGCAAAGAGCGGGACAGGAAAAACCCAGCATACTGTAGCTACTTCTAAAAATTAGATTCACTCAACCAGCAACAAATAGCTTCTAACACTAAAAAAAAGCAGGGAGCCTTAAAAGTAATCCAACCCGCTGGCTTTGACCCAGACAGCCAAGTAAAATACGATATAGATTACTGAAAATCTTTGTTCATCATATGTAAAAATGTTCTATCAATCCCAAAGAAACAGACACATTACCAGTCAAATAAATGAATATTTCAGCACTTATCAAAATACAAACTTAAAGCAGATACTCAAACTAAACTAATATTAATTTTTGAAAAAGAAAATATATTGGTTAAAAGATGATTTTATGCATAGTTGAGAGTAAAAGTACAGTCAGTCAGTTTCATGGTATAAATGAAAAAAGTTACAAGAGTTCTTTCAGGTTCCATTTTGCAAGTTATAGTCCACATAGTCCATGAACAGACTGTACAAATTCTCCCATGAGAATATGCAGGGTAAATCCAAATTTCCATGTCAAAGGTTTAAGCAGTCCTAAAATAAAAAGGATCTTGAGTCTTTTATAGAGCAGTATGTCAAGTCTCTTTTTGTCTGAACAATAAGTAATCGTCTGAACAATAAGTAATCACTTGTGTTTTTGAAGTAACCTCTCTATTTTTTAGGCACACATCAGTAATTATCCATTAAACCATTAATAGACAGTTTCCTTAAACCTGAAAGAGACATACGGACAATGATATTATTACACCAAATCTCCAACTAGTTGTTCATAGTTTCTTTTGTTCTCTGAAACAATAGAACACAGTTTGTGACAGGAAAAAACAATTTATCTATCAAGATCTATATAAGCCCAGACAAATAGAAACCTAACAATACACTTGCATTTCAAACAGCTCTAGCCTATAAAACATGGCTGTTAGCTATTGACAAGGAATGATGCTAATTATCATTTCAATATGTTTCTAACATTCCCCAAAGGTTGGGTTTCAGCCATTTAAGCATATTAATGATTTATCCCTTTCTGACTAACTGCCAAACACTTCCTTGAAATAAACAGGGTAGATCAGACTTCTCCAAGAGCTACTGTTAGTTTTAGCTTTCTCTTGTAGTATGAAATGGAACAGTGTGTTTAAATTAAGATGGCAGAGGCAATTTTCTGTGGTGTTAAAGGCAGTTACCTATGGTGATACTTGAATTGACAGCAGTAAACCATAATTAATACACTCAGAATTGCAAAGACAGTCCCCTTAAAATGTCATCTATACTACAACAGATTACTCCCAGATCGGTGGGTTACTTACTAGTAACTGTCCTCCTTTGAGATGGGCTGCTCGGATTCATTGAGAAATAGGTGTCTCCATGCCAGAGCACTTGATTGGTCAGAACTTTTTGCCCTAGCCTGTCAGAAGAGAGCAGGCGGCCACAGCCACCCCGTGCCACCCTGTGGCTATATCTGGGGCCACCACCCGGCCCCTCCCCAGTTCCTAAGAGTTGCCAACTCCAAAAGTGGAGACCAGGGGAGGGCTCAGAATGAATCTGAGCAGCCCATCTTGAAGGATGGTTACTGGTAAGTTACCCACCATTCTTCTTCGAGGGCTGCTCAGATACATTAAGGGTATGTCCACACACAGTCCTTATTTCGAAACAACAGAGGTTATTTCGAAATAAGGAATGGCATGGCCACACGACGCACGGCCATTTCGAAAGAAGCTAAACCTCGTTGCCTTTCGAAAGAGCGTTGTTTCGAAATGGTTGTTTCGAAACAACGCCAACGGGACATGCCGTTTCGAAACAACCGTTGTTTTGAAACAAGTTGTTTCAAAACAACGGTTGTGGTGGCCGTGTTATTTCGAAACAACTGTTGAAATCACTCTTCCTGAGGGGGTACTGACAGATGTCATGTGGAGGCCAGAAGATTTAGTATTCTGGCAGTGACACATGCTGGTGTAATTCCTACAGGGGAGTTCCTGAGGCCTGAAACTTGCCAGGCTGGCAGTGGGGGAGGCCTGTGTCAAAGAGGCAGGGCTATGTCGGCGCTGCGGTACTGAGGTCGGTACCGAGCTGGTCCTGAGTCGCCTTTTGGCATGGTGCTGGGTGGTGGGCTCCGGCACCGAACTGGCACACATTGCCACAGGAGACCCTGAAGCCCTGGGGGAAAAGTGCCAGGCCTGCTCAGAGGTCAGAGAATGGTGCCTTTACTCCCTGTCCTTGATTGTCCTCGGTTTAAAGGACAGGCAGATGGAACATGCGGTGACCATGTTGCTTTTGCCTAGGCACCGGAGGCACTTCTCGTGGGGATCATCCCACGGGAAGGCCTTGCTGCACTTGGCACAGGGCTTAAACCCTGGCATGGTGGACAATGTTGGAGCATGGTGTTCTGGCCCAGAAAGGGAGACCTTCTTCGGCGGGACTAAGTCCACAAATAGGCTCTCCCAGTCAAGCGAGAGGCTCATACAGCAAACAACATACAGACTGCTTACGAAGTAAAGAGCAGGCAGTTCCACAACCGACACAAATGTGGAAGAAATGAAACTGGGGAGGGGCTAGGCGGTGGCCATATATATAGCCACGGGGTGGTGCAGGGGGTAGTGGCTGCCTGCCTTCTTTTGACAGGCTAGGGCAAAAAGTTCTGACCAATCTGGTGCTCCAGCGCAGAGATGCCTATTTCTGAATAAATCCAAGCAGCGGTCGAAGAAGAACTATCAGTTTCAGCTGCATCAAAACTAATAGAATTCACATTATCACAGCTTGTGTAGTTGGCTGACTCTCTATGCTACTCGTCCTTTGGAGAGAGATTTATTTATGTGAAAATTCTGATAAGCAGGAGGACTAAAGCACATCTAGTAGCTGTCTCTTCCTTCCAAAATGAGTGACATTTTTACATTATTTTCATAACCAAAACAAGGCCAGCTTGGACTTGCCAATTTATGTTGAATTTCCCCAATTTTGATGACTGCTTTGACTGGAATGCCATTTGTCAGCTATTTGGAGCATGCCTGACATTCACAGCTTTAGGACCAAATGCTATTCATTGAAAAGCAACACTACACACTCATACTCACCTCTTTTCCTTTATAAAGGACAGATTAGCTAAAATCTCAGACAGCTATTTACAAAAGTAAAGATCCTTCAAACTGACTGTTCTTTGTTTCAGATGGAGAGCTTATATGAAAACAGAAGCTGAGTCACAGAGCAATTTTTATTTGAGATGTGGGAATTGTATGTGTTCTGTTCTATTCTGTATAGTTTCCTATATCATGTACATCAGTATGGAATATTTTGATCTACCCGAATCTGAATTTGAGGGGAACAGATTTGTCTAAATTTTTATCGCATGTAAAAGCTACAAAGCAGAAAACCATTCTATTAAATCTTTTCCAGAGCTTGGCAAAACAACTTCAATTAAAACTGAATGATTCAAATTTCAATTAAAATTTAACAACACAAGTCATCACTGAAAAGCAACTTACCTGAACCTCTTTAGTAAAAATGGTTGGTTACTCACTGTAACCGTCCTTCATCGAGATGGGCTGCTCACATACATTCAGTTACAGGTGTCTATGTGCCACAGCACACTGTAGCTCAGAAAGTCTTTAGCATTTGCCTGTCAGGTCAGGGCACATGACTAACGCCCCCTCCACGCTGTTGCCACAGCTATATAGGTGACCGTGACCCTGACTCCCAGTTATGGTGAGTAACCAACCATTCTCCTTCGAGCACTGCTCACATCATTCAGTTATAGGTGACTGCTAGCCATAACCAAGGATGCTGGGAGGAGTTACAATCTACCCACACTGAGTACAGCTCTGCCCACAGCGGCATCATCTCTCTCCTGTTGGGCAATGGCGTAGCGCATCATGAAGGTATGTACCGACGACCATGTAGTGGCCCTGCAGATCTCTTGGATTGGGACCTTAGCGAGGAAGGCCGTGGAAGATGCCTGAGCTCTGGTAGAGTGGGCTCTCACAGTCTCTTGGAGAGGTGTGTTTGACCTTCTGTAGCAGTCTTTAATGCAGTTCACAATCCATTTGGAGATGTATTGGGAGGATACTGGAGAACCTCTCATGCGTTCAGCAACCGCCACGAACAGATGGGAGGTCTTGCGGAAAGATCATGTGTGCTCAATATAGATTAGGAGCGCTCGCCTCACATCCAGGGTGTGCCACCATCTTTGGTTTTCTGTCACCTGAGGGTCTGGATAGAAGACTGGCAGGCAGATCTCTTGATTCATGTGGAAGGGGGTGGCAACCCTGGGCAAGAATGAGGGGTGGTGACGCAGGACCACCTTGTCTGGGAAGAAAACCATATATGGGGGTTCAGAGGATAGGGCTTGTAACAGTGAGACCCGTCTGGCGGAAGTAACGGCTACCAGGAAAGCCATCTTCCATGACAGCATGAGCAGGGTGGCTGACGTAAGGGCTCGTATGGTGGCTCTGTCAGAGCCTATAGCGCCACGTTCAAATCCCACTGCAGGATGGGGTTATGGATGTGGGGAAAGTTTTTCCACTCCTTTTAGGAGTCTATGGCAGATGGGGTGTGAAAAGAGTGGGACCTCGTCTATTGTTTGGTGAAGGGCCGAGACTGCTGCCAAATGAACTTTCAATGAGGACAGGGATAGGCCTCTCTCTCTTAGGTCAAGAAGGTAAGCTAAAGTTGCCTGAATTGGTGTGGAGGTAGGGTCTATGTCTTTATCATGGCACCAAGTGGAGAAGTGATTCCATTTTGCCATGTAGATGGACCTGGGGGAGGGTTTCCTGCTACCAACTAGGACCTTTTTAACCCTATCCAAGCATTCTCTCTCTTGCTCAGTGAGCCCAAGAGTATCCAGGCTGTCAGGTGCAGGAGGCCCAGGTTGGGGTGCCAAAAGCATCCTGAGTCCTGTATCAGAAGGTCCACCCACCATGGGAGGCAGAGCGGGGTCCTCTCTGACATGTCTTGAAGGAGACGGAACCAGTGTTGTCTGGGCCAGTCTGGGGCTATCAGGATGATGAGCGCCTCATCTGCAAGGGCCTTCAGAAGCACCAGGTGAATCAGCGGAATTGGCAGAAAGGCATACATTAGGGCTCCCGACCAATTGAGGAGGAAGGCATTGCTGAGAGACCCTTTCTCCCGACCTCGGAGGGAGCAGAACCGAGGGCATATGTCATTCTGCATCATGGCAAAGAGGTTGATCTGAGGGGTTCCCCATCTGGTTGTCAACAGGGAGAAGAACTCGTTGTGGAAGGACCACTTGTGATTCACCAGTGGCTGTCTCCTGAGTGAATCCGCTATGCTGTCGTCCACCCCGGGAAGATGGGCGGCAGTTGGCGTGAAGTGATGGTCTATTGCTAGTTGCCAAACCTTGGTTGCTTCCTCACATAGTCCGGAGGAGCAGACTCTCCCTTGGCAGTTCATGTAGAACATAGCTGCTGTGTTGTCTGAGAGGATTTGGACCACTTTGCCCTGGATCTGGGCTAGGAAGATCAAGCAGGTGAGTCTGATGGCCCGGAGCTCATCCACATTTATGTGGAGGAGACTGTCCTCGGGGCTCCAGGCACTTTGTGTAGAGAGGCCCCCGGACAGGTGGGCACCCCACCCCGAGTTGGAGGCATCCATTATCAGGGTCGCTGCAGGCTTGGACTCCCTGAACGAAACTCCCCCCATCACGAAGTCGGGGTCTCTCCAAATTTGGAGGTACTCCAGGGCATGCTGGGGTACTGGGATTGCCTTGCCTAGATGGTCCCTTTCTGGTCAGAAGCTTGTGGCAAACCAGAGCTGAAACGGTCGCATCCGCAGATGGGCTGTTCGGATTACCGACGTGGCTGCTGCCATATTCCCCAGGAGCTGCATGCCTCTGTGGGCTGTGGTCAGCCCGACGCCTGGAGCTCCGTAATGATGGTGCAGATGGACTGAAATCTTGACAGGGGTAAGGATGCATTACCTTGCCGGGCGTTTAAGTGTGCCCCAGTGAACTCTTTGTCCTGAGTGGGGCAAAGCTTGGACTTTTCCAAGTTTGTGCGGAAGCCCAGGAACTCCCACAGGTTCACCATCACATCGACATGGTCTTGTACTTGTTGACGTGACTTGCCCACTATGAGTCAGTCATCAAAGTAGGGGTAGATTCTTGCACCCTTCCTGTGTAGGAAGGCTGCAACCTGTCCGACACACTTTGTGAACACCCTGGGGGCTAGCGATAACCTGAAGGGGAGGGCGGTGAACTGGTAATGGCGTTGTGCCACTACAAACCTGAGGAACTGCTTGTGGTTGGGCTGAATGGCTATGTGGAAGTAAGCGTCCTTTAGGTCGAGGGCCTCAAAAGACACTCCTAGGGACAGGGAGGGGATGATCTGCAGTAGGGAGATCATGCAAAATTTTATTTTCTTTATGTTTTTGTTGAGAGCTCTGAGATGTAGAATGGGCCGTAGGTCCCTGTTGGGTTTGGGGACCAGGAAGTAGCAGGAATAGAACCCTTTGCCACGCTCTCTTAGGAAACTTTTCGATGGCTCTGAGGGAGAGTAACTTCTGGCATTTGGCCTCAAGCTTGCCTAGCAGATCGGGGTTCTCTGGGGTTGTGGGAGGGGACGGTTTTCTGTCCTGGGGGGTTGAGGGGAACTGGATGCGGTATCATCTGGCCACTGTGTTGAGGACCCACTGGTCCGACGTGACCCGGGGTCCATCGTGGCACAAAGTGGCAGAGGCAGTGGGGGAGAACAGGGGTTGTGCAGCGCTGCCCTCAGGGGAACCGTCAAAAATGCTGTTTGCAGCCCGATGAACAGTCCGACCCCTGTCCACGCCGTCCCGACTGGGAGGCACCCAGCTTACCCCCTTTAACTGATCGGCCTTTATCCCTGTCTAGATCCCCAAGGTGACGCTGGGGAAACTGGAGAGATCTTGGAAACTGGGTCTGCAGTTGCAGCTGTTGTTTCAGTTGCTTTAACTGCTTTTGTAGCTGGTGTGATCTCGAGGAATGCCTAACAGGTTGAGGGGTGTAGATTCCGAGACACCTGAAAGTTGCCCTTGAGTCCTTCATATCATGCAGCTTCGCATCTGTGGTAGGTGCAAAGAGGTCGGGGCCTTCAAAAGGGGAGGTCCTGGATAACCTGTTGCATCTGCGTGGAGAGACCGGAGTTCTGGAGCCAGGCCAACCGGCACATCACCACTGCCAATGCCAATATATGTGCTGCTGTGTCCACTGCATCCGAAGTTACTACAAGCACATCCCTGGACACACTCTCTCTCCCTCGTCCAGCATCGCCTCAAAGTCTCTCAGGCTATCCTTGGAGATGGCCGACTGGAGATTTCGTAGAGCTTCCCACAGGTTGAAGATGTAGCACGTCATGAAGGCTGAATGACTTGAGATGCGCCGCTGGAGGGAGGCAGAGGAGTAAACTTTCCTGCCCAACTGGTCAAGCCTTCTCGCCTCTTTGTTCTTGGGCGTGGTGCTAGGATGACCTTGTCTCCCCCTTTGGTTGACTGCATCGACCATCAGGAACCCTGGGGCCGGGTGATGAAACAGGAAGGAGAATCCTTCTGGGGAGATAGAATATTTGTTGTCTGCTACTTTGGACACTGGCAGAATCAAGGAAAGCATTTGCCAGCAATCCTGGATGATGCGGAACACCCTGGCGTGCAAGGGGATTCCAACGTTAGCCGGCGGGGCTCAATGGCACACGTAGAAGAGAGAGTCATCCTCCCCCTGGATCACCCCTAGCTTGAGTTTCAGGTTCACCGCCATACCACTGAGAAGGTCCTGCTCGATGAGAGGATCCCCTTCGCGGTCGGCGAATATGCCGATTAAGTGCTCATCAAGCAATGAAGATGATGGGGCGCTTGATCTGCTTCATTGGGTAGAATCAAGGTCCGGCTCCTCATCGGAGAAATCTGAAGACTCCAGGGCTGGCGAGTGTGCGTAGTGGGAGGAGGTGTCATCTGCCGTCGCGTTCAGCCAGTCGAGGATCCATTCATTGTGCGGGGACCTCAAATGAGGCATAGGTGTCATGAGGGGAGCAGGTGCCTCCCCCGATGGGTGCCTTCCCCTTGAGCCTGGCAACACGGAACATTACCGGGCTCGCTTTCTTGAGCACTCCTCCTGGAGGGAAGAAAGGGATCTTCCAAGGACAACCTAGATGACCTGCCCCCTGACAGTCGGCACTCCAGTACCGAGAGTCCCTCAGAGAAGTGATGAGGCGGAGCCATAGAATTTGGGCCCGGTACCGGGTTTGACAGTGCCAGGCCAGAAAGGGGTGAAGAGGCCTGGGATGGAGCCGGCATCGGTGCAGGTGTTGTCAGTGCCAAATTTCAAGGTACCAGATGTGATGGCAGCAGAAGTGGAGTTATCGGCGATGGTGCTGGGTCCAGCGGTACTGGGCTTGACGGCAGTGCCGGACTTGGGGGCGGTGCTGAGGGAGGTGGTGCTGTTGTGGCCAGTTGCCTCTTGTTCTGCACCAAAGCCAGATTTCAATGTTCTTGGGGAGCTGGTACCTGAGCCAGGCCCTACGCGGGCCGGCTGGAAGGCTACCGGAAGACCAGCGAGGTTAGTGCCTAGGAGTTACCATAGAGGGCTGAGATTTTGGGCCTGGTACCAGAGATTGGCGGGGATCTTGAGCCCAGGCTAATCGAGGTTTCGGCAGAGCGCTGGTGGCTCGGCCGCTTTCAAGTACAGCGGCTCTCGTCCCTGAAATTAGGTGGAGGCGACACTTCCTTTCCAGCCGAGTCCTCTGCCATGACCATGGCCATATAGGTGACCGTGACCCTGACCCTGACCCTGACCCTCCCAGTTTCTTTTTCCGCCCTCAGCGACAGTTTCGGATCATCCAAGAAACTTGTGTAAGCAAGTGCCTGTCTTCCCCCGCAAAATTCAAGATGCCTGGTTCCAAACCATGCCTAGGATGCTGCAAAGCTTTCCTGCTTGATGATCCGCATGATAAATGTCTTGCGTACCTTGATGAGTCCCTGCTTGCTGAGAACTACTCCCTCTGCCAGTCCTTCAAAAGGAGGACTCACAAGGACAGAGAGCTGCACTTCCAATCCCTTGCCGGGAGCAGCGCACATGCCTCTGCTGCCTTCCAAGCCCCAAGTGCTCTGTTGGATCACCCATCAGCCCGGGTACCAAAACGCCGGGAATGATCTCTGGTGCCAAGCCTCAAGTCTTGGTCAACACCCCGATCGGTACCATCGGGGTGCTGAACACCTTGGTCACCAAATCAACCTGGTGCCGAATCCGAGGCGGCACTGCCAATGGCACCACCGACGCCACAGGTTTCCATGTCAGCGCAGCCGTGTTCTCCGGTCCATATACTGGCACCGCAGAAGAAAACCAACTCGACGCTGACCACGGCATGAGGAGCCCAGTTGGCGCAGAGAGTGGCTACAGCTACCAACCTAGTATCACCTAGGCCGCTGCCAGCACTGCAATCCAGCACTGGGGACTGCTCTCCCAACTCGGTGCCATCCAGCCCGCCTTCAGTAACCTGCCCATGGATCAGCGTCAACTTCACCTCCAGCCTTGGTATGCTCTTCTCCTCTCAAGATGGTAATAAGGGTAGGAGAACATTTAGGGAAATGGTGCCATAAGTGGTCTCCCTCACCTACGCCTCAATGCAAGAGCAGACCGTTGGGCCAGTCTGAATCAGTGGGGCCCTCCCCTTTAGGTACTGCACCACAACCTAGCCAAGGCAGTTCCCCTCTGTGTCATCTGGAGGCCGGAGCATCTTTTAACGACTGGTCAGATGACTGGCTGGACATGGCCACTGATGATATCTTAGTTTCACAGCACCGCTCTGTCCGGTTCCCCTCACAGACCATGGATTCGAACTTCTCGGATGATGAACCCGATCCCGACTCCACACATCGGAATACATCATGGGACACTTCTTCCTCTTCGTCCGACGAACACATCTTTGAGAGACCAATTGACTGTAATGAGGGCTCTCGTGCCCACCAGGAGTTGCTACACCGCATGGCAGCAAACCTGATTCTGGAGCTTGGGGTCATCCAAGAGGAGATGAACCCCCACTTTGGCTGGAGGGCTCCAGCTGCTAAGCTGTCCATACCGCTCCACAAAAGGGATATATAGCATCGTCAAGGCCTGCTGGCAAACCCCGTCCTCAATCCCACTGGTAGCCAGGGTCATGGACTGTAAGTGACACATCCCTCAGGACAAGTTCTCCTTTCTGTTCCAGCACCCCACTCTGGGGTCCCTGGTCGTCGACGCCGTGAACCAGAAAGAGAGGCAAGGTAGCAAGGTCAACCGGGTTCCACCCCTAAAAACAAGGAGACAAGGAAACTCAACCTGCTTGGCAGGAAGGTTTACTCCACAGCAGCCCTTCAGCTGCGCATAGCAAACCACTCAGCCCTTATGACAAGGTATATCTTTAACCTCTGGAACTCCATGCATTGCTTCTGTGTTGTTATCGTGAAGGATCATCTTAGAGACTTTGACACGATGCTCAAGGAAGGGGAAATGGCATCCAGAGACACTCTGATGGCCATCTGGGATGCTGTGGACACAGCCGCCTGTACAATGGCATTGGCTGTAGTAATGCGTCACTCGGCCTGGCTACAAGGCTCGGGCCTACCGCCACAGCTGCAGCTTACTATTCAGGACCTCCCATTCGAAGGTCCTGACCTCTTCACCGAGTCCACAGACATGAAGTTCCATGCCACGAAAGACTCGAGATCCATGCTCCAGTTGCTGGGAGTTTACACCCTGTAACCTAATAGTCCCTCTCTAAAACCCCATCAACTCCTCCAACAACAACTTCAGCAGTTAAAACTGCAGAGTTCATTCCCAAGGTCTCTCCATTTTTCCCAGTGCGACCCAGGTCCATTTGGGAAAGAGTAAGAAGTCCCACATTCCCCAATCAGGTAGGCATGCATGGGCAGGCCTCCTAACGCTCACTGGGGAAGAAACAGAATTTTTGACCGTTACTATACGGCCAGCAAATCAATGAATCGACCAGTCCCCAACCGCTTACACTGCTTCACACATCACTGAGCTAACATCACATCCAACCAGTGGGTCCTCGAGATGGTCACGGAGGGGCATTGTATTCAGTTTCTTTTGATTCCTCGGGACAGAAAACCACCACCTCATTCATCCCTTGGAAACCAGGAACTGTCCTACCTTCTCGAGATTGATTGCCTGAAATTCTTCTCCCTTGGAGCCACAGAAAAGGTCCCCAACTGGGAGTGGGGGAAGGGGTTTTACGCCTGATACTTCCTGGTCCTGAAATCCAACAGGGACCTTCAACCCATTCTAGATCTCAGAGCCTTAAACAAACACATAAGGAGAATAAAGTTCCACATGGTTTCCCTATCACAAATCCTCCGGTCTCTGTCTCCTGGGGATTGGTTTGCGGTCCTCGATCTGAAAGACATCTACTTTCACATAGCCATAAGGCCCCACCACAGATGGTTCCTAAGATTCATGGTGGAAAATGACCACTTCCAGTTCACCTCTCTCCCTTTCAGATGCTCCCTGGCCCCCAGGGTGTTCACAAAGTGCATGGCACTGGTCGCAGCATACTTGCACTGATGGGCATAAAGACTTATCCCTATCTAGACGAGTGGTTAATAGTTGGGAAATCAAGCTCGCAAGTAGAGCTCCATGTTCAAGCAGTAGTGAGGCTCTGCAACTATCTAGGCCTCCATATAAACCAAGAGAAGTCAAAGCTCCATCCATCCCAAAACAGAGTTCATAGGGGTACATCTAGATGCCAGTAAGGGGTTAGCATTCCTACTCCACTCCAGATTTTGGTCCATTTGTACCATCATTATGGAGCTGCAAACGTCCCGTGACCATGGCCCAATGGTGCCTGCAGCTTCTCGGTCACATGGCAGCCTCCACCTCAGTGATCCAGACGGCACGCCTGACAATGAGGCCTTTCCAAATCCGGCTTCCCATGGTGTTCCACATATGGAGGGACTCCCTGAACAAGGTAGTCTGTCTGTCCCTCAGGATACTCTGGGGACACTTCAGGTTTGGAGGGATCCCTGCTTTGCTTTGGGGGCCATTCCTTTCAAAGACCTCAGGCCCTCAGTGACCTTAATAACAGAGGCTTCGAACACAGGGTGGGGGACCCACATCTCTGGGGGACTATCTACTCAGGGGCTCTGGTCACACACCAACAGCCCTCTCCACATAAATGGGAAGGAACTAAGGGCCATCAGGTTAGCCTGCTTGACCTTCCTAGACAGGATACGGGGCAGGTTGGTCCAGATCCTCACGGACAATACTATCACCATGTTGTACACGAATCGGCAAGGGGGGATCCGTTCTACGCCACTTTGCGAGGAGGCATGCAAACTCTTGGAATTGGCCATACAACACAACTTCATCCCAGTGGCCTCCCACCTACCAGGGGTGGACAACAGGCTAGTGGACTCTCTAAGCAGAAAACTGCTAGTAAATCATAGTGGTCCCTTCATGACAAGGTGTTCTCCATTCTGCTGGACAAATGGGGTCTCCCCCAGATAGACTTGTTCGCAACACAACAGAATTGCAAATGCTCCCAGTTCTGCTCCCTCAGGGGCTGAGGGGAAGGGTCCCTTACCAATGCCTTCTCCATCAACTGGTCAGGGCCCCGATGCATGCCTTCCCACCAGTTCCCCTGATACAGAGGGTTCTCCTGAAAATCGACAGGGACGGAAGCAAACATGATACTAATAGTTCTGGACTGGCCCAGGTAGCACTAGTTCCCACTCCTGCAGGACATGTCCTTGGAGATCCCACTCCACCTCCCACCATGGGCAGACCTCCTGACGCAGGTCCCGGGGCACCTTCGGCACCCAGACCCAGGCTGCCTACACCTGACAGCCTGGGTGCCGTCTGGCTCAGTAAGCAGGAGAGGCTCTGCTCACAATGGGTTAAGAAGATCCTGGTTGGTAGCAGACGACCATCCACCAGGTCCACGTGCACAGCCAAATGGAAGCAATTCTCCATTTGGGCTCGGGACAAGGGTGTAAACCCTATATCAGCCCCAATTCACCTGATCCTTGACCATCTGCTAGACCTAAGGGAAGGAGGCCTTTCTTCTTCTCATTGAGAGTCCATTTAGTGGCAATCTCAGCTCTTTACGAGAGTGTGCATGAGCAATCAGTTTTCTCCCATCCTACCTCCATCAGATTCCTAGAAGGGGTAGAGAGACTTTTTCCCCAGCCTTGTAAGCCCACCCTGCCTTGGGACCTAAATATCCTCCTCTGGGCAATGACAGAGCTGCCCTATGAACCCTTAGATTCAGACATCTCCTGGTCTTGTCCTGGAAGGTGGCCTTCTTTGTAGCAATCATCTCTGCTAGAAGGATTTTGGAATTGAAAGCCCTTTCCTCAGAACCACCATACATGAGGTTCTACCCGGATAAAGTGGTTTTGCGTCACCACCCATCCTTCCTCCCTAAGGTGGCCAGCCCTTCCCACCTTAACCAGGAAATTTGCTTGCCAGTTTTTTACCCAGATCCTCAGGTTATGCAAAACTAGAGGAAGTGGCATACACTGAACGTGAGGAAAGCACTCCTAACTTACATCGAGCATACCCGGCCATTTTGCAAGACCCCCCAACTGATTGTGGTGGTCACTGAACGCAAGAGACGTTTACCAGTATCCTTTCAGTGTCTCTCTAAATGGATTGTGAACTGTATCAAGGACTGCTACCTAAGGTTGAAAACACCCTTTCCTGGAGCAGTTAGAGCCCACTCTACCAGGGCCCAAGGTCCCAATCCAAGATATCTGCAGGGCCACTTTATGGTCATCGATTCATACCTTCATGACATACGCCACCATCACCCAGCAGGCTAGAGATTATGCCACTCTGGGCAGAACCGTACTCAATGTGGGTAGACTGTAACTCCTCCCACCGTCCACAGGTGCAGCTAGCAGTCAACTGTAACTGAATGATGTGAGCAGTGCTCGAAGAAGAATGGTGGGTTACTTACCAGTAACCATCCTTCTTCGAGATGGGCTGCTCACATACATTCAGGCCCCTCCCACCATCCCCACTAACAGAGTTGGCGAAAGTATATGGGACTGGGAGGGTCAGGGTCATGGTCACCTATATAGCCGTGGTCATGGCGCAGAGGGGGCATTGGTTGTGTGCCTTAATCTGACAAACTAAGGCTGAAGATTTTCCAAGCTACCGTACACTGCGGCACATAGACACCTGCAACTGAATGTATGTGAGCAGCCCATCTCGAAGAAGGACAGTTACTGGTAAGTTACCCACCATTTCTTTTAGATTAGATTGTGTGAAAGCAGGATTAAATCCTGACTATGGATTTTTTTCCCCATTATAACATGTGATTTGACTTTATCTTTCCCTATGTACTGTTTCCCAGTGTTTGAGTCTTAACAACTACTGCACCCTGCCCCTGGACTGGCAGTTGCCCTGCAGCACCTGTTCCAGAGCCAGCGGAGTTTGGGCAATGCAGGGAGGATATGGAGTGCTGTGCTACGTCAGGCTCCCTGGCATCCCTCTTGCCACACACACTATGGAGGGTGGTGTTGTCACTCACTTCCTGTAGCAAAGGAGTGGCCAAAAGAGAGGGGCACCTCGGCTGAGGTGCACTGTGGGCCAGGTACCCACAATGCATCACTCCTAGGGTGACGTATCAGCTGCCTGTGTGGATGTGGGCAATCACTTGGCATTTTGAGCGTGGATGTGCTAAGCTAGCTTAATAAGGTCTACTTTAAGCAGACTTTACTAAGCCGGCGTAACCGAGCCCTGTAGCGTAGACATTGCCTCTGTTATCCCATTGGAACTTTCTCACTGTAGTTACCTCTGTACTTCCTGGTTTTGAGTAAGTATTCATAAAGCAAAAGACTAAAAGAAAATATTTTCCTTATGGTCATCTGAGTAGGAAAGAAACAAGAAATACATCAGCAGAAATCTCATGAGATCTTTTTCAGATTTTCTGACAATTTCTAGACCAAAGAGTTTCAGAAAGAAGCTGCATCTTTGGGTGCTTATCTTAACTGACTCAAATAGCTATACAAAATAATGAATGTTTATCTGAAGCTTATCTGCTCTTATTTGACATTATTTGATTCACAATAAGTTTTGCCACAAAACATCCAGTATCCCCATTTCTGGTTCAAAACAAAAGCAGGAAGTAAGCACATAGGTCTGCAAGTATTTATTTACACACATGGTTAACTGAAGTTATTATTACCTCAAAAAATACCAGAATCACTTCCAGCCTCCACCAGCAGGAGTACCATCACCAATACATTTTAAAATTCCCTTCTGAATAGGACACCAGACTCTGGTTCGGGGCCATATTGCTATAGCCTTATCTGTCATGTTAGCATTATTGAGGTGGAAACAGTGAGCCCTCTAAAAGATTTCCACATCCAATGGAAATCACCAGGTCTACAGTACAGAGTCGCATCTCCAGCAATGAATTCTTGCTTCCAAAAACAATGTGGTTACTGCTTTAAAAGGCCCTAATCTACCAAACATTAGTAAAATTCCTGTTTGTGACTACATTATTACAAGTAGTTTAGTCTCCCACCATAGCAGCACAAAGATGGAAGGGCTTGAGCCTTTAAAACACTTTTCTACACTGGACACCATTGGGAGAGTTACTGAGGTCACATTGCCAACAGAGTCAAACCTACCAAACACATGCACCACTAGGGTAACTCTGCCAAATACCATAAGGATGTCCTTTATACATGAGAAGTGGGAAGAATCCTTGGGACTACTGTTAGGAGTAAAGTGCTTATAGTGACAAAGCTCTCTTTTGCTCCATTTACTTTCTATGTAGCTTCTTTGCTGTAAAGAATGAGGACTGCACTCATTGTGCATTGAAAATCTGAACAGAGCATCCACAGCACCATTTTTCCAAAGGGCTTCAAACATGACTTTGACATGACAGGACAACCTCTAGAAATAAATGATTAATTAAGTCTCTGTACCTTTTCTAAATTTAAAGAATCTTTGGTATTTCTGCCTTAAACCATCAATAAAGATGCCAATTGTGGTAGCAGTTGTAAAACAGAAACCTGTCCAATAGGAACTGTATAGAAATGGACTCTTCAATCATGACTGAGGAAGATCATGAGATTGACTTAGAGATTATTGGCTGCATAATATTATCAGTTTTATGAGATAATTTGCCTATGAATAGTTATTTTAAGAATATTAGCTGCTTTGAAGTATGCAAGTCCAACTTGAAACAGTGTGAGAACACAAATTTCCAGTGCATCGTTCTGCAAGAGGAGGCCTAAGTAAGTGATAAATGAAGAACCACAACAAAATATTAAAGACCTCCCAAAAATGTCAAAGATTATTGGGAAGCTGTACTTTATAAAATTTGGGGGCTGGGGGTAGATCTCTCAGGTTATTTATATAGCAGGATTAAACATACAGGTTTTTTAAAAAATTTTCTTTACATCACAGGTGTTAAAATATGATTGATGGAAAACAGGTAGTTCTATAAGGTGTTTTTTCCTCAATCGGTATGGATTATATCATCATTCTGGAAAAGCAATATATGATAGGATTATTCTATAGAGCTGATCTGAGAGCAGAACAGCAGTCTGCGTCATGAAACACTGCATCAGAATTTCTTCCTCAGAAATAAAATCAAAGACCCCACAAACTCTGCCCCAAAGCAAATCTATCCCAGACATGAACAGAATAGGAAGTAAATGAAATATGAACCTTCCATTTCCCATACCTTAATTTTTCCCAAGTTTAACTTCTTATATTTCCCCCTCAGTCTGTCACTCCCAGGATTAGCAAAACAAGTTATTAATTTCATAATTTCATCAACTTTTATTAATTAAAACATTAGTGAGAGTTGGGTTCTTTTCTTAATAAACAGAATGTGGTGTTGAAGAAATAATCTATTTATTTTTATACTTGTGTCTAGATGTCACTGTCATGAAAATGTTACTATTTGTAGACTAAAGGGATACTAGGTGAGAGAGAGAATTCTTAAAACATTTTACTTAAGAATTTAGGCCCAAATCACATATGATGTCTGGTCTCTCAAGACCTAAATTCAGACATCCTCAAACACCTGGGTAGCACCTTCAAAAGACTATCTTTCTTCTCTTCGAAATACTCTTTTGTTTTCCAAGGACACTCAGAGAAAGTATGGAACTGATAAATCCACGTTATATTTATATTGGATAACTAATTTGAAATGCAACGCAGAATACCAAATTATGAAGGATATCTCTTATGCAACTGGACTGATAAGGTCCCAACATACCTGGCAAATACTAGAAAATTTAAGTAGCTGATTGGAACAACATAATTTATTTTCAGTCTACATCCATACACACATCCTATGGATCTTCTGCATTCACTGTTACTCAGCCTGTACCATTGCTCAGTCTGTACTGTGGCAAGCATAACAAAATTTTGTAATGAACTTCCTCTGAATTCTATAGCATTTTTGTGGAAAAAGTGACAGCTGCAGAAAAAAATAAAAGAATGATTTGCTACTGAAAATGAACAACATGATTAATACAATAGTCATCATAATATTTAATCTGATATTAAATTCCAGTTTTTTGAGAGAAATGTGAACAAGGGTGATCTACTGGATATAGTGGACTTGGAGTTTCAGACACTCTGACAAGATCTCTCATCAAAAGCTCTTAAGCAAATTAAGCAGTCAGGGGATAAGAAGGAAGATTATCTCATGAATCAGTTACTGGTTAAAAGACAGTAAACAAAAGAAAAGAATTATCAGTTTTCAGAAAGGAAAGAGGAGCATAGCAAGGTCCTCAAGGAGCTGTATTCAGACCTGTACTCTCTAACATATTCATAAATGATCCAGAAAAAGGGGGTGAACAGTGAGGTAGCAAAATTCAAAAAAAAAAAATCTCAGTTACTCAAGATCGTGATGCTGGAAGCTGACTGCAGAGGGTTGCAAAAGTATTACACTAAACTTGGTGACAAAATGGCAGATAAAATTCACTGCTGATCAGTGAAAAAAAGTATTGTACATTAGAAAAAAAGATAATCCCAATTGCACATACAAAATGGTGGTGTCTAAATTAGCTGCTTCCACTCAAGAAAGACAGCAGGTTGTCAGAACTATCTGTGATGACTCCATGTATTCACTGTGAAGCAGCGGTCAATATAGCTAACCACAGCAGGAACCACTAGAAAAGGGAGAGAAAATAAAGAATATCATAATGCCACTACATAAATTCATAGCGTATAACCACCTCTTGAATACTGTGGGCAGTTCTGGTCACCTCCTCTCATAAAAAGATAAATTAAAACTGGGATATGGACAGAGGGCAATGAAAATGATTAACTGTGTGGAACATCTTCCATGTGAAGAGATGAAAAAAAAACCTGGGAATCTTTAGTTTAGCAAAAGGATGAGTAAGAGGAGATATGATAAATGTCTATAGAATCATATCTGATATGGAGAAAGTGAACAGGGAAGGCTTATTTACATCTTCACTCAACAAAAGAACTAGGGGTTATCCAATGAAATCAACAGGCAGCATGTTTAAAACAAACAAGTATTACTTTATACAACACATAATCAACCTGGGAACTTTTAGCTATGAGACGTTGTAAAGGCCAAAAGTATAAAAGGTTAAAAAAAAGAATTAGATAAAATCATGGAGGATGGGCATTAGTCAGGGATACAACCCCATGCTCCAGTTGATCCTAAACTCCCAACTTTCAGAAGATAAGTCTGGATAAGAGGTCACATGAAATTGTTCTGTTCTGATCACTCCCTTTGAAGCATTTGGCACTGACCACTGTCAGAGATAGGATACTGGGCTATGTGACCTTCAGTCTGATGCAATAATACCTGTCTTATGTTATTTTATAATGCCCCTCAAGTTTAGTTCACATTGTGCTGGATAACTTTGTATTAAAACATACATTTTAAAATTACTTGTATAGAGAATTATGTGGTATGGCAAAATTGGGAATTTTACTACTTGGTAAGTCACAGGTACTATGGGGAAACAAGCTATATTTCTACTATAGTGTATTAGATAGTGCATATTATTTAGTAGTATATTTCATTTAATAGTACATGTATATTAAAGTTGTCAGAAATGAAGTAGGTTTTTTCAACAGATCTTTTCATTTAGCCTATATTCACTTTGATTTCTTTTTTCTTACTAGAATACAATTAACCCAGAAACCAATAAGCTCATGTTATTTCTTCCACATTATTTGGAAAGTCCTCTGAAGTTAGAATGGAATCCAGCAGTTAGAATAGAATCATAGGGTTTGAAGGGACCTCATGAGATCATCGAGTCCAACCCCCTAGGGTTTAAACCCACGACCTTCTGTAGATAAAACAGAATGCTAGCCACTACACTATTTGCAGGGCTCTTCCAAACATTTTGCTAGTCTTGACTAACAACTATTTTTCCCCTAACCAATTATGTAGATCATAATCATATGACAGGGTTATTGATTTTACTAAAACACTTGACTAATATTATGATTATTATTTACATATATTGCAGCAGTGCTAAGGATCCCGGTCATGGACTATAGATGTAAGTTCTTTGGTGCAAGGACCATCTTACTGTAATGTTTGTACAGCCTCTAGCTCACTCCAAGTTAAAGAGAAGATTCATGCCTTTTGGAACGTATATAGAAGAAGGTCAAATAAAAATCTATTGTGCTATTAAACAATTGCCAGAAGAGGCTAGCCACTAAGTTAAATCACTGTTCCAAACACTATTACAAGCACGGTTCTGCATAAAACCTAGAAAATGAAAAATGAGTGTCTGTAGTGCAGAGTTGTCATCCTAAGTCTTCAGGCAGTCTGAATCAGCACATCTCAGTGGTGGGATATAGACTTATTCATTTCAGTGGCCAACTTCATATATTCAGCTGACTGTTCAAGCCCTATTGATGGGTAGTCAATCCTAAAAAGAGCAGCAGGACATTCAAGCCCCTCAAGCACCTGGTCACCATCCTCCAGGCTTCACAATCAGCCAATTCTAACCCAACTCCCCAAAACAGTAGCACTCCATTCTCCAGAGATAGATTTGGGCCAAGGCAGTTTTATCCTTTGTTCCAGTGGTAGGCGCTCCTCTCCTGACTGAAGGTTTTCTACACAGGCAGAATCAATTACATTGAATCAATTACATTCAGGTCAGTTTCCCCTCCCAGAACTACTCTTTCAGGTGCTTTGCCCCAGAAATCAGTGTGTTGATTAGACTTGGGCCATGATTTCAAGTTTATCTGTATAATATTTGATAGCTGAAATTCTGATGTTATCACCTGACTAAGGGATCTGTGATGTATTGTGACTGTGGCGCATCAGAGGTCCAGTGAGGGGACCTAATCTTCTGTAAGTAGTATCTCCCTCTGTATCTCACGTGACTATAACACAGCTTGTGGGAGAAGTCTGAGTAGTAACATCCTTTTTTATATGCACTTCAATCCCTGCTTTGTGAGAAAGCCATAGGCTGAAACCTGTTCTCATAAATTTTATAGAACTATAATGAATAATTAATAGAATTCAGCACCTGAGAATGGATAGTTCAGAAATGTGGGTGGGGGTGAGGGAGAGTCCAAATTCATTAGACAAACTATTTGCAATGAATAATTCAGCCTTCCCTTGTTACCAGGCACCAGAGCTCATAGCCTTATCCTATCTCTTTCACATATATTTTCTTCAGCAATACTTTAATTAAGGGTATATGTTATACTTCTGCATGGTCTTAGGCTGGTGGCAAAACAAAGGCCACTCATACAGATTAATACATAATTCATTAGTAAGATTTGAAAATACTCACATCATTTTTATAAAATGGAGTAATCTCCAAGGCCAATATTTTCAAAACTAGGAGCCTAAAGTCAGTCTGCTAAAGCCACAGTTTGGTATCAGTATAAGTCATCTGATTTTCAAAAGTCCAGAGGACCTAGCAGTTTCCTCCAAAATCAGTGAGAATTAGGAGCCTAGATGCTTTGAAAATCCCAGGAACACTAGATGCCATTCTGCCTCTTAAGGAACCTAAATCCCTTTGAAAATCTGGCCCTTTGAGAATTTTTCCCCATGTGACTTAGGAAACCAACTACCATTGACTTTCAAAGACACAATGAACTGGTGCTTCTAAGCCACTTAAGTGTGTCGGAAAACCTGACCTCATTTAATAATTTTGACAATTAATTAATAATGTTAAATGTTAATACTTATTCTTCCTGCTTACATAGGTTAACTACGAATTACCAAAAAATAATAATGGATTGCACTCACAATGAAGATTTACACAAAGGTCACACAAAAAGGGAAGCCTTAGTGTGTCCTCGCTGTTTTGTGGCTGAGGAAAAGAAAGGAAAGAAATTCAATAGAGTGAAAGTTTCCAGACAAAGGCTGAATAAGATCCCAAATCTCTTGGGAATGATTAAATTTTTTCAGGAACTCTAGATGATAAGAGAAATGTCTTGAAAAATATCACAAGTGCTAAAGACAAATGTAAAGTAAAATTTCCATATAATCCTATTATTTTCCCCCAAGCATTAAGGCATCCCCTTGACCTACAGTAGTAGACACTTAAATGAAAGTCAAACAAAACAATAGACTAAAAAAACAGACATTTTAAAGCAGATTTGAAAACATTGCTAATGTTTGTACAAAAATATTCCCCCTTTTTCTTTAAACCATGTATAAACTTTCATTCAAAAATGCAGCTCTGCCTTCTTCTGTAACTGCGATAACTTCAGGAATTTAAAGCATGTTTATTACTATAACAGAAAAGTTTCTAAACTGGCATTCCATTGAATTACCTTTTAGTTCCCCTGAACCTTGTTCACATTCTGACCTCTGCATTAATATAGTGGTCTATTTCCCATTAGGAGATGATCCTCTAACTGAAATATCTATTACCCCGTCAGTTCAATACCCTTGCCTGAATTCTATTATGTTTTATGAAGCATTTTAAAAAATCTGGGTTTAGCTTCTTACAGTGGTGATTCTCAATATGCTCTCTGTCAATGAAGGAAGAACAATGAGGAGATATGGGGAGGGATATAAATGTGTAAATTTATTATGCAAATGTGTAATCAGTGCCTGATTTTCAAAGGTGTAAATGTAACAGTGTACACATGTACACCATTGTGTAAAATCAGGGTTTGTATTCATATATGAGTACCCTAATGCAAATCAAGTACCTAAAGAAACATTTCCTGATGAAACAAACAAGAAGTCCTGTGGCACTTTTAAAGACTAACCCATTTATTTATAGCATGAGCCATTGTGGGAGAAAATTCTACTTTGTCAAATGCTTTAAGTTGGGGAATTTTCAAGCATCTGACAAAGTAGGATTTCCTCCCACAAAAGCTCAGGAGATAAATAAATTTGTTAGTCTTTAAAAGTGCCACAGGGCTCCTTGCATATTTTGCTGAAACTAACATGGCTACCCCTAGACTAACACAGCTACCCCTTTGGAACTTGTCAACATGCAATTTCCTGATTAAAAAAATCATTAAAATTTGTATGTATCCAATAAAAGTTTGTTTTTTGAAGAATCAGCATTTCCCAATAAAACATCTTCTTGAAAAGTACCACAGTGTGTCAATTTTGTCACTGACATATAAGCAAGAATAAGCTATATTTATCATTGGAGACAACTATTGACTTGCTAGCAGAAAGGTTTGCTCCAGCAGACATTGGCAAACGTTATTTATCATGTCTACATTTCAAGATGCAAATGAACGTTCCAACTTAAGTAGATATTCCCATGCTAACTCTGGCTGAGCCAATATGCTAAAAATAGTTCTGATATTAGATGACAGGCATGTCTCCTCCTGCCGCTTCTGCCACTAAGGCTGTACTATCCTTTTTAGCATGCTAGTTCAACATCAGACAAAAACTTTGTTCTTCTTTCACTCAAAAAAAAAAAAGCAAGGTAAAACATGAGAGGAAGTGTTATTTCCAAAAGGAAACATTTTAAGAACACAAAAATTTCAGATTTTTTTCCTGAATTTTTTGTTAATTTCAAACCATTGTTTTTGAAAATAAAAAAAAAAAGTTTCTCTTTTGACAAAACTCCTTTTTCTGAATGAAAATCAGTTAAAAAATGTTAACCACCTTGACTATGGAATTCTAACAAATACCTTGTCTGCTTTATGATACTCAAATGCAGAGTGAAGATTTTTTGACTGATAAAAAGAACAAATACAAGCAGAAACAATAAGGTAAATAAAGTACTAAACTAAGAGTTATTGGATGCAATCATTGCTAGCCAAATTATATTACATTTATAAAGCAGATTTGAAGCCCATGTTGTGCAGGATATTTAGTGAAGCCTCTGTGGCTGGTAAAACACCTACATCAGTTATGAGTACCATAATTTCTGTTATTTTAAAGCTTGGTAAAGATGTGGGGAAATGTGGTATCTATAAGCCCATATTTTTAATTAACCCGGAATGTAAAATCTGTACAAAACCACTAGCTAGGGTATTAGAATCTATTCTTCCTGAATTAATGCATCCAAACCAAGGAAGCTTCATTAGACACTCAAACAATAACATCAGGTTTTTTATAGACTTAATAAACATTAACCAACATTAAAATGAGCATGCAGTAGCTATTTCACTCAATGCAGAGAAGGCAGTTGGGTGTCTCAGATAAGGGTTACCCATTCAATGTGGGAATGGAACTTGAATTTGGAAATAAACTAACTTAAATACCATAATCAAAGCATCAATTAAAAATAATGGTTTAATAGCTAGATTTTTACACTCTATAAAAGGATTGATAACTTTGCCTTTGTTGTTTGATTTTCCCTCACCCAGAGAAATACATTACCTAAAAGCATTTAAGATTAGTCATTTCATTTCTTATGGGTAGTAAAATAATTTGTCCACACAGCAAATAGCTTGTGATAACACAGTATTTCATTCTAATTTCTGGCAATTAGTATAGATTTCTACTTCTTTATGTCTGCTTTATTTATCATAGATTCAAAGAAATGTAGGATTGGAAGCAGCCTCAGCAGGTCCTCTAGTTCAGTCCCTTGCACTAAGGTAGTGCTACATAAGAGCTATTTCTGAGAGATGTTTGTCTAAACTGCCCTTAAAAACTTCCTATGACAGGTACTCCACAATCTCCTTAGGCAATTTGCTTCAGGGCTTAACTACCTTGACAGTTAGGAAGGTTTTCTTAATGTCCAACTTGAAACTACATTCCTGCCATTTTTGCCCATTGCTTTTTGTCATATCCGCCAAGGGGAAAGAGCACAAATTTTTCACCCTTTCATGAAGTAGATGGGCCATACATGCACATTTCAACATATATGTAGGTCTCACCAGTTCCATTAATGAGGAGCACTTCTGGTTGCCCCTTGTAAGACACCACAAGAATTTGTTCTTCTCAGTAGAGCCCTACAAATCCATGGATATCTGCTACCTGGGATGTGGCTATCTGCAGACCAATTTTTGCAGATCACAGATAGACCTTCCAAAACCCCCAATGCTTCTGGGGTGGGGCTGGAGCAACTACCAACTCCAAGAGCTGTTGGAACAGCTGCTCAGGTGATTGGCAGCAGATAGGAATGCAAATAGCTGATTAGCAGTGAGGAGGTGGATACATCTAGAAGAGAGGATGGATTATTGAAAAGACAGAAATTTATTCTCATAGATGTGGATCCAGACAGGGTTCTATTTGGGGACTTATTAGAGTTGTGAACACTCAGCACCTTTGAAAGCTAAGCCCTCCATGACCCTATAAGTACCAAGGATCAGAGACTGCTTTTCAGAACTATCATTGTGGGGCACAGACAGATAATGAATTACATTTACCTTTAAAGTATATGTTAGTTAATGTTGTGCATATGTCCTTTAGTGTCATAAGTAAAATAATTCTGTAACCCAGTGTAATAGGCATTATAACCAATGTCCAAAAAGACTCCATATTGTCAGTTTGGAACTCCTATTTAAACACTGAACTCCATTTTGTATACTTGATGAAACCTGGTTTAGGCATATACTGTATACGTTCTTTTAAATGTGTGAACAAGGTGCGTGAATGAAGGGGGGGGTGTGTGAAGAGCCCATTCTCAACTGCCAACCTGTCCTGATGAACCATAAGTACCATCTAACTGGCTGAACAATGCAGACACCTCTGATTAAAGCAAACAGAAGGAGCCACCCCAGAAAGAAAAGAACAAAATACAATCAAGTCTGCAAGTGACTGATGACCAATGATCTCACAGGAACCCTGAGGCTACATGACACAGCAAATCCCATAGATTTATATGAGGAACAGCAAGTATAAAAGATGGGTAAGAACATGAAAACTCTGGCTCTCATTCTGCAACTGTCATCTTGGAGTATCAGATTGCGACCGACAGAGGGCTGGCTCCCTCCTTGCGTCCAGCCTAGCTGGCCACTAGGTTGGCTCAAGCAACACATGAAAGGACTGGTAATTATATCATACCAGGTTGCAGAACTTCTTGGTGTGTGGGTGTGTGTGCATGCGTGTGCGCTTTTTGCTATCCTTACTTATTTACAATAAATGTGGCATATTGCCTTGCCCCCCTGAATAAGATCCTGCTAGTTTTTTTCATTTTATTGGGGGGGGGTGCTCTCCTGGGTGCCCTTTTTGGTATAACATATTTGTTAGCTGAATGAATTGTGATGGAGAGAGTGAGAACTTAAGTGTTATCTGAAGGCAAACATCTTGTCTCATCAAAAAAGGGGTTGAGATATATAAAACCTGGGGTGTTACCTGATCAGTACTGAAGTCTGGAATCTTGTTCAAAGACTCTTGGAACACAAACAGAAGACTGAATCTGTAATCATTTTACATGCCTCAAAAGGATGTCCATTATATCAGCCCTTGCTGGATAAGCTTGATAGAATTTGAATCTGTGGGCCCAGGGAGCATACTTATTCCAAATCTGAAGTATAGTGCACAAAACTATCCTAATTCTTGATCCACCACCCAATGGATCAGGCTTCCTACTTGGCAAGAAGTCAGTCCTGCAAAATGCTAAGCATCTCCATGAGAGGTTGCGGCACATCATCTCCCATAGATTTCAGTACATTTCAGAGTTTAGGCTCAATTGTACAAGTAAAATATAATGGAGCATATTCTCTGCTGCTGTAAATGGACAGACGACCACTGAAGTCAAAAGAACTACAGTATCACAGCAGGGTCATGGGTGATGAGACAGCTAGGGTCCAAACTCAAGAAAGAATCAGGAGTCAGCTGATCAGAATGCCAAAAGGTCAGAAGCAGCAGACAAAGTAGAGGCCAGAACTACAAACCAGATGCTAGGAGTTGAGCTATGTCTAGAGGCCAGGAAATCATGCGCGGGGAGGGGGTGGGCAGGGCAGGAGCAGGAAGTACAAGGCATACAGTCCAGAACAGGATAAAGTATAGCTGTTCAGATAGCTTTCTATTCTACTCTTTCAAACAAATTCAATAAACCAGTCAGCTGCTGTGAGACTCTGCCAATAAAAATGCAGGGGTGAAGCCTCAAACTGAGCTCGTCTTCCTGAGATTTAGGTAAGCAAGCCTCAGCAGGCTACCAGATCAAGGATCAGACCAGGACTATTCCTATAAACATTGCTGAACCAAGACTAAGATCTGGCAGTCATGACATTATCCCATCTCCTGGGGGTGCCCTCTAGGCAATCTGGGTGCAAGTTTTTCAGAGTGGCCCCCAAGAAGAACCAGACCAAGATGGTACCATGAATATTTTCTGCTGGTTACCAGCTATGTTCTTCTGGGCCATGACCTTCCAAATCAATCAAGTACCATAATTTGCCCCATTTGATTTTAGAGTCAAGGACTTCAAGAATAAATTCCTCTTAACCCTGGCACACGTACTGGTATAGGTCATGATTGAGCTACATGGGGAAATATATTCTCAATGTATGATTTTAGAAATGAGTTGTGGAACACACAGGTTGGATTCTAAGGGATTGAGGGAGTGGAAGCTAGAAGATAACTGAAATGATCTGTCACTGAATGTGGTATGAGCCAAGAACCAATAGCTTCATTTCCAGAAGGGCATATCCATTCAGATGTGTTCTGTTGAAAGCCATGCCTTTTGCCCTAGTGACTAGGAAGGGTCCTGTTATTTGTGTTTATCTGTGTCCTCCTTTGCCTTTTTCAGGTGTTCCTTCATCTCTTCCTGGATGTGATGGATGTTTTCTAACAGGTCCAATTCAGATGGGCTGAGTGATGATGTGGATAGTTGTGGGTGAAATTAGGAGTAATACCAATAGTTGCTAAAGAACAGACTTTGGGATGCATAATCCACATTATTTTAAGAGACTTCTGCACTTGTTACCAATGAATACCTATCATCTTGGTGTTGGTTAATGTTATTGTTCAAGCACGTGGTTAATTCTTCCCAGTTGAACATTTATCTGTTGACAGGAATCTGAAGACAGATCCACATGGCCTCCTTGTAAAAACACAGACTTGTCCCAAATTTGGGCAGTAAAATATGGCCTCCAGTTGGAGGTAAATTCTGGTCATTCCACTGCAAAGTCCAAGGAAATAGCTTCCCTGGCTGTCCAAATGCTGCCAGAGAGCGTAGGGTTTCTGGAAAGGGATCTCGGTGTGGGCATTCCTCTGGCAGGATGCTATAAATGGATCCATCATGGAGTGTATTTAGGTCCACTAAAAGAAATAATATTAAATGTTGGTTTTCATAGTCACCCAAAGTGTCCTGTCAAGGCAGAATCATGATACAGTTGGAGAATTATCATTATTACAGGTCAAGGGGAACACAGATGCAGTCCCTCACAAACATGCTGTTGGTTCAGGGACCTGGCCCTGAACAAATACCCTTATTCTTGTGGTCTGTAGACACTTGAACCAAGTGATGAGCCCCCTATTGGTAGTGTCAACATTCTTCACAAGTATTCTTCACTTATAGGAGCATCTTGCCTGGGATCTCAGTCTTGCTCAGCTGGCATAAGCATCCTTGAATTGGATGCAATATTTGCTCAGGTCTATGCCTTTGGGAGATAACGGCACAGATTGCCATACCAGAGTTGTCAGCTTCCATAACAAAAGTTTGAGCCAATAATGGAGAAGTGATGGGGTGGGCCAATAATGGAGAAGTGATTAAGGCAAGCTTCATTACTCAGGTATGTGTTAGGTTTCCAGCAAACTATAGAACTTGGCTCCTGCTCTTCTTCCCCAAATCTAGAGTAGGCCAGTTAAACTCTTGATTTGTTTAAAAAAAATCCAAATGAACCTCTGGCAGAAGTTCACAAAGCCTAGAAAACATTACAGGTCACACATTGTGGGGGAACTCCCAGTTGTAGAGCGGGTGGTCCTTGTGTGGATCCATCATGATTCCCTCTAGGACAAGATGAAACCCAGAAATTTTGAGGTCTGATCAAAAGTGTACCTCTAGTTTTGCTTAGAGGGAATAATTTTTTGTAGTCTCTCCAGAACCATTCAGACACAAGTGGTATGTTGATACAAATTATCCGAGTATAAATATATCATGTAAATATATTGCCATGGACTGTTCCAGTAGATCTTATAGCACATCATTATGAAATGTTGGAATATTGCACAAGCATTAGTTAGTTCAAATAAAATAACTAAATATTCAAAGTGACCATAGTAACTCCAAAAGGCAATCTTCCATTCATCATCTTTTTGGATATGAATTAGACTGCAAACTCCTGAGAAACATCCTTCCCATCCTCATGTAAACCAATCAAGATAGTGCTTGTAATGGTTCCAGATATTTATTTAAGGGCTCGGTAACTGGCAGAGGGGCAGAGGCTGCCTTTTTTTTTTCTTTTTTAATATAGAAAAGACCAGGGCTGATTTGCAGATGAGCCCTTGGGCCAGGTTCTCTTGGAAATACTCCTGCACTGCATACAGCCTCCTATGTCCCCTGCAAACCCAGATTTGAGATCTGTAGGTCATCATGACACGTAGCTATTTACAAAAGTAGGAAGTTAGGCTCTCAGCCTATGTTTTGGGACAAATCATCAGATAATGTATATTATCATAGCTCCATTGAGCAGTGGACTTCCTTTTTAAGCATTACGCTAATCATTTTCTTTGCCTTACAGCCCCATTTCTCAAATAAGATAATATTAAATGAAAGAGTACATTTGAAGACAGAGTCACATTTTAAAATGAATATAAAATAGGCACAAACTGTCAGCAGCCATTTTATAATCCTTTTTCACTTGCATGTGTAGTGTTGGCTGGTGCCTTGTCAGAAATGACTTTACTGCAGTGCAGGAAACTAGAGAAGGAGGTGGTAGTGAAAAACAACATGAGAACACAGAATGCCCCAAAGCAACCAATGAGCTCCTTCATGTTAGCCAGAGGTTCCTAAGGGGTTAGTGTTCAGACAGGTGATGTTGTCTTCCTAACCTATATCATCATTTAAAAACAAAGCACTGTAAAGTAAATTTCTATAAAAATGGATGCTGCTTTGTGAAAAGAAGCCCTCATAAATGAATAGCAAACAGAATGTAAACTGCTGAAAGGAAACATTTTCCATGCACCAAGAGTATGCATTTAACGGCTTTCTGCTATACTCGAGTTTGCAGCTGATGCTCATTTACGACAGCATTAGATCTGCAACAGATTTAGCACATTTGCAATGTAAATTTATTGCCATTCAAGTATTCCTACCATCTGTGCCATAACATTAATACATGTCCTCTACATTTGCAGGTGACCCAAACTATAAGTTTCCTACATCAATCACAGATGAATGGACCTATAGTGATATTGAAATGCAAATCTAAATCCACTCTTTCCAAATTTTTCCCCTATATAATATGTTCATATGAATGCTTTCTAGCTGAAGGAAAACTGCCATGGTAGCTTAACGTGCAATGTCTAATGTATAGATCAAAAGTAGTAGTTCCTCATGGGTGTGATGCCCACATCAATGGAAAGTTATCTTAAAACCACAGCATCCTTCAAGAAGGCAGATTTTGCCTTGTAATATGCAAGAGTTTTAAAGTTCCACATCCTGAGAATGCAGGTCACTAAGACTCTGGGGATTCTTGGTGACTCCAGTGGAGACAATGGTTATCTGCACAGAGATACCATGTTCCTACACTAACTTATGCTGCTGTATCTAAAATGGGTTTTAATAAGATTTCAATGGATACCTACTAGTGCCCTGAACAATCCCTGTTTGCAAGGAAGAAGCCCTCCAAAAAAACCTACGTGTTGCAATTTAGAATGTTGATTCAGAAGGTGCCACCTGTACTTTGTGTAAGCCTAAAGAAAATGACCCAGGACAGTTTGACACCCTTTCTTCAATTTTCACTGTTCTCTCTCAAGCACTCTGTGAAAGTAGAGTCCTCTAATTTCCTAGCAATGACATGCAATCTATGTATACAAGTCATGGAAGGTTGCATGTTGTTGAGCTGGCAGCCTACAGGATGATTTTGTCTGGCCACCATGAAGGAAGCAAAATGGTGTCCTTCACACAACATAACTTTGTAAGCACTGTACATACTAGGTCATGCTGCATGGAGGACACCATGTTGGTCAGCATAAGGGACTCAACTGAGTTGTTACATGCCTTACTAAAATGATCATAGCACATCACTGGCTTCTAAATCTAATCATACTGTAACTCCTTTATTAGAAAGCTATTTATTATCACGTCACCCTTCCTTTTAAATCCTACATTGTGTCGGGTACACTGTTCTCTTACAAATGTAGGATTTTAAATGCCAAGTTAAACCAGTATCTTGGCCAACTCCTGCCATAAAAGTTCTAGTGATTGTTCCCATTTTGATTCTATTGATGTATTTCATAATTTGCCCATCATAATAGTTTGTTGGCACTGTTACAGTGCTAGAAAATTTATTGAAAGGGTGAGGGAGACAACCAGATATGTCTGGACATTTTCCTAGTGGCTCCATATCTAATAAGGCTGAAGCATGTCAGAGATGTACCTGCAAGGCAGAAATAATTTCATTTATGCACACATCAGTGATCTGCTTGAAAAATCTAGTTCTCTCAGGTGGGATGGATAAGGCTACAAAGCCCCCACATCTGTAATGTAGGATACAAACATATGTGGACATGAACACATTTTGGAGCATGGCAGAATCATCAGTTATCTATTTCTTTCCCTACAACAGGACTCATTTAAAATCACTCTGCACAGATACACATATTCAGCTCTGTTATAGAATTTCTCTCCTAGTGCAGAGATGGAAGCAGTTTGCACTGGATAGGATATTTCTAGCATTACCTTGTTATCAATTTATACCAAGCCAAACTAATTATAACTGAGACGTATGCTCTGGAAAGCATTCTGTACACCCATCAGGTACATATATAACATTTACTGCAATAGGGTGTTTTTGGTTAGCAGTGGTAAGATAATTAGACCCTGCTCTAGTAAGTATCTTGTCATATTGTTGTCAATGGTGTGGGAACAATACCTGAAGGTGTAATTGCCCTTACATTTTTATGGATTCTTTTAAGATCAAAGCTATCAATTACCAGACACAAAGACATTTAGACAATAAGAACTAGTACATCAAGCAAAGTCAGACAAAGGTAAATCTGAAACCACTTCAGCTTGAGAGAGGAAATACCTTTCTTTTCCCTTTTTTCTTTTTTTTATTTGATTCTATTTTCAAACACATTATTTACAAATCTATGAAAGTCATAAGATCTCAGGGAATAGTGATATGTTTCTCTGACCTAACAAATACAGAATCAGATTGTAGCACTGAATTAGTATTCTGTTAATGTTACTAGGAGTGTTCCCTAAATCTACTTAATTATATCTTTAGAAGCAAATACAGTTCCTGCTTCCTCAAGTGTGGTGGCTTCTTAAGCAGTGGAACCAGTATGGCTCCATTTTGCAATATAGTATGAGTCGGTACTTAGTTCATATGTGTAGAACCCCGCAAATCTGCAGATATCCAATGTGCCTGGATTATTTTTGAAGACTGGACACAGATACAACTTTTGTATCCCTGAGGGAGTCTACCTATGTGGCTCAGAGTTATGTCCTTGGGTCCTAAAATTCAAGTATATTCATAGGATTGTGCTTTTATGACAACATTGAGGCTGAGATGTTTTTAGAAGCTCCTTGTCCACGTTTCTGCTTGCAAGTACTAACACTGCCTATGTCTACACAATAGGGTTTTATTAAGATGATTTAATAAAGCCTACTTTAATAAGGTCTGCTTTAAGCCAGCTCAAGTCAGCATAGAGCATCCATACTCAAAATGCCAGGAGACTGCCCACATCCACATTGGCTGCTGCTAGGTTACTGTAAGAGTGATGTATTGTGGGTAGCTCGCCCACAGTGCACCACAGCAGAAGTGGCCGCTCTCCCGGCCACCCCTTTACTACAGGATATGAGTGACCAGACCACTCACCATACTATGTGTGACAACAAGGAGGTCAGGGAGCCTGGTGTGGCCCAGCAATGTGCCAGTGCACCACTCCACAACCACCTTGCATTGCCCAGATTCCTCCTGCTCTGGACCAGGTGCCGCAGGGCAACTGCCAGCACAGAGGGAGGGCGCAACAGTTGTCAAGAGGCAAAACACTGGGAAACAGCACATAGAGGAAGGTGATGTCAAATCACCTGTTGTAATGGGAAAGAAATCCATAGTCATGATTTAATCCTGCTTTCATACGATCTAATTTGAAAGAACTAGCAGGCTTCTTTCTTTCTTTTTCTTTCTTTCCTTCTTTGTGCCGTCTCCCAGTGTTTGAATCTTAACAGCTGCTTTGATTTGCTGTTACCATGTGACGTGATCCTATGTCTTACACTCCCCTGCATTTATTTCCTGCCATTCTGTAAGTTCCCCCATCTTCAAACCGTCTGACCAAGCAGGATTTTCTGCCGTGAAAGCTCACACAGTAAATAAAATCTTTAGTATTAAACAGTGCCTCAGGACTCCTTGTTTGTTTTACAATATCAGGGGGGTTGGGCTGAGAAGGAGAGACACACGGGGTCAGGCTGGATAATGGGAGAGATGCACAGCGTCGGGCTGAGAAGGGCAAGGAGGGAGACAGGCAGTGTTGGGCTGAGAAGGGGAGACACACAAGGTCGGGCTGCAGAAAGCAAGGGAAGAAACACAGGGGGTTGGGCTGGAGAAGGGGAGAGAGACATGCAGAGTCGCACTGGAGAACGGCAAGGGGAGAGACAGGCAGGGTCAGACAGAGAAGGGGAGACCCAAAGGGTTGGGCAGAGAAGGGCAAGGGGGGACACATGGGATCAGTGTGAAAAGGGGAAACAGGGTCAGGCTGCAGAAGTCAAGGGGAGAGACACAGGGGGTCAGGCTGCAGAAGGGGAGAGACACACACAGGGTCGTGCTGGAGAATGGGAGAGACACACACAGGGTCGTGCTGGAGAATGGGAGAGAGACACACTGGAGAAGGGCAAGAGGACAGACACGCAGGTTTGGGCTGGAGAATGGGAAAGATGAGGGATCAGGCTTTGAAGGGGAAAAGATGCTGGATCAGGTTGGGGAAGGAGAGAAATGTGGTGTCAGGCTAGACAAGTGGGAGACCTGCGGTGTTGTGTTGAGAATGGGGAGAGAGGTCAAGTTGGGCTGAGATGCGGGGAAGATGTCAGGTCGGGCTGAGAATAGGAGAGGGGTGTCAGATTGGGCCGAGAAGTTGGGGAAATGCCGATTCTGGCTGAGAACAAAAAGATGACAGATCAGATCAGGGAATGTGGGGGGTTTGGATGTGGTGCACACAGCTGGGAGTGCTCCCAGTTGTGTTGTGCTTTCTCTCCAGCCCCAATCCCCATTTTTTTCTATAGTTTGGAGGCCAATTAAGTCAACTTAAGTCAACTCCCAGGCCACATTGCCTTAAGTCAACTTAATAAAGTTGTCTTAATAGTAAAGTCAACTTTATAAGTGTAAGTTATAAAGTCGACTTTAGCAACCAGGAAAGTTGATTTTGCTGGCTTGCTGTTTGGCCTGGGCTTTATTTAAGTCAACTTAAAGCCATCGTATACACATGGCTACTGTAACCTACCTTAGTTTTGGAGAGCTGACAAAATCAAATTGCTAGATGGCACAGAATCACACACAAAATACAAGTTCCAAAGGGCAGCCGTGTTAATCTAGTAAAGCAAAAAAAGCAAGGAGTCTTGTGGCACTTAAAGACTAACAGATTTATTTATCATGTGAGCTTTCATGGGAGAAAAATCTTCCTTCATTAGGTGCTTTGAAGAGGGGGAACTTACAGAACTGGATGAGAATAAATGCAGGGGAGCGTAAAACACGGGATTAGGTCATACTGCAACAGCAAATCAGAGCATTTGTAAGGATTCAACTCTAGGGAACAGCACACAGATGGAGGATGAAGTCAAATTACCTGTTTTAATGTGAAAGGAATCTCTTTCCATAGGATTCCCCCCCCTCCACCCTCTACCAGTTCTACCTAGGTTCTTATTATCTCACCATATATACATGAATTCTTTCATTCTGAGAAATCTCAAGAGTACGCTGCAGCAACCTCCAGCAAAAGACCATGTTTTCTTATGGCACTTTCGACTGCTCCTAAATGGCCAGCAGAGATCACTACCAGTGGAATGAGTGATTGTCCTCTTCTACTTAAGTTCAGTGACCTCCGTCTGACACTCCCAGCTCTTGTTAGCAGATGAACAACATGCCTCAGCTTGAGCATTTCAAAGTCAGAATAATGCTATTAAGCTACCAAAATGGCCTTCAGTACAATATTTTATTGTTTTTGAAATAAAAACCATTCTGCATTCACTGGGTGTGCTGTACTGGGATGTTTCTCACGTGAGCAAAAGTACTCCGTCTTCACCCTTGCTTCTGTAAAATTACCACAGCATGTTGACATCCCAGAATGACATGTCTTATGATAGCTCACTGCTTTATTAAACAAGCTGTGAGGATAATGGCAAGTTAATATGGAATATATTAGTAATGGTACAAATGCTTAGGTACATTCATGAGTATATAAATCTCAGATCGCTAGCCTCACCCTGAATTTCTATAACCATATCAAACAGCACGCTTTGTGCACCTCCTGAACAGTTAAGGACTGCTGGCCACCAAAATTAACTCATGAGATAAGCTGACCCTACAGATCAGAGATAAGCAGAGCTATTGCCATCTTCTGTTTCCTTTCCATATATTGTATAAAGTGCTCAGTGTGACACGGGCCTCCTGGGATAACCTTCTGAATGTGCCAAAATCAGGGAAAGCTGCAAAACCAGGGGCTAAACTCCCAAAACACTGACGGGTGGTTCTTAAACCAGTCTCTTAGTCAGCAACAAAACATGCTTCTGATTCCCCACTCTAGTCATCACCAAGCATAACCCAATGGAAACTTCCCTGTTTATTGCACATCAGCTCCTATGGTCCCCCCGGCCACTGGGTCCCTTAAAGAAATAGGTTCTCCTGACCCCAAAGGGCCAGCCACATCACCCAGAACAATATAGGCTTGGATCTTACCCAAAATACCACCCGGGCAGCCAATCCTTAGTAACTACAACTAAAAGTTTAATACAAAAAGAAAAATAAAGCATCAAAGATGTTAAAGGGTGAAAGTGAAACACCTACACAAAAATGATTTAGAGTCCACAGAAAGCAAGTCCTTAAAGAATATGTAGTTTTCAGGTTAGTCCAATTTCTCTGATATGTGCCCAGCACATGGGTGGGTCTAAGTCCTTTGTTCAGCCTGCAGACAGACTGAAGACTAAGGACTAAAGACAAAATGGAGATGGGGCTTCAGTCTTTTATCCCTCTTTGGGCCCCCCTGTGCTCTCAGGGTCCTTGCCAAATCAAAAATGGAGTTAAGTTACATGGTCAGCTTGGGTGATTGGCCGAAGAGGTTTCCTCCTACAGCCCACTTCAACTGGGAGTTCCCAAGATGGGCCATCAGGAGGAAAATGTTTTTGCAGAACCCTGGTCTAGGAATGCCTTAGAATCAAATCACTTGAAACACACACAAACAAATTGATTTCTAATTTTTAATACAGGTAAGATACGTACATGTAAACCATATAATCATTCTTAGCAGATTACAGCCTTTTTACTGATACCAAACATAGTGTATCACATATGGATTATTACAAATATGAAATATTAATATGAAAAATAATCATAACCAGTCCCCTAGCCCCAGACAGCATCACACTCAGTAATTCAAGTTTATCAAATGATAGAGGATCGGATTTTGAAGGTTATGCCAAACTTTTAAAACTTATCAGATCCCAATGAGTATTTTTTAATAAAGACCTAATTATATGAGGTGTCAGCTATCTTGAGTTGAACCTGAATGCTCAACTCACTCTGAAATCAAGCTCTAAATGAGGACATCAAGAAAGACTCAGCATTGCCAAAATGAAGATGTGAGCCTACCAACAATCTGCAGGGTGGCAACTAGTGCTGGTCAATATTTTTAAATGGAAAAATATGTTCCTGTTGTAAAATATAATTTCACCAAAATTTAAAGTATCAATTTATTCCTTAAAAAATATTGTAACTATGAATGTCAAATACAAAGTGAAATATTTCAGTTCATTTTTCCAAACAAATCATTTTCACTTTATGTTTTTTCCCCCTTGCTTTTGTTTGGGAAACTGTAAAATTTAGGCAAACTCCAGAGGGATAAGTGCATTAGTCTACTTCAGCAAAACAAACACGGAGTTTTGGGACACTTTTAAAGAGTAAAAAATTTATCGCATGAGTTTCTTGGAAGAAATCTGAAGTCTGATGAAGTTGGATTTCCCCCATGAAAGTTCAGGATATAAATAAATTTATTGGTTTTTAAAAGTGCCACAGGACTCCTTGCTTGTAAAATTTAGGTTTTTCCCTTTTCAGACTGATTTGCATATGCCCCCTCCCCATGTTATTTCCCTACTTCCATCCTCTGCTGCCTGGAAAAACTGAGAAAAAATAGACAGAAAACAGTAAAGAACTATGTGAAATAAGGTTTTTACACTTTTAAAAATATCTTTTCCTTTTTTCTTCCCATAGGTGGAGGAAGAGAGGAGGAAAATAAAAGGACAATAGGAAGGGGAAGGAAAATAATTAAAAGTAACAGAAAATCAAAATGGAAACTTGAAAAAGATATTTTAAGTCAAAACTAAAAATTCTGTGACTAAATGTCATTTTAAAACAAACTGAATAGAAATATATTGCAAAAGTTCAAAACCTGACAGAGGAAAGCTGGTATTTTTCGGTCACGTGAGTATATTCCCACAATTTTTTTTCCAGAAAAAAAAAGGGATTTCCTGACCAGCTATAGTTCTGAACACACCCAGATGACAGAATGCTTTTCCAGGGCAAATGTCATTGGTGGGCTGATTGTGTTCTGATTTACAGTGCTTTTAAGCCAATGTAATTCCAGTTAATTCCAATAGGCACCCTAGAATTACATGACATTTTACACATCATCAGCCTGCTGGTAATATTTTTGCCTCCAGATATACAAGCTCTTCAGGACAAGGACGTTTTTGTCCTATGTGTTTGTAGAGTTGACAATGGACTTCTAATGGAAGCTACTGATTACTACCAAAATCAAAAAACAACAATTAATGCTTCACATTTTGACAACTAAACTGGATACTTGAGTAATGGAACATATCTGCTAGATATATCTTCAGTATCTATATGGTTCCATTACTATAACAACAATCTTAATGCATTCATCCTCACACCCTATGAAGTGGTAAAGGTTTATCCTCATTTTACAGATGAGGAACTGAGATAGAGAGAGAGTAAATTACTTGCCCCAGTGACTTGATATTAAGTGGATGGTAAAGTAGGGAATTAAATCAAAGTCCCCAAGTCACTATCCTAACCATTAAGCCAGCTATCAAATTCCTTCGTGGTAGAAAACAGTTGCTCATCAGCTGAAACCTAATCTTCTAGATGTGAACTGAAGCAACAAAGAGAAGATCCAGCTACATCAACAAAAGTCATTAGTCATATTTGCAACAATTTAATCAGTCACATCAAACATTGCTGAAAAGTTCCATGTCACCAAAATGCCATTCTAAAACTAACACAGTAAGTATGGTCTCAACCTCCAGAAGGAAACACCATCTTAAATGAACACAGTATGTCACAAAGGCATCTCCACTGCATTTTCTATCCCCTTCTCCAAAACAAGAAGATTAAGGACTAAACACTGACCGACAATTGTGCCTGCGTAAAGAGGTATCTTCCTGAAGATAGAGCAAACTTCTAAATGTTTGGGAAGAACCAGCACCATCCCCTCACTAAATAAAGGTTTCATTATACCTTTTCATAATGGCACATCATACCACCTAAAGAGGACTAAAATGATATCTTATTTTTAAACTAAACCAGTATTAATTTTCACTTTATTCTTTCTGGTCGTAGTTTCCTTGTTGGGTACAAAGCATGAGGATTCAGCTTATCCGAAGTATGTTAATGACAGTACCGTCAGACTCTGTGTAAACTTTTATACTAATAGCTGCAGGACAATCCTTCACTCATCTTAAAACTCTGGGAAACAATATAGTTATTTCTTCTATAAATAGCTGGGATTCAGAAATAGTCACAACCTGCTCAAGTGAATTTACCAGTTCTTGTATACCCCAGATTAAATGTGTAGTGACATACCACAGAATATCATTTTGCATAGAATCAAGCAGGGACACAATTTCTCCCACACACCCTCTAGATACTGAGATTTCTCTAAAGGGAATCATTAATACTATCAAAAAATTGCCATCTGGAAAACACTAAATCCCAGATGGCTCTCTAACACAATTCTTTAAATCTTCTCAGTACATTTTATGCCAAGTTGTAATATGTATATGTAATGATACTTTTGTTAGATGGATACTCGCTAGAGATACACATCTTGCTTTAGTAATTGTGATCCTGAACAAAGGCAAAAGGTGATTCTCCTTTAAAGCAGAACACAATTGGGAGCAGCCTTGTAACTCTGCAACTGCATTTGACTTATGCACAAACACAAACAAAATATTTTGGGACCGTTTCCAGCACTAGAGAAATGGTCTTATTTTATTTTAATGATGTCACAAAAGGCACATCCTTGCACCCCTAGGTTATGATCTATATAACTTTTCTGTTCATTTTCACACTGTGATTGCATGATTTGTTGGCAAATACGGCATGCAAGGCTCCCTTTGGAACGTTCTTGCTGTAGGGTTATGGTATCATGTTTCCTACAGTGTCCTGTATGTGTATGCATATGAAGCAGGTTACATGGGTCCAGGGGTGGGGCACACAGAACCATCTGCCAGCAGCATGTAAACAGCCAAAACTGCAAGTAAGTACCTGGAGGAGGTAACAAAGACAATGAAAATTGAGGTCCTCGGCCCAGGAAGGGAAGCGGGTCTGTGTGGAGACTGAAAACAAAGACACTTGGAGCTAGTTCAGGCTGTTGGCCAGAGACACTCCATCTTGAAACATCTACCAGGACTGTGCCCTGTCCAAAATCAGCAGAGAATGACTACAGAGCATCACAGGCAGACCTAAGTGGTGAGATGAGCATAATTGTAGCAGTGTGGCTAGATAGAGTACAGTTTATATCCTTTATTTTCAGTTATAGCAACTTCTGACTACATTCTGAAATGATTGTGCATTGATTTGCTATATAATCACTTAAACTCATACCTTGATCAATATACTAGTGTTTGTTTTACCTAAAGTTGTGTGAACTTTAGAAGATGTGAATCATAGTGGCTAGGCACAACCCATGTCAGTGTTAAATGGACAAATGTGTGTCTTTGGAGATTGGGTGTGGGTTCCCATCTCTATAGGATGCGGGTTCCCAGTGTGGTTTCTGAGGATCAGGTTGCTCACTTGTGTACTGCTGCATAGGTGCCTATTGGGTGCACATCCACTGCCTGTACTGATTACAGACAGCAGGCTGGTGTGGAGTCACTCAGGAGTGAGTGGTCACTTGGCAAAGTGGGTAAGTCAGAGTTCAGGAGTGGAGATCAGAGGGTCACAGCAGCACACTGGACCAGAACCAGGGAGTGGCCAGTCACAAATGGAGATGAAACATAAATGATCTTCTTAATCCCATCATTTTGTTCTGATGATTTCCATTTGCTTTGGATCCAGTAATATTTATTTGTTTTCATTTCAACTCTGTAAAACTTTACTTCCTGATTTTGTAGCACTTATTGACATGTATTTTTCATTAAAACCAATAACCACCTGACTGGGCCACTACTTAAAAAAAACAACTGTTCTTAATCCACTGCTATTCACCTACCAATGGCTGAGAAAGAGAACCAGATTTTTTGCTGTTTTAAATTATTAAAATACCATAGACACATAGACTATAAGGTTAGAAGGGATCAACATGATCATCTAGTCTGACCTCCTATACCACGCAGGGCAGAAAACCTCACCAACCCCCCTCCTGTAATAAACCTCTAATTTAGGCCTGAGTTATTGAAGTCCTCAAATCATAATTTAAAGACTTAAAATACATATAATCCACTAGCAAGTGAGCTGTGCCCCATGCCACACAGGAAGATAGAACAATGCTGATTTTCACCAGCACAGAAGTTGACCGTTAAAGTTTGTAAAACCTAGTCAAGATATGGTAGGTTTAAATATAGCTAATTAAAAGTATAAATTTAAGATGCAATTGGGTGGAAATAATGACAGGGCATACCATGAAATCACCTAAACTTCTTTAATCTATTAACATAATAAAATAAGCTACTAGCTAAAAAAAATGCAGTCAGTATTTAGTACATGGTGCATCCCTAGAGTGAAATCCTACCTCCACTAAAGTCAGTGACAGTTTTGCCATTGATTCACCCTAAAATGCCAACCTGGTCTTCCAATCTGTTAATTTTGTGAATTTTCCAGGCACACTGCATGAGCTCTCTCTTTTCTTATGCATTTGGGGAAGGGAGCTAGAGGATTTTAATTATTACACCTACTATGGCTCAAGATTTATTTTTGTGATTGCTGATGCATATTTGTATATAAGTGGCATGGGATCAACGGGCCATTCTGATAGCTCACTGGGGAAGCTAGATTATGTACAGGACCTTGGAGCCTAAAATGGGTGATACTTTTCCTTTAAACATACAAAATAATGAATGCATCCTTTGAAACTTTTATGTAGGACATGAGAATCACAATGCTACTACGGAAGGTTGCTGCTGTAATATAATCATCATGTAGAATAAAGATTAAGTAAACCGCCTTTCTGTTGTTTCAGAGGACATAGCTATTCTTACTACTAGTTACATGAATGATAACAGTCTCAATAATGTTTATGTGCCAGACAGGTGCGATGTGGTGGATTCAGGAAAAACTCACTCCATTACCTCACAACAGACAGGGAACAGACACTGAAAGGAGAGGTTTCAGTATGCTAACTACTGTCTTAATTCACAGACCAGGATCATATGAACCAGATTTTTCCTGAAGTTTGAGTAGTTTCCATCAGAGTTGAGTGGCTGTGCTGTTTAGAGATAGGGATGTATTTTCTATCACAATGTTTTTGGGGTTTTTTTTTGTTTTTTTTTTTAATGACAGAAGATTTTTTTTTTCCTATCAGAAAACCAAAACAAAATGTATGCTTTGGTTTCATTTGAATCAAATTGAAATATTTTAGGTTTGAACTGGCTTGAAATATTTAATTTCAAATAAGTTCAACATTAAATTGTATTTATTTTGGCACACTGCCTCATATGGGTTATGTTTCAGCTTGTCCCTGCCATGTGACTCCCATGATGCGTCAGAGGTTGATCTGTAGGGAGTTCCCTTTTCATTATGGGAGGTGTAGTCTGTAGAGGGACCCTAGTCCACAGGAGAAAATAGTTTTATCTGGTTTCTGAACTAGAATTCTCTGCAAGGCAATGTGCCACAAGGAGGAAATGCATTTCAATGTTGAAACGAGTTGGAAGTGAATGTTTGGGGTCAGTTCACAGATCAAAACAAATTGCTTTCATTTGGAAGTTTCAAAATGTTTCATCATGATCTCAAATGTCAAAACAAAAAAAACTTCAGACTTCCCAACCCAAATTGATTTTGTATAACATGTTGTTTTGAGAAACTGGTTTGCTATTTCCACTTTTTATTTCCATTTATAATTAAAGACATTGATACATTGGAATTTTCTGCAGGGTGGAAAAAACAACTTTACTCAGCTCTAGTGCTGTTAATACAAGTACCATACCTTCTTTCCATCTGGGACTGTTGTCTCTGACACAGTCCTAAAACAAATTTCCAAATATGCATTATTCAGGTAGCTGTGATTCTTTCCATGCACATTTTATAGGAAAACTATTTTTTAAAGTCTGAACACTTAATAACCCTGAATCAAAACACCGTGAGAACAACGGAGGTCTTTTTATTGATTTCTACAGTGCCAGATTTCCCATTAGGCACTGTAGGCATAGTGCCCAGGGCCTACAAAGGAAGGAAAAAAATTAAAAAAGCAGAAAAAATAAGGAAAATTACATGGTTTAGCATTAGAATAGTTTCAAGGGAATCATGTCAATTGACGTAATTCAATTCACATTTACCCTCTTTTTGCACATTTCGGAGTGAAAGCACCTAGGGCCTACGAACACCAAAATCTGGCCCTGGATCTCTAGTGCCTTTAATCAGGCTTGGGCCCTGTAGGTGGTATTTTACATAACTTTCTGCTTATACTTCCCCACAGCTTTGCTACTTTGAAATTATCTACTCAGACTCCTGGTCTACAGTAGAAAATTATATTAACCAGCTACTTTTCCATCAAGTGTGAAAAATCAACACTCTTGAGTGATGTAGTTAAGACAACCTAAGTCCCAATGTCAACAGTGTTAAGTTGATGAAAGAATTCTTCCATCATCCAAGCAACTGCCCATTTGGGTGGCAGAAAACCTATGCCAGTCAGAGAACCACTCCCATCAGTTACAGCTGTGCCGATGTAGCATTTCAAGAGTAGAAAAGCTCTGATAGATTCTGGGTTGAAGTTCAATCTCCTCAGCTTTAGAATTAATTTAAAAAGTGACTCATGAATCACAGTTGTGGCAGATGTTTCTGGTATGACAGATGTTGGGAATTTCGTAGGCCTTTTCTGAAATCCTCCTGCTAGAAATGGGATTTCTAGTGGGAACTTGAAATAAATTTAATAAGTTCAATAAATTGTTACACTTTTTTTTTCAGTCGATATTGCACACTTCGAGGAAATAGTGCTCTCAATTTCAGTCCCATTATCAACCAAACCAAAAACACAAAATTTGAAGCTGACTGCCTAGTTACTTGAACCAGGGTTGCCTATGGAAACTTCCCCCTCCATCTCACATTTCTGTGTCAATTATTACTTTATATAAATATCCACAGATTGCTGTTTACACTTCAAACAGGTATTTTGGCTATTAGCAGAACTATTCAAATACAATTATTTGCCATAAATACTGATTAATAAAAACCACAGATCAGTGCTGTTCACCTCCCCTTTTTATTGCCTACCTGGTAGAATGTGGGCAGGTTATTATTATTTTTTTTTTTAGGAAGAATGTTCCTTGTGAAGTGAAATTATTAAATATTTTTTTAACAATTATATAAGGAACAGGCAGATTGGGTGATCTAATATCTATTTGTCCCTAACATTACTCCCTGTCATCTTCCTGAGGGAATCAAATCCCCAATGATTTGTTCAGGCATTCCTCCTTTTTATGAAATGTACATCATTCAGCCAGGCAACTGAAAAACAATACCAGGCAATTTGCAAGGCCATACACAGCACGAAAATCCAATACTCAAACAGTTACAACAAAATGTGAGCAATCCCTTAGCTAAAATTTGCTTGCAAATTTCTCTCACAGGTATGAATTGCAAAGAATCTTTAAAAAATGGTCTGCTTATAATAAATTACTACTTGCAGATGATTTGACCAACTTTTAAGTAACACACAGATGAGTTGATATTTCCAGAATCTACTACAGTGGTTTGTTTTGTGCGTGCATGCATGAGTGTGTGACATCAAGTGCACCATGTGAAAGGTCATTGACAAGCCATTGTGACGATAGAGGTGACTCAACCAATTGCTCCTAAGGATTGCTTCCAAGGAGGGAGCAAGCAGCAGTTGGTTGTGTCACCTTTGACACCACAAAGGCCTGCCCCATGGTACACCCACCCACCTCTTCTCTGCCCATGCCTCTCTTCACCACCCTCACCTCCTGCCACCACCCACTCCTCCTCTGCCCACATCTACTGTCCATGGCTCTCTGCACCACCCTGACAAATCCTGGCTCCAGCCCTCTCCTCCACTGCCCCCAACTCCTGCCTATGCCCCCAACTCCTGCCACCATCTTTTGCTCATGGCCCCCTTTACCATTCTGGCACATAGTGGCTCCAGCCCTCCCCTTGACTGTCACCCCTTCTCTGCTCCTGTTCCATTGTTCCTCATCCCTCCCTCCACATCCCATACCCTCAACCTTCTACCAGCCCCTACTCCACACCCATCACCTTCACTTCTGCCATGCCCCCTACCCCATCCTTCCTTATCTCACAAATGCATATGGTACTGATGAGTGGTTGTACCCCATCTCCTGGCCCCAGCTGCCCCTCCTCTATCCCCATCTGTTGTCCCTGCCCCCCCCCTTCACAGCTTTCAGCTGTTTCCAATATTTCATGCTGACTTTTCAGACAATTGTATGTGGTGGTCACTTAGGGAAGAAATCATGATTTCCCCCCATCATTTTTGATGGGTTACAGCTAGCATTTTAATAAAATGTTTTATTCACACTTCAAAGTATTTTCACAGGAAGTGAAAACTACTATTTTGCTTCCTCTTTCCTCCCTTCCCCTCTAACTGTGCTGTGTGTCAGATCTTATCATTCATTTTTGTTAGACCTAATGAAATACATCGGTTTCAATTAAGAAGTGAACACTTATGAAGAATTTCACACAGACAACAGAACAACTATTTCTTGTGTTGTATAAAAGCAAATATGGGGTATATCTCAGATACCATTTTGTGATAACTTTTGGGAAATCTTTTTTTTTTTCCTGTTTTTGTTTTTTAATGGCATCCACTGTAGTGCTAAGAAAAAAGCCACCTTCATTGTCCCAGTTTTACCTAGGATCTGAAAGCTCTTAAATGCATAATAAAGGGCTGGCTGTGAGGGCTATTACGAAGTCAGTCCCTAGGAAGTACATGGATACTGAATATTTACTCACAAGTCTTCCAGAAATCAATGTCTTTCCCATTATTTGTTCATACAGATTTCTTCAAGACTCTTGATGGAATGTAATTATTTCTATTGAAAGGAGCCACCATTATATCAGGTGTTTCAATTGATCTGCTATTATCCAGCATTGTATAGTTTCAAGCCCACTGCGCACAGATGCCTGACAAGATGTAGTTTGCCTTGGAAAGCAACTTGCAAGGACAGCAACTAATAGCCTGCCAAACGTCAAGTCACTATGCCCAGTTCATTTTGAGACTCTGCTGCTCAGATGAGTGAATGATTTCCATCTGTTCAATTGCACAATAAAGTTTTATAATTACTGGCATTGGTTAGAATTTTCTAAAAAGGCCAACTTATATAAATGTGAGCTGGTTCTTCATGTATATATGTATTTGTGTAACAAGCACTGCTGAAATTATCAGACAAACAAACACAGACTTCTTTCCTTATGGATACTACTTTTCTAACTGCAATCAAAAGAGCGTTCCACCCCCCCTTGCAGACAATATAATGGTACCAAATACACCTGCCAGCTGGTAGCCAGAGAATAGAGCAGACTTAACCAATTACTGGAAGCCCCCTTTGACTGGAGCTGTTGCGTGTACATCCCAAACATTACTTCACCTAAGACACAAATTGAAACTCCAATAGTGAAAAGCAACTATCCTGTAAGATAAACCAAAAGATTTGGCCTAAGTTTGAGCCAAAAAGCATTATAGCTAAGTTACCTAAAGACTAGAGTTTGTTTTTGTGTCACTTACACCTAGCATATGTGCAATAACGCTGGCTGAGTTAAATTTATAAGATAATATGGGCGTGGTGTTTTGGACTACCTAGGATCATTGGGGTTGTCAGTGATAAACAGAAGGGTTGTTTAGGTGCCAGGGATAACTGTCTGGTTTCCCCTCTCTCAGTTGTCTTTCAATAAAGATTCCCTACACAGCTCTGAATATGCTGTCTCTATTTATTGGATTATAATTCCCCCTAAAACTCTACATCTGATGATGAGGATGGGATACATGATGGAGTTGGCTATTCTCAACTACAGGCAACTATGAAAAACCAGAATGCAATGTAAGAAGTAGAACTTTTATTTACTGCTTGTATGGTGGTTGGGTTGCAACTCTAAAAGCTGATCTGTTTGCCTAAGGGCTGGCTGGCTATTCTGAAAGCTGATTTGCTTGCTGTTAAGTACAAGTGAAGAATAAACAATAACTACAAGAGGGCATCATGACTTTACTTACTACAACCCTCTCTAACCATTTAACCATTCGTCAAATTCGTGGCAGGCATATACAGCCCGATTTCAAAATTTAGAAATAGCAATGATATAACTGAGGAGGAGAAGGTACCAGTTTTTCTAATGGTCATCGGAGTTAAGACTTACAGTTTTCTATGTGATTTGCTTTATCCAGAGAAGCCAGAGCAGAAACCTTATAGGGACCTAGTGGAAGTTCTAGGTGCACATTTTTCCCCAAAACCACTAGTAATTGCAGAGAGGTATAGGTTCTACCAAAGGAACCAATGTAAAGGTGAATCAGTTTTACGGTTTGTAGCAGTTCTAAAAAGCTGGCAGCACTCTGTGACTTCAAGACCATGTTAGAGGAAATCACAGAATTATAGGGTTGGTAGGGACCTCATGAGGTCATCTAGTCCAACCGCCTGCCAAAAAAGCAGGACCACTCCCACTAAATTACCCCAGCCAGGGTTTTGTCCAGCTGGGCCTTAAACATCTCCAAAGATGGAGATTCCACCACCTCCCTAGGTAGTCCATTTCAATGTTTCACCACTCGGATATTAGGAAAAATTTTCTTGCTATGCAACTTCGACCTCCCCAGCTGCAACATTAAACCATTGCTTCTTGTTCTGCCCTCTGTTACAGAACAGCCAAGCTCTGTCCTCCTTGGAGCATCACCTCAAGCAGTTGAAGGTTGCTATCAAATGCCCACTCAGTCTTCTCTTCCACAGGCTAAATAAGCCTAACTCCTTCAGTCTCTCTATATAGGTCTTGTGCTCCAGCCCCTTGATCATTTTTGTTGCCCTCCACTGGATTCTTTCTAATTTGTTCACGTCCTTTTTGTAGTGGGGAGTCCAAAACTGGACACAGTATTCCAGATGTGGCCTCACCAGCACCAAACAGAGGGGAACAATCACATCCCTCAATCTGCTTGCAACACTTCTGATGCAGCCCAATATGCCACTGACCTTTTTCGAAGCAAGAGCACACTGCTGACTCATATCCAGCTTCCCATCCACCATGACCTCCAGGTCCTTTTCTCCAGTGCTGCTACTTAGATGATCGTTCCCCAGCCTGTAGTAGTGCATGGGGTTTTTCCAGCCCAAGTGCAGGACTTTGCATTTGTCCTTGTTGAACCTCATGAGATTGCTATTGGCCCCCTGCTCCAATTTGTCTAGGTCTCCCTGAATCCTGTCCCTGCCCTCCAGTGTGTCTACCATTCCCCCCACCTTGGTGTCATCCAGAAACTTACTGAGTGTGCAATCTATCCCATCATACAGATCATTAATGAAAATGTTGAACAGAACTGGCCCCAGGCCAACCCCTGGGGCACTCCACTCATTACTGGTTGGCAACTAGAGATGGAACCATTGATTCCTACATGCTGAAACCATTGATCTAGCCAGTTCTCTATCCACCTTACAGTGCACACTTCCAACCCATACTTCCATAACTTGCCGACGAGAATGCTGTGGGAAACTGTATCAAAAGCCTTACTACAGTCGAGGTATATCATATCAATGGCTCTTCCGATACCCACAAATACAGTCATCTCATCACAGAAGGTGATGAGGTTCGTCAGGCATGATTTACCCTTGGTGAATCCATGCTGACTGTTCCTGATCATTATTTTCCTCCAAGTGTTTCAGGATGGATTCTTTGAGAACCTGCTCCGTGATTTTTCCACAGATTGAGGTGAGGCTGACAAGTCTGCAATTCCCTGGATCCTCCTTTTTCACTTTCCTGAAGACAGGCACCATATTTGCTTTTTTCCAGTCTTCTGGCACCTCCCCCATTCACCATGAGTTTTCAAAGATAATTGCCAGCAGTACTGCTATCTCATCGGCCAACTCCCTCAGCACCCTCAGATGCAGTTCGTCTGGCCTCATGGACTTGCGTACATCCATCTTCTTTAAGTAGTCCCTAACCTGACCTTCCGTCACCAAGGGCCTCTCCTTCTCTCCTATTTGCTAGATCCAGTGTAGTAGACTGGGAGCTGGCCCTCCCTGTGAAAATTGTAGTAGTAAAAAAAAAAAGCACTGAGCAATTCAGCTTTTTCCTCATCCTCCATCATGAAGATACCTGCCCCATTCAGTAAGGGACCTACACCATCCCTGATCCTCTTCTTGTTATTGACATACTTGTAGAACTCCTTCCTGTTATCCTTCACATCCATTGCTAGCTGCAACTCCAATTGCCCTTTGTCCTTTCTGATTTTATCCCTGGAGTCCCGAGCAATATTTTTATATGCCTCGTTAGTCATCTTTCCAAGCCTCCACTTCCTGTAAGCTGCCTTTTTATGCTTCAGCTCAGTGAAGAGTTCTCTGTTAAGCCATGCTGGGTGTCTTCCACATTTGCTGTTCTTTCTGCTCATTGGAATGGTATCTTCCTGTGCTCTTAGCAGGGTTGTTTTAAAATACAGCCAGCTCTCTTGGACACCTTTCCCGTTCAGATCAGCCTCCCAAGGGATCCTGCCTGTCAGTTCCCTGAGGGAGACAAAATCTGCTTTTCTGAAGTCCAGGGTCTGCGTTTTGCTTTTTTTTCTTTTTTCCATTAAACAGCATCTGGAACTCTACCATCTCATGGTCACTGCTGCCCAGGTTTCCATTCACTTCTACTTCCCTGATCAATTCTTCTCTGTTTGTGAGCAGCAGGTCGAGAGGTCCAAGGGCCCTAATTGGCTCCTCCACCATTTATACCAGGAAGTTGTCCTCAACACTCTCAAAAAACTTTGTGGATTGCCTGTGCACTGCTGTGTTGGCCTCCCAGCAGATGTCAGGGTAATTGAAGTCCCCCGTGAGAAGCAGGGCCTGTGATCTAGAAACTTCTGCCACTTGTCCATAGAATGCTTTATCCACTTCCTCCTTCTGGTCCAGCGGTTTATAGCAGACACCAACTACGACATCCCCCATCTTGCCCTCCCCTCTAAACTTAACCCACAGACTTTCAACTGACTCGATTCCACTTCTATAATGGAGCACCAAGCAGTCATACAGCCTTTTACATATAGCACTACTCCTCCCACTCTTCTTCCCTGCCTGTCCTTCCAGAACAATTTATACCCATCTGTGGCAGAGCTCCAGTCATGCAAGCTATCCCACCACGTCTCTGTTATTCCAATTATATCACAGCTCTTTTTCTGCGCCAGTACTACCAATTCTTCCTGCTTGTTTCCCAGGCTCCTCGAATTTGCGTACAGGCACCTAAGATACCAGGCCAATTGCCCTATTTTCCCATGTTGATTTTCAATTCTGTTGCATCTACTTCCCTGCATTTATACCTGGCATTGTCCTCCCCCACTTGCCTCAGGTATTAGGGCTTCATTAGAACACCTAAGACAATTAATTGATTCCCCATCCCCCTTGTTCCAACTACCCTGTCTTTTATCCCTGGGTGTTACAGTCCCAGCACCCTCCAAGTTCCATCCCTTCCCCCAAGTCTCCCACATTGTCACTTACTTGTGGGCTTTGGTCTCCTTCCCCCTTCAAACCTAGTTTAAAGCCCTCCTCACTAGCTCAGCCAGTCTGTGTCCGAATATGCTTTTCCCCTTCCTCAATAGATGGAGCCCATCTCTGCCTAGCCGTCCTTCTTCCTGGAATGGCACCCCATGGCTGAGGAAGCCAAAGCCCTCCCGATGACACCATCTTCACAGCCAGGTGTTCACCTGCAGGATGCATCTGTCTCTGGTCAGGCCCCTACCCTTGACTGGAAGAATTAAGGAGAACATCACCTGTGCTTCAAATTCCTTTACCCATGCTCCCAGAGCCCTGTAGTCACCTTTGATCTGCTGAGGATCACCTCTCACAATATCACTGGTTCTCACATGGGTGAGTAGTAGTCAGAGGGGTGGATTCTCAACAATCCCTCCATAACGTCTCAGATATGGGCACCCGGCAGGCAGCATACCTCCTGAGAGGCCGTGTCAGGGAGACAGATGGGTGCCCTTTAGAAGTGAGTCTCCAACCACCACAACCCTACATTTCCTCCTTGCTGTGGTGGATGTGATCCTCCCAGCCTTGGGGGTGTATGGTGTCTCCTCTTCCACCTCATCCAGTGTCTGTAGCACCACAATGGAGAGTGGGATAGGAGCAGGGGTGGAGCACTGTCTGCTGCCAGAGGTAACCAGCTGCCAGTGTCCTCCCTTTGCCATAGGCATACCATCCTTCTCCAGTGGTGCCGCAGTAGTCTTCAGCACTTGAATAATATCCTTCTCCTTGCATGTCTCCTCGTGGATGTTGTGCAACAGGCTGGTGTGTGGCCTGCACAATGAATCAACACAGAAACACCTACTGACCAAAGGTGAGCTCACCTTGCAGAGGCTGTTGAGATTGCAGTCTCCATGGAACGTGTCACCCAAGACATGCAACAGATTGGGGTTGGCATGTATAAGGTATTCCCACAACCTACCCACAGGGCACTGGGGAGACAGGAATGTTACAAGTGTGGGAAGCAGGGTCACCTCATGTCAAAGTGCTGGTGTAAGGAACTACTGTGTCAACAGTGTGGTAAGAGAAGACGCATTGAATGTGCCTGCAAACAAAGGAAGGATGAGCCAAACAGAAGAGGAAACCTGAGAAAAATGGGCTGTTGGTTCAGTGGACTAAGAAGGAAATTCTGCATTCAGTAGAGCAGAATCCATATGACCAGTGACACCCAATTGGAAGGTGAAGAGTTCCTCCTTGTTTTGTCCATAACAGCTGGCCCATGTAAATACTGGGTGATACCTGTGTTGGAAGGCAAACCTGTATGCATGGAATTGGACACTGGTACAGCCATTTCATTAGTTTCTAACATTGCATATGAGAAGGACTTTAGACATTTGCCACTTAAGCTGACAATAGTTGTTTTGGAGATGTACAGTGGAGAAACTGTTCCCACATCTTGACTCTGGCACAAAGAAAGATATTCATGTGTCTAGTACCCATCAGAAAGTCAACGTGTATGGAGAAGATGACAGAAGTGGAAAGGTATTTGTTTCCAGTAACAGGTTGGTGAAAAATCAGTTCTCTCTAGGAGAAAGAAAAGCACAGAGAGCCAGAATTCCTTCCAGAATTGCTGCTTGAGCAGTACAGATATGCCCCATATTGTGAGGATTGATCATAAAAACTAAATAAAGCCCTAAACGTGTTGATTTTTTACCCTAGCACATCATTCTCTGTGGTCTTATAATGTTAATTTCCCTTTTCTCCAATAAGCATAAACTGTGCGTTTCTTATTATATATATCCTACTGTGTATGTTGAGACCAAGCGATTCATTGCTAATGTGCAAATCTTAATTCAACTAGTCAAAACAAGGAGCGTGTCTGTAGCTCTGGGTACAATAAATTTCATATACTCTTGAGCCACAGCACCAACTTAATTAATTATACAGGTGAACATTAAAAATGCAGTATGCATGGGACAAGTAGTAAAATAGAATTTCTATGAAGCCATCATACTAATTCTGTTGCTTAGTGACACTGTAAAAGAATACAAATTGCTTCTAATGTCTACAGTTTAAGCTGCTAAATTTATAGCACAGATCTGGGCAAGGTAGTAGTCTCCTTAACAAATGTCAATTTTTCTGCTTTCACTTTTAGCTTCTGAAGGGATCTGTCTGGAATTCAAGTGTAAGCATAATTACTGATTCAAGAATGAATGAGTAGAGGGCTGCAGGACAGGACCAGGGTATCTGAGAATAGCTACGTAGGGAAGCTTGCAAAGGAGCAATGTACACTCTATTTATAAAGCAATGTTTTGAGTCCCTGACTCTCACCCGTATAAAATGTCAGTCCTGGTCTCTGAATGCACATCCATCTGTTGAGCTTCTAAGCTGGCAGTAGCACAATGAATGATCATCGTCGTCTCAATTGCACACCCAGTGTTAGTTCTCATGTTTGACAGCTTTCTAAATTTTCTAGTTACATCCTTCAGGTACTACCTGTCACTGAAGGAGGAACACAGGCTTCGCAAATGAGTTTATTTTACAAACAATTTACTCTCAAAGCACAAAAGCCTTACAGACCCAGGGTAAACAGCAAAACCCTGAACACAAACCTATTCAGTCTCTTTACTGAGCCTATGGGCCTGGTATAGGGTGCTTAAGAGAAGTGTCTCCTGTTTCCTCACCTGGATCTTTTGTTTCTGGTTATGAAATATCTTCCTTGGCTAAAATAGTATTCTGTTTTAAAGCGGCTTGTGACAGCTTTCCTGTCCCTGCATTGCTGATGAGGAACCACATCCCTTCCCTCCCCCTATTGGCTCCTAGGCAGAGTGTCATTTAAAGTTAACAGCCCTGCTGGAAAGAACCCTGTTGTTCAACTGAGGTGGAGGCATTTAATGCCAATGGTTCTTGATTGCTCTGTCAGTTTACCAGTCTGTCCATTCAGTAGAAAGCAAGCTTCTCCAAAACAAATGCTGAGAAATCACACATTTAAGATTATATTCAAAATGGAGTTTGAAATAAAAGTGCATTCACAAAACATAATGACTGACAAAGATATTTCATTCTTCTGACAAGGTGGGATTATGCACATGAAATCTCATGTGATAAACAAACCTGTTAGTTTTGCAAGTGCCACAGATTTCCTTGTTTGTTTTGCTTAAATAGACTAACATGGCTACCTCTGTGGAACTTATCTCCCACTCTGTCATAGTCAATCACTATAATATTTTGTGAGGATGGGAGCAAAAAGCAAAATGGGAGAGAATATTATTTTCAAGGCCAATTGATCCTCCCACTGCTACACTTGCCCAAATTTTCCATTACGAGACCCTGTTTTCAGTTACTTGCCAAACTTTAACCCTTAAGACAGAAACCATCCATGGTGGGTGTCTGCCTATGGCTGAATTTAAAATAAAATAAATTTTTATATTAGAGAGAGAGAGATCAGCCAAAAGTGTTCTTCTAGTTTTGAGAACAAAGCAACAGGGAAACATATTGTTTTACTCAAGGAAGCAATGGTCCTGCAGAAAAATAGTGTGGCCATTTTAAGAGTGCCTAGATCTACTTCCCAATCAATTTCAGTGGGAGCTGGACACCTGAACCCAGTGTTTAAAGATGGTATTTAAGTGCCTAATTCCCATTTAAAGTGATTGGAGATAGGCACCTAAAACCTTTGAGAACTTGGACTCTAATCCCTTTTTAAAAAATTCCAGAACATGCTCAGCTGCATCTTATGAACCTAAATACTTGAAAAATTGGGCACTTTCTCTCTACCCAAGATCTGTCTGTAAAATGGGTATAATATTTTCATACTTCACAAGTGTGCTGTGTGAATAGATTCATGAAATATTGTGTGGTGCTCCAATACTACATTATTGGAGGGTCCATGCAGGTACCTAGGATAGCAGCTAGCTGTTCAACACCTTTGACAATGGGATGATCTAGGATCTCATTCAAAATCCAGTGCTGCGAATAGGCAGACTTATGTGATGAGAGAAATAGATTTGATATAACCACAGCTATCTCATGCACTCAGCCACTAAAAGCTGGAAGCAAGGGCACCACATAGTGAGAAATAATCAGAGATACACAGACTCAAGAGTTTAAGTTTTTGCTGAGAAGTTGCTTTGCTGATAAATAAAAGATTATGAGTTCTTTGCTGTTGCTAGGGAAACAGTTAGCCCATTAGGGGTTATTATGAGTCATAGCTTTGTTTAAATATCCATAAAAGAGTTTAGTCAGAGTGTGCACTTTGGAGAAGTTTTGGATTTCTGCAAGTAAAAAGCTATTGACATCCTTCTCCCCAGTGGTGTTGAAGAAGGCTGGTTACCCAAAACCTGATGCTATCATTCAAAAGCACCTCAGATTATAGATAATTATATTTTAAGGTGCTTCCACACTGCTGCTAGATTTGAATGGGTGTTTTAGATTAAAAGAAGGATTTTTTGTTTTTTAGTGAACATTCTCCTGTGTGCTTCAATCTGTTATCAGACAGAGGAGCTGTATCCTCGCTGATTTCTGTCCTGACACTGACTGGAAAACCGATTTATTAATAACTCTACGTAAGAGTTCTATTGATTTCTTCAGGCTTGGATCAGGTTCTTATTGAAGTACCTAAATACAGATTTAGAACACTAATTCTAGGGTCATACTTTTTGAATGAACAACAAGCCATCAGCCTAGATTTCTTAATCAGTAGTTAGAGAATCTAAGTACTATTGAATTTCTGTTTTATTTGGTAGCTATATCCTTTAGGTTCCCTTGAAAATGTCATCCAATAAAAAAGTTTTATTATTATTTGTTGTTGATTGGTAATTATTTTATAGAATTACTAGGATGCATATCTAAGGAGCTCACAAGATGCAAAGATAATTCCATTAAATATACAGAGCTCTGTAGTAATGGGGCTACCTTCAACTCCAAAATGCATAGATGTCTAAAAATATACCATTTCTGCACTCAGAACTAGAGTGGTCCTCCACATTGCTACTTCCAGCGTAGCATATGTTTTCAGAGAATGGGTATCTGATGACAAGCAACTTGAATATTTAGCATGGTATGAAATATTATTTAGCCCTCTAAAGTATGTCAAAACACACATCTGTTCATGGTATTAGCTAACTGTGATGATCACAGCATAGTCATTATTAAGCTTCAATGCAGTACTAACTGTTAAGTTTTCACATGGAGTTCTGAGACAGGAGAAGGGCAGGAATGAAGGAATACAATAGTGTGGTAGAAAATAAGGTATTTCTTCCTTATGAGAGGGAAGTCTCCCCAGTTTCTACCACAAGATAGACCTTTAGTGCCCTGCTCAATAAATCTCCTGCTGATTACCACCTTATTTCTAGTGATCCCTAGATGACTGAGAAGGTTGTGGCACATTAGCTCCAATGTCAAATGGAGTCCTTAATCTTCCTTGACCCTTTTCAAGCTGACTTCCAGCCTGGGGACAGTATAGAGACAGAATTGATTTAACTGATCAATGATCTTCTCTTTCAGAAAGACAGAGGTCAGGTTTCCATGCTGGCGCTTACGTTTGTCAGCAGGTTTCTATTCCGCTGACTACAATATTTCACAGATTCAGTGGGGATTATGGAAGGAATCAACTTTCCTTGTTCCTTTCTTTTCTCGAAAGTCCCAGAGGCCAATGTTGGCTAATTGCTCATCTTCCCTCATATAAAACATTCCATCTTGACAGCTCCTTTGCTCAACATGTACAGAAAGCTACTCTGCCAAAAGGCACTACAAGAGTCAAAAAACATAGGTTTCACTGTACCCAAAAAGTAGTGCTGTCTCTTCTGTTATTTTTGGGTCATTAATAATGAAGTGTTCAACTCTGCTGCAAGTACACATGACTTTCTGTGCTTCTCTCCTGCCTGCACAACAGATGACATAGTGTTAGAATGAAGTGGAAGCCACCTCCAGAGACAGGAGAAACCAAAGGAAGAATTAAATTAAGTCAGACTCTTCTATAGTAAGGAGAGGAATAGTGCCCCAGACCATAGGTACACAAAAGCATCATGCAGAACAGGCCATATTATCAGGCAGACCTGTCAGCAATGGGAGAAATAACAGGCTGAGATTTTCATCTTGGCTGCTTGCTTGAACGCATTACCAGGAGATATTTTCTTTTTCTTCCCCAAATGTAAAATTAATTTCTTAACTTTAATAGCTTCAGACAACAGGGATTTCAAACAAATGTGCTCTTCATAGTCTGCCTAAACAGGATCTAATTTTTTTTCTTTTCCTCCTCTCTTCTGCTCAAAGTCACTGTCACAGCTGTATCACTACACTGCCTGAGGGACTGAGAAATCCCACAAGTGTCTGTAGCATAGGCCAGAAGTCTGAGGTTAGACAGGTTTCTGCCAGGACTCACTTGAAAAAAATATGAAGCTTCTAAAGGTTTGGAGAATGGCTGTGAGGGTATGGAAAGCAGCAGCCTGATAATGTAGAAAAGAGAAAAGTAGATGGGGGAGAGAAAAATAGATTCCCTTAAAATTAGACTCAGATGAGAAACTTGGAGGCAGGCCAAAAAGAGAGCAGCTGAATCAAGATGGCCCCTATCCCATAGAAATAGAAGTGTCTGAACTGTCTCTTCTGGAATGAGAAAAAACAAGCTGCTGCCTTACAGACGCAGAAGGAGCAGGTGGAAAACCGAGAAAGGAGTCTGTAAAAAGAAAAAAACAGCTTATTTTTGAAGCATACTGCAGATAATATTTCTCATAATGCTATCACACACTGTAAACTTTTAATAGGTATGGTCAGAATGGTCCATCTGGAGGGGCTGCATGGTGCACATAGTTCAATGACTGCTAATAAGAGTGACAAGTACAATTCCTTCTCTTCTGTACCATGGGATGATATTCTGATGACCTGAGACTTAACCATAGATTGTTAGTGACATAATTCTTAATTCTATTCTAAGTGTCATGACTTTTGGAGTTTGTCTATGAGCTTCATCTTCCTGATGTGTGTGATTGTATGAGGATCTCAGGGTTTCCCCAACTAGCCCCCCCAGGTATAAGTTTCTCCTTACTTTTTCCTGGAAAAAAGCTTGAAAATGTGACATGAGTTTATGCTAAGTGCTCAAAAACAGGACTGCAAATGGAAAAACTGCAATTTTTTTTAAGTTATGATTTTAGGGGGCCTTGACTTATTTTTAAAGCTTGAGGTTGTCTGTACCACAGCTTCGGAACATGTGTATGAAGCAAGTCATTCTGTGTGTCATGGGAAACCCAAGAAACCCCCACAGAATAAAATCAAAGAAAAAATCCTGAAAATGTGATTTTTGCAAACTTCTCAATCAGAAAAATTACTTTGTTCTCATCGTTTGACTACACTGCTACATGACAACTGATAAAGAGGTGTTTTAATGGCAAGGCTGTGACTTGGCTAGGCTTACAACAATAATATGTTTCATCCAGGTGGTGGCAGCAATCTATTCTTGGAGTTCATTATCTGAGATACCGTCTGAGATAAAAGCTAATTGCCTAAACTTCATTACAGACAAATTGTATAGGATAGTGGTTCCCAACCTGTGGTTTGCAGACCCCTGGAGGGCCACAGAGCCACTTAAAGGGGTTCGCAGACAGGCTGGGAGCTGGGGCTGGACAATGCCAGTGGCAGGAGCCAGGGGAGCCAGGAGCCAGACAATGCGATTTTAAAACTTCCCCACCACCCTGAACATGTTCAGGTAATGCTCAGGGCATTACCAGTGGACAGGTAAGGGGGCCCTGGGTGGGGGAAGTCGGGTTTGGGGATGAGCAGCTGAGAAGGGGAGGGGTCTACCCAGCGCAGCTAGGGAAGCCAGTGCCATTGCAGGGGTTAGAGAGGAGGTTGGGGTCCTTCCCACAGGCAGCCCCCACCACTACAGCCCTGCCAGATTCCTCCGGCACCCCCTCTCCATGGCCCTGCTACGCGGTGCTGTGGCTGGACCCAGCTGTGGCCTTGCCGGATTCCTCCAGTGCTCTACCTGACTGGAGTGCTCCCTCAACCCCTGGTGGCACCCCACCCCCCACCTTACAGGTAACCCCAGTGACACTGAAAAACCTGCAGGGGGCCACAGGACTTTTCTGGCGGGAAAAGACATCCCCAACCTTAAAAAGTTTGTGAACCTTTGGCATAGGACTCTAAAAGTCAGCGGAAGCATCTAAAAATTAGAGTTCACCTATACTGCTGAACTATGTCAGCAAGTTCTGCAAGCTCATGTTTTTTCTACTAGAAGCTTCTCTAGCCTTTCAGGTTTGTACTGTAGCCACAACCTTTATTTCCCCTGTATTTTTTCCTATGCTTCCCACCCTTCTTCTATAATACTGACCTCACCACAGTAACAAACTTCTATAATCTACTAATTAAATTAGTATAAAGGTGTCATAATAGTTTAATTCTGACAATTATTTTAAAATGTCATCTGATGCAGAATGTGCCTGTAACCCAGATGACTCTAGGTAAAATTCCAAGGGTCAAATTTGCTTTGCTACTAGTTAAATCACGGAGACTATGTCATATATACAAGGAATAGATTTGGCCCCTCTGATTTTCTATAGGCTTTGGATCCTGGATGCCTTGGAGCTTTTTCTATGTATCATTGCAGCATCTGAAAGCTTTCTTACACTTAAAGTGCTACTGCTGAACAACTGTACAGGAGATGCTATCTCTACTGAAGGGGTGGTGATCTCCCATAAATTAAGCTATTCCCATTCCCAAAGAGGCGGCAGTTTTACTGACAGAAAAATTCTTCTTTTGACCTAGCAATATACCGCATATATAAAGACTCTCTTAACTAGGTCACTTAGGGGTGTGGATGTTTCACACCCTTGAGGAACATAGCTGAGTTGACCCAAATTTTTAGTGTAAACCAGCTTTGAAATGCACAAGAGTAGTGAAGACATCTGATTTTCTCCCCCCTACGTATATTTCAAAGGATCACCAATAAAATGCACAAGTTCATGGTCCAATACCCAGCAAAGACAAATTGAAGGATTTCCATTGACCTCAGGGTACCTTATATTAGGCCTATATGAGCTACTCCAGTTCTCTGGGGATCTGTAACAAGTCTCTTGAATTTAAGGAATTTTACAGATATAGTTCTGTCTTGTATTACAGTATTTCTGAAAATGCAGTTCAGAATATAGATTAGTAATCTTAAATCAGGAGAAGTTGGTACAAGACATAGTAACCACAAAGAAGGGTATATATGCCTGTTTTCATTAATACTATTGATCAGGGATAGTGTGTGCTCATTGCCAGAACAAGAATCCCCAATTAGAACACGCTCACAGTCAAGATTAGACAGATGACAAATTAATCACAGCTCTGTCAACCTGTGGATAACTCCGCATTTTAAGATAAGTGTAATGATTAGCACCGAGATGAAGACACTTACGTATCATAAGAGGCAGAAAACAAGGAGCTATCTGATGAATTGCCATTTTGTAACCCCAAAAACTGTAGCTTTCCTTCCAGTTTTCTTTCTGGATTGAACAACAGAATGTCTAATGTTTATAAAATCTAAAAATTATTTTCACAATGCTTAGCATTTCCTTTCCAGTTCTATTTCTTTTAAATGCACATCACTGTTGCCATGAATTCTCATCAAAGGCAGATTAACTGCAGCATGGCCTTAGCTTTTACTTGACTTAGATACGAGTTTGCTATTAAAGTTTTATTTTAAAAGAAAAACAAAGGAAGCAAATCTTGGTTGAGGTGCAGGGCAAGAGAACAGATACCAGTTGGAGGGCTCTTGGTATTTCTTTGTTTAATGTTTCTTACATCTTTCCTTTTTATTCAACAACCCCTTAAAAATAGATGGTGGATGAAATGTTAGTGCCAGTGTTCCTGAAATACCAGCGAAAAGCTCTCAGTTGGAGTCTTATATTCTATTCTCCAATTAGTAGAGTAGAGTGAGCTTTGTTCTTATCAATGCAAAGCATTTCTCTCAGTCCCTGTATACAACTGTACTAAATGTAAAAAAAAGTGTTGTTCTTGCTACACGAAGAAGTGAATGGTAAATGTGATTGTAGAAAATGCATTACATGATCTGGACAAATTTGATCAAACACAACCATAGACTAAAACATAATAGGAGCAAAGACTCAGCTAGTGCTTGAAGAATAAAATGTTATAGTTCCTGTTTACTTTTACAAGGCCTGCATCAAGAAGTTTGCTCCTGGAAAAACATATTTATCCTGTCAATACAGGGTCTGATTCTCCTCTCATTTACCATAGGGAGTATGGCATCAATCTGTTTTGCAATGTCCATTGTAGTTTTGTGGCGTGCGTTTTTTTTTTTTTTTGGTAGTGAAAAAGCAGATCTCCATGTCACAACCACCCCACCTTACCTCCAAATGGGGAGAAAAAAGAAGTCTCCAAGATTCCAGAGACCAAACACTAGTGAAAATTAAATGGCGGTGTTCAGATGAGAGTTTTATTTCTAAACAACAGCCATTGTTTCAAAATAAAATTTCTTATGTCCAGATAACATTCTGTTATTTCGAAACAATGGGACCCATTGTTTTGAAATAACGGCAGTTGTTTTGAAACAGTAAAACCTTGCATGAAATCCAAACAGCCATTGTTTCAAAACGGTTGTTTCGAAATGACGTTTGGACGCGTTATTTCGAAATAGCCATTATTTCGAAATAACGCTTTTGCCCTTCTCCTTCCCAGGGTGCCTTGCTTTTAGCTTTTACTGGGTGGGAGCATGGCCCCAGGACGGGGCCATGTTACCACACCTCCCATGGTGCCCCTCTCCTAAAGAGAAATACCAAGTCCTGTGTTTGGACATACTATTTCGCTTTGAGCTTTTCCCTTAATTCAAATTAACATTTTCTTAATTCGAATTAACCTATTTCGAGATAACATAGCCAACCAGATTGGGGCATAAAAATCAAGCAAACACTTCTGTCTGAATAACTCTTCTCTCATGAGTAGCACCATTGATGTATAGTGGGACTGCTTGTCTGAATAAACTTCCTCAAATGTGCAATTGTTAGTGAGGTCAGACTGTAGGTGATATTAAAGGCTGACAAATTGTAGGGAGTCATTATACATGAACAAGAGCTAATAAAAACTGTGTGTGTGGAGGGAATAATTATATATTTATTAAAAATTTAAGATAGATTATCTAGTCTAAGAGTCTTGTCATCTTGTAAGGCAGTACTTAACTCCTGACTTTAGTCTTAGTCATCTGATTTTCAAACCAGTCTTCCAGAACTATCACATCAATAAATTTATGGAAAATGGATGAAGGACAAATATATCTTCCAGGTTTGTGGAATCGGGAGATAAGTCTAGATGACTATGTTTTTATAATATTACAAACAGTGTGTTTATGTACACACACTTTTCTAATTTTTTTTTCTCCCCCTCCCCTGTCCACTTCCCAGCTTTAGTTTAGGAATAAATATCTTGTAGAATCTTCTAGTCTGGTTATGAAAGCCAGAAGTGTTCTGCATATTTCTTTTTCTCTGCACCCCATTCATATTCTATTGGTTTTAAATGTACAGACTATTTTTCCCTCAATAATCAGTTACTTATTCAAGCTAAAATATTTTTATTGTTAGAAATTTTATATTTTGGTGGCTTTCAGATGTCATGCAGGATGTAATATTCAAAGATAATTGAAACAACATACACGACAGCTCCGTACCATGCAGTTGATTAGACGGAAGCTAAACCAGTCCAACAGGATTTTTAAGAAGTAAAACAAACTCTCCCCCATCTTTCACTATGGCAATCACAATCACCTAAGGCAACACCAAACACCATCGATTCTTCCCCCTCTAATAAAAAATGTCCTCCTCTCCCCAGAAGACCCCTCCACCAAAGATAAAACACTAAATTGAGAGATGTGGGTCAACTGCTCCATCTCTGGGCAAACCCCCAGGGAATTATTCAGCCTTATGACAGGGGGGTTAACACTAGCTAAAGATCTGGTCGAGAAGGAGGCTCTCTCTCTCTAGGTGGATTATGGAGAACCTCTTGTGTGCTCACACTGGAAGGTGCTATTAGTAGTGGTGTGACCACAGGTACGAGAGAAGTAGCTGGAACCCTAGAAGATATTCCATCTGGTCGGACCAGGGTGGAGAGTGAAGTTGTTGAGGAGGTGGCTGGAGCAGGAGACACATGACTTGATGACATATCACCTGTAAGGGTGAGATCAGGTAGGTCAGACAGAGATGTAGTCTTGTAACAGGTAAGACCGGACAACAATTAATGTACATGCCACCACCAGGCAAGGCCATCCACTGTCTTAGAGTGGGAAACAAGTGCTGTGTGGCAAATGACTAGAACTGTGAGCCAATTATCTAAGTCCTGAAGCATAGTTTCAAGCTAGGACAGGATGTCTGAGATTGAAGGTTTACTTCCTTGCTCTTGGTGCAGAGCTGATGACCTGGTTCTTCTGTTGGCATTGTGCAACTTGCCAAGTTCCAAAGGGGCAGCCATGTTAATCTAGCCTGGGGTGGGGGGGGGGAAGATTCTTGTGGCTCTTAAAGACTAACAAATTTATTTTTTGCATGAGCTTTTGTGGGAGAAAATCCCACTTTATCAGATGCTTTGAAGATGGGGAACTCAAAGAATGGAATGAAAATAAATGTAAGGGAGTGTAAAACATGGGATCAGGTCTGACAGTAACAGTAAAATCAGAGCAGTTAAAGTTCAAACCCTGGGAAGGCTGAAGTCAAACTACTTGTTGTAATGGGAAAACAATCCATAGTCTTGATTTAATTCTCCTTTCACACAACCTACTTAGCATATTAATTCCAGCTCAGCTGTTTCTCTTTGAAGTCTTGATGTCCCACGGACGTCCCAGAGTATGGTCATTAACAAATCATTTATAGAGTGATTAGAAAGAATGAAGTGCTCAGTAACTGTTTTTTTCTGTTTTGTGATTTCTGATGTCAGTTTTGTGTTCACTTATTCTTTTGCACAGGGAAGGTCCTGTTTCCCCAATGTATAAGGTGTCAGGGCATTTCTGGCACATGATGGCATAGATAACAATAGTAGATGCAGATAAATGAGCCTTTGATGGAGTAGCTGGCTTGATTAAAACCTATGATGGTATCTTTTGTGCAGATACATGGGCAAAGTTGGCAAAGTGGTTTATTGAAGAGATATGGGCCTGCTTCAGTGTTTCTGTTCTTTGGTCTGTATTTGCTGCTGAGTATTTGTTTGAGGTTGGGTGGCTGTCTGTAGGCAAGGAGAGGTCTGTCTCCCAAGTCTATAGAGAGTGAGGGATCATCTTTAGAATAGGCTCTAGGTCCTTAATGATCTGTTGTAGAGGTCCGAGTTCAGGGTTGTATGTGGTGACTAATTATGTTCTATTATTTTATTTTTTGGGCCTCTCCTGCAGTAGATCACTTCAGGGAACCCATCTGGTTCTGTCAACTTGTTTCCTTACTTCCCCAGGTGGGTACTGTAGCATTAAGAATGCTTGATAGAAATCCTCAAGGTGTCCGTCTTTATCTGAGAGATCAGAGCAAATGCAGTTATATCTTAGGGCTTGGCTGTAGACAATGGATCGTGTTGTGTGTTTTGGATGGAAGCTCGAGGGGGATGTAGTTAACTATACCAATCAGTAGCTTTCTGAGGTAGAGTGGTGTTGATGTGTTCATCCCTAATTTGTACTGTAATGTCCAGAGAGTAGATTTCCTGTGTGAAGTGCTCCAGGCTGAGTTTGATTGTGGAGTGGAAATTGTTGAAATCTCTGTTGAAATCTTCAAGACCATCCCTACCATGGGTCCAGATGATGAAGATGTCATCAATGTAGTGTAGTTAAAGGAGAGGCGCTTTGGGATGAGACTTGAGGAAACATTGTTCTAAGTCACCCATAAAGATGTTGGCATATTGTGAGGCTGTGTGGTTGCCCATAGCAGTGCCACTGACTTGGCAGTATAAATTATCCTCAAATCTAAAATGGTTGTGGATGAGCACAAAGTCACAAAAGTCCAGTCACAAGCTGTGCTGTGGCATCATCTGGGATGGTTCTTCTAATAGCTTGTAATCCATCCTTATGTGGGATGTTGGTGTAGAGCCTGTACATCCATAGTGGCAACATAGTGATGTTTTCTGGAAGCTCAGCAATGGATTGGATTTTCCTCAGGAAGTCCGTCGTATCTCAAAGATAGGTAGAGATTTTAATAGCAGAAGGTCTGAGGGGGGAGTCCACATAGCCAGATAAACTGGTGGTAAGAGTGCCAACACCTGAGATGATGGGTGTCTAGGGTTTCTTTTTTTATGGATTTTAGGTAGTAGATAGAATATCCCTGGTCTCGGTTCTTGTGGTGTCTGTCTTTATTTGTTCCTGTGCTGCCTTAGGGAGTTTTTTGAGTAGATGTCATAATTCCTTTTGGTATTCTTCAGTGAGGTCAGAGGAAAATGGTTTGTAGAATGTTGTGTTGGATAGTTGTTTATAAGCCTCCTGGTTGTAATCCAGTTTATCCACGATGACGACTGCATCTCCTTTGTCAGCCTCCTCAAAAATAATGTCAGAGTTGTTTCTGAGGCTGTGGATTGCATTGTGTTCTGCATGGCTGAGATTGTGATATAAGCGATGCTGTGTGTCCACTATTTCAGCCTTGGCACAGTGGTGGAAACAGCCAGTGTAGTATAGTCTCTTGCTCTGACTCTCTGGAGGAGTCCACAAAGAATATTTATTTTTGTAGTATTGGGAGGAAGGTATCTGGGTGTCACTGCATCGATCAGTGGTGTTGTGGAAATATTCTTTGAGTCATAGATGATGAAAGTAGGCCTCCAGGTCACTGCAGAATTTTATCTTACATGTGAGGGTTGTGGGGTAGAGGGAAAGTCCCCAAGATAGCACAGATTCCTCTGCTGGAGTAGGTGTTTAGCTTGAGAGACTAACAATGCTGTTGGCTGGGTTGAAGGTATCGCTCTTGGTTTTCTTCAGTGGTATATAGTAGTTTAGACAGTTTGGTATCTTTTTTTCTTGTGTGGGAAAGCAAGGTCAGGGTCAAATTTTGGTGTGCATAGGCCCTAGGCACTTTTACTCCGAAATGTGCAAAAAGATGGGTAAACGCCAATTAAATTATGTCGACTAATATGATGCGCTTGAAACTATTCTAATGCTAAACCACATGATTTTCCTTATTTTTTTCTGCTTTTAATTTTTTCCCTCCTTTGTAGGCCCTAAAAATTTCATAGGCCCTAGGCACTGTGCCTACAGTGCCTAATGGCAAATCCAGCACTGAGCAAAGTGTGTGTTGTAGATGGATTTTCTTTGTTGTGAAATCCAGCCATGTAGAAGAACGTATTGTAGGTTGGTTTTGCATGAGGGAATCCAGTTTTGAGAGGTCATTTTTAATTTTCTTCTATTTGCTGTACAGAATGCTAATCACGGGGTTTCTAAGTTTCTGTGAGACTGTGTGGCATAATCTCTCACTACACTCTGTGTAATATGTTGATTGTAAAGGATTTTTTACCTTCAGCCCATTAGGTATAATGTCCAGTTGTTTGCATTTTGAAAGGAAAATGTCCATCTGAATCTGTGTGAGTACAACTTGTCATGTTTCTTATGGTTTCAGCAAATCAGATTAAGTGCACACCTGTCATTGCATCATAAGAAAAGCTGGGGATGCTTTAGGTGTAGGCTGCAGAGCATTTCTGTAGAATAATAAGTTGTCCAGATGCTTCTGAAGAGATCAAAGTCCCTCACAGATTTTAGAGTTTGTTTCATAGTCTGCATGAACTGTTCAGGTAGTCCATTGATGGAAGGATGAAACAGTGAGGTCTTGATATGATCTATTCCATTTGCCTTCATAAAACTCTTAAAATCCTGGGAAATGAACCATGGTCCATCATTGCTCACCGACTGTTCTGGAAGACCATAGCAACTTAAGAAGCAACATAGGTTCTGGATAGTATTTTTCATAGTAGTGGACTGCTTTACAGAGACTTCTAGTCATTTAGAATGGGCATCAACAACAATTAAAAACATACATCCTTCATATGGGCCAGCAAACATGAATATATTGCCATGGCCTTTTGGGCCAATCCCATGAGTAAAGGGGTGCCAACTGAGGTGCATTCTGGACACTCTGGCATGAGGTACAAGCTCTAGCCACCTCTTTGATGGCCCAATCCAAGCCCGGACACCAGAAATAGCTCTGTGCAATTTCTTTCACATATGCTATGCCACAGTGACTTGAATGGAGCTGTTCCAACAATGTGGTCTTAATGAAGGTGGATAATGACATACATGCCCCACAACAAACACCCAGACTGGGTTGATAACTCCATCTTCTTAAACATATAAGGAAGTAGGTCAGGTAAGACCTGGGATTCAGGGAAGGATGTTCCATGCATCACAAGATCCATAACTTGAAACAACTTTGGGTCAGCAGGTGTTGCTTTCTTCACTTGAATAGCCACAACAGGTGAATTTTCTACCAAGTTCATATTAAAAGATTCCATCCTGGCCCAGATCTTGGCAATACATTGGTAAGACTAACCTTGAAAGACTGAGCTGCAATGCAAAAAGGACTACCTATACTTGATCCTGTATGTGCATCCAAAAATTATTAATGCTCATTTTTGCATATGACTAGCAGCCGAAGGCGGAATACCTGTGTGGGGCTCATAAAGTGATGTCATAAGGGTCAAAGGTCAGTGAGAAGGGTGACCTGCTTTCCCAATACGTACTGGTGAAATGTCCAGATTCTAAAAACAACTTCCAGTGCCTCACCCTTGATTCAGGCAAAATTAGTTTCTGCCTTGCTCAAGATGCATGAAGAAGAAACAATGGGCCTTTCATCTCTTAAAAGCATAAATGAGTGGCAACACTGCCTTGACGCCATAAGGGGAAGCATTGCAGACCAACTGTAGAGGTAAGGATGGATCAAAATCTGTCAGAACCCTTGAATTTATTAATGCAAGTTTAGCATTGTTGAATTCCACTTCACAGGCTTCAGTCCAGTTCCAGCCCTTGTTTGGCTCAAGGAGCTCATGTAGGGCTTTCAGGAGGGTCGCTAACTGTGGAATAAACTTGCCATAATAGTTCAATAACTCTAAAAATGAGCAAAGTTTGGTTATGTTCTGAGAGGGTGGAGCATTCATGATATGCTTTACCTTGGCCAGAGACTTATGGAGGCCAGCAGCATCAATTACATGTCCCAAATATTCAACAGAGGACTGGAAAAATTCACATTTGTCCTGACAAACACATAGGAGATATTCTTCCAGTTTTTTAGGGTAGCTTTCAAGTTTTTAAGGCACTCCTCCTCATTCTTGCCAGTGACCAGGATATCATCAAGGTAGCACTATACACCTGATAAGCTGCTCAAAATCAGGTTCATGGCCTTTTGGAACAAAGTTGGAGCTGGAGTAATTCCAAAAGGTGAGCATCAGTAATGGTACAGTCCTTTCTGCATTACAATAGTCAGCAACTCTTGAGTTTCTTTAAAATGAATCTACAAGTATACCTGACTCAAATCAATCTTGCTAAATTTTTGTCTCCCAGACAAACCTGTGAAGATGTCCTCAGTACAGAGAAGAGAGTTTTGCTCTGCATGTAACACTGGGTTAACAATAACTTTAAAACCTACACAAAAACAAATGGAGCCATCTTTCTTCACTATCGGGATGAAAGGTGTCACCCACTGGCTATGAGTAACTGGCACAAAGACCCTCCTTGACTAGTTATTCTATGTTGGCTTCAACTTTGGTTTGATGGTAAATAAAACGGGTGGCCTTCAAACGTTTTAGTTGGCAGTCAGATTTAATATTTAAATTTATGGTGATTCTCTTCATGCTGCCCAAGTCCTCTCCGAAAACAGCAACATGTTTTGCTAGTACTGTTGCCAGATCTATTCCTTGTTTAGTCTTCCATTGTACTTGTGCCCAATTCAGTTGGATCTTCTTAATCCAAGACCTTCCAATTAAGAAGAGGTAATTACCTCTCACCACAAACAGTGGCAGCCTTTCATTCCATCCACCAAGCTCTACTTTCACATCAATAGTACCCAACAGGGAAACATATTTTCCACTGTGTCTTCAAAACAACCACTGTCAGTGTAAGTGGCAGATGCCTTAAGTCCTCATACGCAGTGTATGAAACAAATGAAACTGCAGCACCAGTGTCCAATTCAGGTATATAGGTTTACTCTCCAGAGGTGTCATCCAGAATTCATGTGAGCCAGCTGTCAGACAGAACATGGAGAGTCACTTCATCTTCTGACTGGGTGTTACCTTGATCATCCTATGCCTATTCTACAGCAAGCAGAACTTCCCTTTTCATCTGCTGGACAACTGGCTCATTTTTCTCTGGTCTGCCTCTTGTGTTTGGCTCATGCTTCTTTTGTCTGAAGGCACATTTGATACGCCCTCTCTTGCCACTGTGTTGATATAGTAGCTCCTTACACCAGCACTCAGACTCATGGTTATCCTACTTTCCACACCACTAGCATTCCTGCTTCCCCAGTGCCCTGTGGGCAGGTTCTAGGGATATCTTGTGGATTCCAGGCCTGATTTGTTGCACATCTCAGGTGGCCCATTACATAGAGGCCAGAATATCAATGGTTTTCTGTAAAGTGAACTGAAATAGTAGGCACTTCTGTGGTGGTTCACTGTGCTGGCCACACACCAGTCTATTATGTAGCATTTCACTTAACATGTTCTTGAAATCAGTGTTCCACCAACTTCTTTAGAGCTGCTATAAATTGTACAACTAATCACTTTCACCTTGTTTCCTTTGGTGGAACTTTTATCTCTCTGCTATAGCCAGGGGTTTAGGGGGGAAAATGTGCCCTTAGGATTTCCACTAGATCACTGTAAGATCTTGTCTGTGACTTCTCAGGATAAAGCAAATTACATAGCAACCTAAAGGTCTTAGCTACTATAACAGTGAGGAAGACTGTCACCTTCTTTTCATCAGTCGTATCATTCATTACCACACAACACATTTTCAGAATTTTGTAAGTATCCCATAGGTCAGAAGATACATCAACTACCTGGAAGGGCCAGTGACTGAAGCCATGGTGCCCTCTTGTCGTTATCATCTTCTCCAGCCACACAAGTCAGATTTCTGTTTTTACTGACAGCAAGCAGCTCAGACCCCACAGCAAAAAGTTCAAAATTTCTAGCTGGCAAAGACATGTATACAGTAAAGAAAAAAGTTTGTTGGGTTTTTCAGACCCAAGTTAAACCAATCCAAAAAGATTTCCTAACAACTAACCCCCCCCCATTTATTACTATTGCAACCACAGTTACCTAAAGTAACCCAAAATACCACGCTATATTTTCTTGAATATTACTGGAATGACTCCTCTCTACTCCCCTTTTTTTGATATTACTTGTGCTTTCAGTTCCCAGAATGCCACTTTTGTTTTATTTACTGTGTCTATAAGGAAAAACACTGTCGTGTTATGGTAGCTTGACAGCTTTCTTGTCTGCATTCAGGGGTGGTCCATGTAATACTTTTTTTCTGAAGTATTCTCTGTGTTCGTAATGTTATTTAACAGTGGAAAACTGCATTTCCAACAACAGCTGTTTAAACAGAGGATACTGAAATTCTATGATTAACAGCAACGGGGAATGATCCCTCCCCATTTGGGAATCATTTATAAGCCTCTATTTTGTGTAATATCTTTAATAGGACCAGGAATTGGCCCATACAGAAGAAGAAATTATGCACATGTAAACAGGAAGAAAATTGTCTGTCACACATTTTCTACATTGCCAGGCTCCTAACACTTAATTCTGTATATATTTTAAATTCTGATTATCTTCTTTTTTAAGAACCTGCAAAGAAGTCTATCTGCCACTATACTTGGGGGGATAGTTTAGACAATTATTTTATTACTTAAAATAAGTAGCCAGAAGAATAAAGTCTTACATCTTAATACAAAAGGAAGTTGTGTTACCATCTGGAGGGTATACTGAGACTAAACTAAATGAATAACCATAATTAAAATTGTTTATAATCAGATATTGACCTTCTAGATTAAAACTCCATTACTTTTGGAAGTACACACCTACCTTCCCTACCACATGTTTATTTAAGTTCAGCACATATTCCTGAATTAAATAGGATTCCTATATAAAAGCTACACAGACAAAGAGTCCTCATTGCTTCTGGTTCTTTTTACCATTGGGTTATTAAGAATCATGAACATTCTAAACAAATCTTAGAAACATTGCTCAAACTTTCACATATAACTACAAAATACCATCACCACCTCCAGTTTCTGTAACCTCAACTTTGCTTCTTCTTTCTCCAACCTCTATTTTACCCTAAAACAGCCTTCTAGAGCAGTGTAATTTATTTTTCCCCCACAGTATTATGCTGAAGTGTTCCAAGAATAGTGAAGCCTTTAAATAAAAATTCCGGTGGCATTAACACATTTGAATTAATATTTTGCTTTTCTTGCGCATAGCTGATGTCACAGATAGTGAACTTAAATCCAGCAAAACAAACAAGGAGTCCTATGGTACTTTTAAAGATTAACAAGTTTGTTAATTGTATCAGCTTTCATGAGTAATATGTCACTTCATCATATGCATGAAATGGAAACCACAGTATGTAGCTGAATATATAAATGCAGAAAAAGGTAAGACACAGGGTCAGTTCAAACTTCTTCAGTTCTTCAAGTGCTTTTGATTCAGACAGTGTGGAACAATACATGAAGCTTTGAGATTGTGAATTCTTGTCTACTGCTTGGTTTGCTGAAAAGGTTTGAACTGACATAAAAACAAGGGCTCTAAGAGCAGACTACTACTTTAGAACATAATCTCAGGCATTTGATATGGATACTGCCCATATTAAAAGGTAATGAAAATGTAGCAGATGTCTTATCTACTAAGAAGGGGTCCTAATTTACTGCATTCAGATTAGCCAGTGGCTATTCTTCCTGTAGTTTTGTAAAGGCAGGGAATGGTTACATTCCCCTGGTGTAAACTAGGCTTTAAATTGCTGTGTTACTGATCTCCAACTCTTGCAGGGGGTCTTATTTTGCTCTTCTGGGAGAACCCCAACCCCGGGCTGTTCCCACTCAGCCTCTATCCTGTAAATAGGTCCCAAGTAAATGAGTGAATACTGTTTAGCCAGTCACTCTTCGGATATGCAGCAGAATGACCCCAGTGAACACATGCAGTCCCAGATGTAGGCCTAGGAACCTCCTTCTTATAATATTCAATTATGCCCACTGAACAGTGTAAATGCATATAAATTTGTTATTTTAACAAAGGAATTTGCATGCATCAGTCCTGTTGTTCCGAGTGGACATTCCAACATACTTCAAACTAAACACACAGCTTTAGGTAAAACAAATGTAGTAACGCTGAGGGTTTTAAGTGATTACATGTTGAAGCCTAACAAACAAGTTTGTTCAAAATAAATACCAGCAAAATGCATTCTAAACTCAGGTTAAAACTTTGAACAAATTTGTGATTTTCACCACAGACTGACTGCTTCCCCTTCTGCCAGGCTCTCCCTTTTTGTCAGGACTGCCGATCCAAGGTGATGTTTGTAAATGGAGATGGAAGAGAAAGCATGCCTTCTTTCCTTTTATTATCCCATTACTTTATCTTCAGTTCTCTCTCTTACATCCTTAGCTTTTCTTTGGGTCGTGAAATCAACTCTATTGCATGCATCAAAACCGGATATGTGAGAGACCATCAGCCCCACCATGTGTAACAAGTAAGGCCCCCAGAAAGACTGACGTCTTTGACTAGAATGTTAGCCAAGTTAGACCAACCTGCAAATCTCAAGTATCCATTCATGATTAACCAGCTGCCCAATGCTCCATTAACATCAGCAAAAGCCATATTTCCCCATTTTTCTATCCCCTGTCCTTCAACTTGTGGGTCATCTAAAAATGAAGTGACTAATCTTCACACATCAAGTCTAAGGGTGAAATTAACCTTCTTTTCTTTTCAAAGAAAAGTTGTTGGTGAAAATAAGTGATATTTTGCATGCAACAGACAAATACCCAAACTTTATAAGGTTTTAATTACGGGCTGGGGAGGGAGGTTGCACAATTACTCTATTTCAAGTTTTGGTTGCTTGTTGGATATCTTTTTTCTTCCTTCTGTTTGTTCAATAAACTTCCAACTTTCAAATGAATGATTCTGGGTGTTTGTCAAGAAACTTAGACAGCCCTGGTGTTTATGGAAAATCCCAAAACTCTTCTAACTCTTTTAGCACCACATAGTGAAAGAGTTTATTACAGGTGTATCAAACTCAAATCACCATGAGGGCTGCATGGGACTAGTATGTTAGCCCAAGGGCTGCACCACTGAAACTTTGCCATACAAAGGTACTGCAAATATGGATAGTGATACTATCGTTGCAGGCCACAAAAAAACAAGTTTAGGGGCTGCATGCAGCCCTCAGGCTGCAATTTTAACACCCCTTGTTTATTACATCTTTAACCCTCTTGGCTCCTCAGATCAATACAACAGCCCTTAGCCCTGCTTTTGTACCTCCCCGTAAGTCCCTTCTTTGTCTGTCCTGCACCCCTAGCCTGCTACTGTCACTATAGGAGCTTCATCCTCTGTGGGGTTCAAACTGGATGTACATACAGAAGGGGAACATAAGGCAGAGAAGCAGACAGGTCATCTTAGTGCCTGAAGCCAGGTACCACTGCAGTTTCTGGAGTAGTCAGGAGGAACAGCAACTCATGCCAGCAGCTCTGCTGAATGAGGGAAAATCTAGCCCAGATTCAGCAATGGGTGACAGGGCTGCCAAAAACTTGAGTGGCATGTGAGAAGTATGAAACTTGACTAGTAATATTTCTGCCTTTTTTTTTTTTTTTTGCCATTTCCACACTCATTTTAGCTTACCCACTTCAACTTAATTATCTCTCTTGCTCCCATTAGCCATCATGTCTATTACTATCCTATTTATAGTACAATAGCACCTCTTGGGTCCATCTGAGATTGGGGCTACACTGTAGCTTACAGTTTGTAAAAGAAAACTCCTATCCCAAAGAGTCTACATACTAAACAAACAAGACTGGTATGTGGAATAGGACAGATAGGAGATATTTTACAGATGGAGAACTGAGGCAGAGAGAGATTAGGTCACTTGACAGGAGGTCATATTTATAGTAAGGAACTGAACTGTACTCAGATTTCTGTAATATGAGTCCAGTGTCATAACCACAAGACTCTTTGTTCTTTCACCATTCTTTAAGATCCCACTTCTAAACTTCTTCATTATGATAATTTTCACAAGTAAAGAAAAAGGTGTGCATTCTTATTTGAGCAAGCTTATTAGCTAAAAATCACAGGGAAGACTGCCAGTATACATTTCCATGTGTTAGCATGTCATGGTGAACCCTATACTCCCCCCAGCCTTCAGCTGAACCTAATGCATGTGAATACTACCAACTGTCTTGTCTTCACTAGAAGTTTTTCTTGTGTTTGTTAATGCAAGTAAACAATGTTTATTTAAAAATCACAGTTTTTCTCCCTAATAAGGGAAAGTAACCAGCATTTTTTTAAATCATCACTATCAGACTATGAAGAATGTAATGGCATATGTGCAGTGATGAAAATCTTGGTAGTATTGAAATAAAGCATGGAGATGTTTTATTTATTCACAGGCTTTTCTGTGCTGCTCATCATTATAGTGTCTGAATTTGCTCACTTAAACTATTTTATTGTGCTAGTCTTTTATATATAAAAAAAAAAAATTCCTCTCTCACCCCCTATGGGTGGTGTGTGTCATCCTCAACCTCAGGTCCTCTACCAGAGGCCTGGGAGTTTGAGGGTTCTGCGCAGTATCTTAGCTGTTCCTAGCACTGCACTCTTCTGGACAGAGAGCTCTGATGTTGTCCCTGGGATCTGTTGGAGCCACTCTCCCAGCTTAGGAGTCACAGCCCCGAGTGCTCCTACCACCACCGGGACCACTTTGGCCTTCACTTTCCACATCCGCTCTAGTTCCTCTTTCAGGCCCTGGTACTTCTCCAGCTTCTCATACTCCTTCCTGATGTTGCTGTCACTTCACACTGCTACATCTACCACCACCGCTGTCTTCTGGTCCTTGTCTATTAGCACGATGTCTGGTTGATTGGCCAGTACCTGCCTGTCTGTCTGGATCTGGAAGTCCCACAGGATCTTAGCCCTGTTATTCTCCACAACCTTCTGTGGGATCTCCCATCTGGTCTTGGGAGGGTCTAGCCCATACACTGTGCAGATGTTCCTGTACACAATGCCAGCTACTTGGTTATGCCGTTCAGTGTATGCTGTTCCTGCCTGCATCTTACATCCTGCCACTATGTGTTGGACTGTCTCTGAGGCTTCTCTGCACAGTCTGCACCTTGGGTCCTGTCTAGTGTGGTAGACCCCTGCTTCAATGGATCTGGTGCTCAGTGCCTGTTCTTGTGCTGCTATGATCAGTGCCTCAGTGCTGTCTTTTAGTCCAGCCTTTTCCAGCCACTGGTAGGATTTCCCAATGTCAGCCACCTCAGCTATCTGTCGATGGTACATCCCATGCAGGGTCTTGTCTTGCCATGGCATTTCTTCTGCTTGATCTTCCTCCCATGTCTGCTGCTGCCTCAGGCATTCTCTCAGCAGCTCATCTTTGGGTGCCATCTTACTGATGTACTCCTGGATGCTCTGGGTTTCATCCAGGACAGTGGCTTTGACACTCACCAAACCCCGCCCGCCTTCTTTCCGGCTGGAGTACAGTCTCTGGGTGTTGGACTTGGGGTGGAAACCTCCGTACATTGTGAGGAGCTTCCGGGTCTTCACATCGGCAGCCTCCATGTCCTCCTTTGGCCAGCTCACTATACCGGCAGGGTATCTGATGACTGGCAGGGCATACCTGTTGATGGCGTGGATCTTGTTCTTCCCATTGAGCTGGCTCTTCAGGACCTGTCTTGTCCTTTGGTGGTACTTGGATGTTGCTGTCTTCCTTGCCTCCTCATCGTGAGTCCCATGTGACTGTGGGATGCCAAGGTACTTGTAGCTGGTCTGTATGTCTGCTATGTGGCCTGCTGGTAGTTCCACCCCATCAGTCTTGACTACCTTCCCTCTCTTTACTACCATCCGGCCACACTTCTCCAGTCCGAATGACATCCCAATATCCTCACTGTAGATCCGTGTCAGGTGGATTAGCGAGTCGATGTCTCGTTCATTCTTAGCATACAGCTTGATGTCATCCATGTAGAGGAGGTGGCTGATGGTAGTTCCACTCTTGAACTTGTATCCATAGCCAGTCCTTGTGATTATCTGGCTGAGGGGGTTCAAGCCAATGCAGAACAGCAGCGGGGACAGCGCATCACCTTGGTATATGCCGCACTTGATGGCCACTTGTGCAAGCTGTCTTGAGTTGACTTCCAGTGTTGTCTTCCACAGTCCCATTGAGTTCTTGAGGAAGGTCCTTAGTGTCCTGTTGACTTTGTATAGCACCAGCCATTCACAGATCCATGTGTGCGGCAGTGAGTCGTAGGCTTTCCTGTAGTCAATCCAGGCTGTGCTCAGATTGGTCTGTCTAGACCTTGAGTCTTGGGCAACTGCTCTATCTATGAGCAGCTGGTGTTTTGAGCCTCTGGTGTTGTTCCCAATGCCCTTCTGAGCTGTGCTCATGTACTGGCCCACGTGGTCCTATAGCTTGGTGGCTATGATGCCTGATAGGACTTTCCATGTTGTGGGGAGGCAGGTTATTGGCCGGTAGTTGGATGGTGCTGTTCCTTTGTGGGGGTCTTTCATGATCAGCACTGTCCTTCCTTGTGTTAGCCAGTCTGGGTGGGAGCCTGCTGCTAGCAGCTGGTTCATCTGTGCTGCTAGGCGTTCATGCACTGCTGTTAGTTTCTTTAGCCAGTAGGTGTGGATCATGTCCGGGCCAGTTGCTGTCCAGCTCTTCATGTTCTTGACCCACTGTTGGATGTCAGCTATTGTGATGGTGACTGGTTCCTGTTCTGGGAGATTGCTGTGGTCTGTTCTCAGGTCCTGAAGCCACTTTGCACTGGTGTTATGAGTCTTCTCTTTCCCCCAGATGTTCTTCCAGTACTCTTCAGTTTCTGCTGTTGGTGGCTCTGCTGTTATTGTGTTGTTGCACTGCAGTTGGGAGTACACCTTGGATGGTTCTTTGGAGAACAGGGCATTTATCTTTTTGGCCTCTGCTTCTCTAGTGTATCTCCTTAGCCTGGTGGCCAGTGCTGTGAGCCTTTGCTTAGCAGTCTCTAGGGCTTCAGATAGAGTCAGGCCCTCGTATTTTCTCAGTAGCCGAGTCTTATCCTTAATCTCTACACTTCTGTAGTTCCACCAGCCGGCTAACTTCTCTCCGGGTTGCCTTGATCTTATCCTCCAATCTCATTTTCCAGGGAGGGTATGTATTGTTGTTCTTCTTGATTGTGTAGCCAAGCATCTCTAGGATTACAGAGGCTGTAGCATATATCAGTTCATTGGTTTCAGTGATGGTGGTAGTAGGAATTGTCATTAGGGCTCTATTGGCATCTTCTAGCATACCATCTGATGGTACTTCTCTCACGAGCTTTGGTAATCGGTCTCGAGGGTTGACTGTAGCTAGTTTATCCATGATCTTATGCCTGATACCAGCTGCTGTGTTCTGTAATGGAGGGGGTGGCAGTGAAGTTCCAGCTTCAGGTGTTGGCTGCACCTTGAGTTGTTCTTCTGGGGCTTCTTCTTGAGTCTGGGAGGTAATGTGCAGTTGGTCTATCTCCAGTTGTGAGAGCAGCTGCCTCTTTACTATGTTGAAGCGTTGGGTAACTAGCTGTTTCTCAGTTAGTGTGGATGTAGGTCTTTTGTCCATCCATATTTCCCTCATACGTTTCATATATCCCCTCTCATTAGGTCTGCTGTTGTAGTAGCATTCCATCAATTCCAGGTTCTCTTGTCTTGTCCATGCATGGTTTGTTCCAGTAGCCCACTTATCGTCAGATTGTCCTGGTTCCCCAACATCTGGTGCGGACCTTGTTAATCTGGGCGACGTATATAGATATATATATATATATATTTTGGTGCCTTAGCACATATTTCTAAAGAACCAGTCAGAACAGTATCTGAAGGTCATGGGTGGTCTCAAGTTCCAGTTGAGAGAAGGAAAAAGTCATCTGTGAGCATTTGTTGCTCTTCTAGCAGACTTTGTTACAAAGTTTTGCTTACTTCTTAGGCATTGCATCTGTGCCACAGGGACTATACACATTTCCCTCTTCCATTCTATCATTGCTGGCTGATCTTTTTAGTTTTAGAATGACTGTTCACTGATCTCTGCTAGGTTTTTTGACTGTTCTGAAGTCTTTCTCCTTATTACATCAAAAAGACTCAAACTAATAAACAGAACTAATGAAAGATGGTAAATAGTGATAATTACTATGAACATTTGTTACAATAAAAGTTGTTTTTGATTGCAGTATCTGACATTAGGGAATACACAGTGACCAAACAACTAGTTCATCTCAAATTAAAAGAAAGAAAAAGTAAAATGGCAGGTCCCCCATGACACAGTTGTCATGGTGCCTATATGATAAATTGTATAACAATCCAAAAAAAAAAAAAGACACCATTTTCTTACTAAAAACACCACTCTGTAAGAGATTTCTGTGTGTATATTTTTGATGGGTTTTATAAATGTATTGCTTGGATTGCCAGGAATCAAATACAAGAAGTTTGATTTGGCCAAGCTAATCAGTGTTTATAATAATCCTGGTTAAATTTCCTGTTACAGCAGACACATCTGATCATTTAAAGAGTAGCTCTTTCTTGGCTGGAGATGAAACATGTTATGTGAAGCTGCTTGGGTATGTCTGCACTGGAGGCTTAAGTCAACTTAAGCAACTCCATGGCCACATTTGGAGTTCATTAAATTGACTTAAGCCCTTGCTTAAATTGACTTAACTCTCACCCTTAAATTCGACTTTAAGGGTTAAGTCAACTTTATTAAGTCAAGCTAACAAAATGTGGCCATTAAAGTTGACTTAATAAACTCAACTTAAGCCAGAGACCTATTTAAAGTCAACTTTATTCAGTCAATTTTTAATGGGTCCTCTGGCTTAAGTTGAAAAAGTTGACTTAAACATATGGGGACTCTCTAAATTGACTTAATAAGGTCAAGTTTAAATTGACCTTAAGTCAGCTTATCTGAGCCCTCTGGTGTAGACATAGCTTTTCATAGTGTATCTCACTGTATGTGTTGAGAGATCCCTGATTGTGACAGACAGATTCTATGAGACACAATAAGGGTATTGGTTCATAGAGCTCAAGGCCTGAAATTACTACCAGATTATCTAATCTGACCTCCTGCATGTTACTGCCCAGCAACAATGCTCAAAACACAAAATTAGACCAAAGTATTCTAGTAAAAAGGAAATTAGGTAAACCACAGAAAGAAAACAGGGAAAAAATTAGAGGAACCAAGGTACATCAGTGTGGAAGTCACCTGCAATGATGTGGAAAAGATTAAGTGAGATATAGCCAGATTATCTAGGCAAGTGAGCTGCAACCAAACAATGCAGAGGAAGGTCTCTTAGGAGTTGGCTATATCTTCTCTTGGGGTAGCCTAGGCAAAGGGTGAGGAAGTCAACCTGTTTTACATATATTTTCATTTAATATACAGTACATTTAGAGAAGTTATTTTATTACCTACAGCTATAGACTGCATAGTGGAAAGGGGGGACTAAAAAAAGTCTTAATTCCTTCAACTGTTCACTTCGGAATTGTTCTGTGTTTATTTCCATCATTGCTTGTAAAGTCAGTTTGGGAAAAGAATACTTCCATAAGTTAAATTATATCCTTAAGGATCTGATTGAATGCAGTCTGACATACTTCCCTGGAATAATGTAATCTAAAGGCAATAACCTCTGCCTTTGCCGTGACCGAGTGGTGGCTTAGATTAATTCAGTAAGCATTGTGAGTGCACTTTTAGAGAGATGCAAACAGCTAATATTTTAATGTCAGCAAATGTTTCATCTGACAATTTATTTAGTATCAAATTCTCTTCATCAACGCCTTTTATTAAGCCATTTGAGATTTAAAATTCATTTATTTAGCGATGTCACGTGAGCTCAGAAAGTCACAAAAACGGTTTCTGCACTCATCTAGATTTAGTGTTAAACCATAAATAATGTAAAACGGACTCAGACATTGTTACATTCAGTTAAAATAACTTTAATTCAGACACCCTTACATCTGCTTACACAGGTTTACTGGTGTATGGGGGAATATAAATTCTATTTTCCTCTCATCCAGTTTCTTAGAATTAGAGTTGCACCAAATTAGAGCCCATAAAACTGAGGATGGCAAAACTTCAGAGAATGAGTATGGTAGAGTGCAAGTTGCATAGTGACAAATAGACTTGAGTGAATTTAAAAGAAACTGTGGAAAGGTTTTTAAGCATAAATTATATGTTGGCTAGATTGATGTAATTCAGAGTTTCTTCTATTTAGAATCCTGGTTTCCTAAACTGCATCAATCCCCTTTAATGATCTGTAGAAACTATAGGTTAAATTTAATGACTCAGGACATTTCCTGAAGTTCTTATGTCCATCAATGAATATAACATATGCCACAAAATGGACAGAAAAGGCAAATACCAAAAGGAATGCAATTTAAGATAACACTGCCATTTAACTCCCAGCAATTTGATATTTGTTTTCATCACAGTGCCACTGACTTTAAAGTCCTGTTTTTAATTTTGGAGAAAGGCAGATTACATCTAGTGTGCCCCGTTCACTGTAAAAAATGTCTCTCTTGAATTTGGGTTGCATACTGTACCTCTGCTCAGCAGGGCCAGCTTAAGGGGCTGTGGTGTCCCAAGCTAGGTTTTGCTTTCACAACCCCCTTGGGGGTGAAGGGGGGAACCTGGCCTCCACCCTGGGATGGCTTGCCCCACCCCCAGGGTGAGAAATAGCCAGCTCAGGGACAAAGCGGGCTGGCCTAGAGGCCAGTTCTGCTTTCCCACCCATTCCCTGGGCCAGCTGTTCTGCCCTGGGAGCAGGGACGGCCAACCCAGAGGTGGGGTGAGAGAGTGAAGTCCTTCCCATGGGCTGGCTCACTCTGCCCTCTGTGCCTGATAAAGTTATGTCTATTAGATCTGAAACCAGGTAGCCAATTCTTTCAGGTCCCTACATGTTGATTTTTGGTAATGTCTACATCAATACTAATAGAGCAGTTTGCTGGCAGCTTTACATAAAGCAAACACCTAGAAGGATGGAGAGGCTGTCACCCTGGGTTCTCTCAACTAATGGAAAAAAGAAACAAGACACAGCAGAACTGCTGCTTTTATAGGGACTGTGTTTTACAGAAACATCCAGCAAACTGGAAATGACTGGTAGGTTCTTCCCACTCACTTCCTTTTAGTACCACCCACTTCTGATGAGCTTTATACCACTCTGCCATTCCACCCTGCTCCTTGACTCTGCTTACATAGTTTGACTCTGCTTACATAGTTTTAGCCCAACAATCAGAAAGGGTACGTCTACACTTAGAACTGAATTTGAACTGATGAAAATGAATTCAAATTCAATTAAGTGCATGGCCACACTCGGAATTCCTCAGTTTGACTTGATGAAAGCTGACTTCAAAGTGGCCAAACCTCATTTGACTTCAAAGTCATGGTCAATTCAAACTGAGTAGTTTGAATTGCCCCGGTATGGGCATGTCAATTTGAACTCACTGTGAGTTTGAACTGACATGGGTTGACCTTCCTCCCAGGGTGCATGGCACCCTGGAAAGAAGACCAGCCCTCCAGCACCTGGGACCAGCAGCCCCAAAGTTGCCTGCACCATCCCCCAGCCAGATGTGGCTGGGAGGCAATAGGATTCCTGTCCCTTCGTTGTGAACAGGGATCTGGCATGGGGCTGCAGCTGTGCTCCCTGTGCTTGGGGAAGGGATCCCTGGGCATGTGGATGGCATCCCCATGTGCAGAGACAGGGACCCCCACATGCAGCTGCAGCCCCACTGGACACGTGCAGGGACAGGGACCCCTGTGCATGGTTGCAGCACATCTAGGGGTCCCTGTCCCCATGTGCAGCTAGTGCAGCTGCAGTCACACATAAGGGTCCATGTGCCTGCACAGCCAGTGGGGCAGCAGCTGCTCACGGGGGTCCCTGTGCCCATGTGTGGCCAGTGGGATTCCAGATGTGTGCAGTGGTTCCTTCTTCCCTCCTCCCTCACTGTGCTGTCAGTGCAGGCAGGGGGAGTTTCCCCGGCCAGGATCTGACAGCTTAGCACGGTCAGGGGAGAAAGGATTCTTCTGGTCCCCGATGACAGAGAAGCAGGGGCAAGGGAGAAGCGATCCCCCAGCCCCACGCTGACAGGATTTCCCAGGCCCTGCACTTCCTCCTCCACCCCTGCTGCCCTGTGTGTGTGTGGAGGGTAACCAGGGAAAACATCCCCTGCCAGGCTCCTGCCTTCTGAGCCTGACATGGTGGAAAGCATCCCTTGCCCAGCTCCAACCGTGGTGGGGCTAGAGCTAGCAAGGGATGCTTTTCCCTGTGCCGGGCTCAGAGGGCTGGAGCCCAGCAGGGGATTGGGTGGTGGTATGACCCATTTTGGGGGCCATGTTGCCACACTTCCCATGGTGCTCCTCCTCAACTTCAAATTAGCAAGTCCAGTTCATGGAAATGCTAGTTCAAACTGGTTTCTAGTGTGGCCATGTCAATTCAAGTTGACTGAATTCAAACTAATAAGTATTAGTTTGAATTGACTAGTTTGAATTCAGTCAACTCAAATGAACACTAAGTGTAGACACAAAGAGAAAAGTCAGATTGATTTGTTTCCCCTCTCCTGAGGCCCAGAAAAAAAGATAAAAGGTTACAGATAAATTTTAAAAATACAAAAAAAATCTTTGGCTAAATAACTAAAATATAATTAAATGGAGCTTAAAAAAAGGCAAATGGTTAAAAGCCAACAGAACCATTAGTGATACCACAAACAAAAGCAGAAAACAGCTGCTGTTATCACACATTGTATATTAATAGAGGAAAACAGGCACAATTAAAACTAAACATAATTGACAAAGGTTAGACAATCAATCACAATACTAGGCAAAACAATTGTGTATGCATCCTCACTTTTGCCCCTTTGTAAATCCCTTATACCCAACTCCTTCCTTTAGATTTTTCTTCTTGGTCTTAATTAGACTGCCAGATGATCTTTAGTGTCTAGGTGCCTCTTTCTAAATGTTTTCACAGCACCCACCCCAAGATTTGATTTGGCCTTCTGGGTGCTATTTTATTACTCACACGCAAATACACTTTTTGTGTGTTTAATTTTTCTGTAGGTATCCATGCACACACGTTGCTAAAAGATTATAGTTCCCAGGTTTCCTGTCACATACACCAAAAGTCCTAGCTACTTATTCACTTACTATGTTTTATGTTCCATCTCATATGAAACAGCCCTGAGTAGAGATGATGCTAATTTTCATGAAGAGCTCTGTATTTCTACAACGGTGCTGTACTGAACAGAATTTTTGGTCAATCAGAAATAGCAAACCAGAAAAATATATGGGAATGTGGTTTTTCTGTAATAGTTCTTCTTTGAACTACATGAGCCAGTGTTCCCATGGCTTGAGGAGAGAAGGGGTCAGTTAATTGGGGTGGGGATGGGATGGGGTTATGCTGGGCATAGAGTGGTACACATACATGAGTATGGCCTATAGATTTTTATCATCATTCTCTGTTGCAGTGCCTGTAGGTGAAAACCTGACGCCATCTAAGTCAACAGCAAAAACTGTGAATTGTGATGAATTAGGTTCCTTGTTTGCATATTTGACATTCACTCTTTTCTCTCTCTGCCTCACTGGAAGATCCTGATGTTACACAGTAGAGTAGGTTTTGAAAGCTAACCTGATTTCAAAACAAAAGAAACAGTAATAAAGTACATGAGGAATACTCAGCTTTCACAGCTGATTCACATTCTATTCATCTCTGGAATAGAAAGTCCTGGGGCAAGGGAGGGAGATCACAAAACACTAACATTTGAAAGATCTCAATTGCATTTGAAAACAGGGCCAGCACCCCTAAGCTTCAGCGCGCAGAGCCAGTACCTCACTGAAGCATCAGCAGAGCTGGCCCTTCTGCTCAGCTGCTAGAATTACACCTTACCAATGACAGCAACAGATACCTCTAAACTTAAATTTCTTTACAGTGCATGGAACCAAAGCTTTCCTTTTAAATCAGAACCAACCTCTGTTTGACAGTTGTACACATTATAGGCTAGATTCTTGACTGTAAAGAGCAATAGCAATACTGAAATATTATGTCTAGAATCAATTTGTCTAGTCAATTCAGTCTGTTGCTTAGGTGTTGTCATGGATTCCTTGGTGCCTGTAAGCTCTCATATAGCAGGATCCACAAGTAATACCTTTACCATCTACAGTTGACTAGTAGACACCTCCCTATCCTGGCAGACAAGGATATGTACTCAGTTTTAACTGCTCCCAATCCCTTCCATCTGGCCTACAGAAATGTGATATATCTAGGCATGGAGTCACCAGCCCTTTGGGGTAAGTCCAACTTGTACAAAATGTGACTGTATGTGTCCTCTCCAACACAGGCTACTATCAGCAGACAAGTTCATTCTTCTGCTTTCTGTGCCAACTTTATTCCACTTTATAGGAAGTTCAAGACCTCAGTCTTTACCCTCAAGTTGTTCATTAGCCTATGTACAGTATATCTAAAAGATCACTTGAAATTTTGGGATCAATTACATGGACAACAATCTTTCCTTAGGCACAATGGAATTTTCTACTGTAAGGGTAAACCCAGACCTTCACGAGACTGATCTTTCAAAGAGGTTGGCCCAAAACTGGGGGGAAAAACTCACAGAATTTAAGAGCTGACACTAATCTCACCATCTTCTGCTCCAAATGCAAAGGGTACTTCTTGAAGTTCCCTCTCTAAAACAAAACAGTGTGTATAATTAATGAAACTTAAAAATCAGTCCAGCACACTGAACACACAGTTCTTCCCACTGGGAAGGGCACGAGACAAAGAAAACTACCCAGGACAAAATATCCGTCCCATCAGTTAAAGAAGCACTGGAAAGTGCTCAGGTGCTATGGTGATGACAGGAATTTAAGAATCTGAATATAAAAGAATAAAACAGAATAAAGTATCAATTTTTGCAAAATATCAGGCTCTAGTATCTAGGGTATGTCTATAGTAGCAGCTAGCACGGAAGCTTGCTCTGCTAAGTTTATACCTGCAGGCTGTTCCCCTTTGCCAATGGAATTGTCTGCTAGTGAGCTCTGGCCTAAAACTGACCCCTGCCCTTTCCATTAAAAAAAAACAAAACAAAACACACCACTACTACCACCACCACACAACAACCTGACCATCTCCTTCAGTAATGTTAGCTGTGTCTGTAAGTATCAGAAGTCTTGCAATTAATAATAAAAATATTATTATTATTATTATTATTATAAGGCAAGCCCTGTGAAGAGCTGAGCGAGCTCATGAATTTCAGTCAAAATACCAGGATCAGGAATAATTTTACTGCCAACTGCAATGAGTGCAAGAGCCAGTCTGTGGGTGTTCTTTGTCACTTGGTATTCTGAAAACCTCATCCAGAAGAGCTGAAGAACCTGACTGATCTCAAACTAATGCTCATAGACTCAGACACTAAGGTCAGAAGGGACCAATAGGATCATCTAGTCTGAGCTCCTCCACACTGCAGGCCAAAAAACCTCACTGATTCACTCCTACAAATGAACCTCAAACCCATAACTGAGCTATTAAAGTCCTCAGATCATGATTTAAAGACTTTAATACAGCGAATCAACCAGCAAGTGAGCCATGCCCAATGCTACAGAGGAAGGCAAAAAGCCCCCCACGCCTAAACCAATCTGCCTTGATGGAAAATTCCTTCCTGACCCCAAATATGGTGATCAGTTAAAGCCTGAGCATGAGGGCAAGTCCACAACAGCCAGTCAAGAAGAACTTCTCTGTAATAACTCAGAACCAACTCCATCTAATGCCCCTTCCCAGATCACCATCACACCCCTCACCAGTAGTAAAAAAGACAGACGATGCCTAAGCTACATTGTACATCATATCATTCCCTCCATAAACTTATCAAGCTTGGTTTTGAAGGCACTTAAGGTTTTTGCCACCACCACTTCCCTTGGTAGACTATTCCAGAACTTTACTCCTCTGATGGTTAGGAATCTGCATCTAATTTCAAGCCTAAATTTTCTGAAGGACAGCTTTTATCTGGTTTGTTCTTGTGTCCACATTGGCGCTGTATTCAAATAATTCTTCTCCCTCTCTTGTATTTATGAAGAGCAACCATATCTCCTCTCAGCCTTCTTTTGGTCAGACTAAACAAACCAAGCACTTTAAGTCTGAGTTAAGAGAATCTAAAGACCTGTGAAAAAGTTAATAAACTGTCTTGTACAAGTACTGCTATAAAAAGTGTGTCTATAGATCACTTTACAATCCAGCTATTCAATTCACCTGACCAGAGTCCATTCATCTAAATACTAGGAAAGTTAAAAAGTCAACCAGTGCCAGGCCTTAGTCTCAGGCTATCCCCCAACAAGTGTCAAAGAGATGCTGTGCAGGCCCATCTGTCTCTGGACTTCCTGTCTCCAGTGCAGATTGGTTCTGCCATCCTTTGTGTCTTTCATCAAACCTGAAGAAGTAAAAATACATCGCATACCTGTCTGTTATTTCCCATCTCTACTCTGACAGGAAATATAAAGATCAATTAGTAGTAATTTAACTTATGGAAAAATAAAACAAAACAAAAAAATACAAAAAAAACAAAAACAAAACAAAAACAAGAGGTTTACAAGATCATGCTCAGCTAACTCTTCATTTTCACTGGTTCAGATGCTTGAACCATTCTTTCACTCTGAAAATGAATTTGATACATAAAGCCAAAAGACATGAGACCATATCTTCATTTGATGGAAACAATTACAGCCCTATTGATATATCTGCGCCAGCTGAGAACCTGGTCTCTGGCCTTTAAAACAGAGGAATGCTACAAATCTCTGATGATCTGAAAGCCTTCCAGTCTGATGACTCTACCTTTAAATGCATCAGGAATTGTAGTTAAAATGTCTAATATCTTTTTTGCATAATAACCAGGCTGAGCTTGTGAAAGATTCCCTGAAATGTTAATATATGAAGATTAGTTTTAAGTTAGCAACTAGGCAATCAATGTTTGTTTTCAAAATCTTTTCTGTAAAAATCCCTGTTTGTGCCTAAAAATTTGCATGTACTTTTTAGTAAAATTAATCTTTCAGTCTCCTACACACATAAATTGGAGCAACTGTATTCACAAGGACTCTAGTGAACAAAATAATTCTCTATTGTTTGTATTATTTTCTAAACCAGAAATTTCATTTATCATTCACAAGTATAATCTATGCATAGCGGAAGTCACTAAAAAATTCTTCATTCATTGCCTGCCAGTACCTGCAGTAACTGAGGTGCCTTCCTAGACTGAGGATAATAAATAATGGGTCTACTCTTGAGTGACAAATACTGAGCATGTAGTGATGCCCAGTACATCTCTTCTAAAGAAACTGTTCAGCAAGAACCTTTGATTACTCCTCCACCATTAAAAATGTGGAGCCCCAATGATTTAAATGTTCATTAAATAACTCGTAATTCTCTCACAAGAGTCAGTGAATAGGCATTGCACTTGGGTGTGGACATATTCTGGTGAATAAGAGTTAAAGTCGACTGTTCAGATTAATAAAATGTAGTATCCCTCCCACCTCCTTTCTTGTTTATATTTATCTGGGTGTTACTTTTTTTAATCAACCCTTCAGATTTCTTCGTTAAGGTATAGTCAAGATAAAAACACCAAGGAAAATAAAAACAGTCATGATAATAAGCAAATAAAAAGAGAGAGATTTGGGGGTCTGTTCAAACTTTCTAACAATCCAGATTTGCCCTGTGATCTGTCTCGATATAGATAGACTCCTTGGAAAAAGGGCTGTTTCTCACTATATGTTTGCACCATGCCTAGCAAAGTGGCATGCCAATTAAATGTGGGGCTTCACATAATACTTCAATATAAATATTGAAGAAAAAAAGGATGAAAACTATGTAATAAAATGTAAACAGCTAGAGGCGCAGTTTTTTAAAAGATCTAGACTCCTTTCTTTGGGAGACACTTCACACTTGTAAAATTTGCACCACAAACTGACTTCTCCATTCAAACATGAAAACACAAATCTGAATACTTGCACATCCACCATCCAAACTGCATGTGCAAATAAAGTAGCTAGAGGTGCAAATACTCAGTTACAAATCCAGTTCATTTTTGTGAACACAAGTTATGCTCGCAGACAGAGAAACTATACCTTTTGAACAGCTCGGTCATTTGAAAACCTGTCCTTATGTAAAATGCATCTGCGCTTCACAAGGCCAAGTTACTTGAACTGTCGATAGTCATGAGTTCATACTGAAAAACAGGTAATTATAGTATTTCTCAGAATAACCTGGGCAGATCTGGTACTAGATCATTCTGTAGACTCTGCTACAGATTTCTAGAATCCAGAGGGTGTTTTGATCTTATATAGGACCTGGAACAATCTTGCCAGTTAATAAAAAGTCCCAACATTTTCACAGTACTGTGCAACTTAATACCTACTGTAGCTAAGATACAACTTTAAAATTCAATGCCACACCCTTGATAAGATGATTTGCCCACCTGGAAATGGACTGAATTACATTATCTAGGTACCTGAAAATCTGCATCACACAATTTAGTCATTAATCTCTGAAAAATATCCACCAGTCACCCCTATAGGCATGAACATGAAATCATAATGATATGGTCCAACTGAGAATGCCTCCTCCCCCTCCTTTTTTTAAACAAACAGTATCTCCCAACAACTATGAGCCACTGGACAACACCAGATTGGTCCAAAATATCAGTTTATAAAAATAGTTGTGCACCTTTCTTTGCAAGGCTAGATATCTAAATCTTAAGTGGGATGTTCTTTCTGTTTTTTTGAATCAAAAAAGATGAAGATGTCCATGGATTTAGGAATGGATAAGTTGCTCCCTTTTCAAACACAGGCTGCATCTGAATGTCAGTCTGACCCAAGAGTTTGTTATATCTTTTTGATCAAACGTACATCAATGCAGCATTCTGTCATGAAAGTCACAGCCTGCTTTCAGTTGGTTCTGTCAAAAGGATATATATTTTAACTGAAGAAAAGGATGTATTCATGTCCTTCATAGCCTCAGCATTGTATCTGTCAGAACAGATGAAACTGATACATTGATGTCAGTTTCCAAATTGTCATGATGTTCATCCTGTCTCTATAACTAATTTCTCCCCTCTTTCACCATCAGATTCCAAACTACAAGATATGTTCTCAACACAGAGTCAGGCATTATATCTATAGAAGTGTGTTCCCTAGTCCATTTACCAAGATAAATAATGAAATCTACCATTTTTTTAGCAATTCCTGGCTCCCCTTGGAGCACAAAAATGATGAGGAGAAAAATCAGAAGAATACCCGCAAAGTTCCTGGTCACTGCAGAAACAAAGCTTCTATGTCCACCAAGAAAAAACAGACCTTCAAAGGCAAAATGGCCACTATGGCAATACTATTTAAAGTAACTGTGAGAAACTATGCTTCACAAATGCAATGAGCAGCACCATTTTAAACAAAGGTAGTAAATCCACTGGCTAGAATTTTGTAGCATTGCATCTGCTAGCTAGAGCAACAAGGAAATATGAATGAAAAGGGCAGCATGGAATCTTTATTCTTGACAAAGATTGTTACTTTGTCATGGTCCATGACCTGAGAGGACAGTGGAGCAGAGAACTTCTGTCAGCTAATAAAAGGTTGTTTGGTTTATATTTGTGTTAGGAGGTCAAGATTTTTTAGAAGATCAAAGGGGCAGTCATGTTTGTCTAGTTCAGGGGAAAAAAGTCTAAGTGTCACAGGATTCTACCAAATTTATCTCAAGTTTTCATGAGAGAAAATCCCACTTTGTCAGACACTTTGAAAATAGGTGAACTTACAGAACGGGAGGAAAATAAATGCAGGGAAGTGTAAATCATTGGATCAGGCCACACTAACAGTAAATCAAAGCAGTTGTTAAAATTCAAACACTGAGTAGCATCACACAAAGGAAGAGGTCAAATCACCTGTTGTAATGAGAAAAAAAATCCAAAGTCCCTATTTAGCTCTGAAGCAATACAGCCAAATTTTCAAACAAATTCAAGTTCTGCAGCTTCTCTGCAAAACTTTGATTTGATATTCATTTGTCTGAACACTGCAATTAATAAATCATCAATGGAGTGATGAGGAAAATTGAAATGCTCACACCATTTTTTTTTTTTAAATATTGTGATCTCTGATGTCATATTTGTACTCATTTACTTTTTTGTGCAGAAGCTGACCTGTTTTCCAATACATACAGTAGAGGGATAGTTCTGGTATATGATGGCATAAATCACATTGGTGGATGAGCAGGTGAATGAGCCTTTGATGAAACAGCTGGTTTTATTAGGTCCTATAATAGTGTCTACTGTACAGATATGTTGGCAAAGTTGTTAGCGTGGCTTGTTGCAGGGATATGTGCCTGTTTCAATTGTTCTGTTATGTCTGTAGCTGCTGGAGTGCTTCTGCTTAAAGTTGGGGGGCTGTCTGCAAGTGAGAAGAGGTCTGTCTCACAAGAATTGAGAGAGTGATGGATCATCTTATAACAGGCTGTAGATCCTTGAAGATGTGTTGTAGGGGTCTGACTTGGGGGTGATTACTAGTGCCATTCTGTTTTCTTTCTTGAGCTTCTCCTAGAGTAGTTGACTTTGGGGTATCCACCTGGCACCCCCAATCTATTTCTTCACTTCTGCAGCTAGGTACTGTAGTTTTAAGGATGTGTGATAGAGACCCCGAAGGTGTCTGTGTCTACCTAAGGGATTGAAGCAAATGCAGTTATATTTTAGGGTTTAGCTGTAGACAACAGACCATGTGGTGTGTTTAGGATGAAAGCTCAAGGGATGTAGGTAACTATACCGGTCAGTAGATTTTCAGTATAAGGTGGTGCTTATGTGTCTATCCCTACTTTGTACTATAGTCTCCAGAAAGTGGATCTCCAGTGTGATTGTGGAGTGGAAATTGTTGAAATCTCTGTGGAAATCTTCAACAAGATCCCTGAAACAGGTCCAGAAGATGACAATGACATCAATATAGTATAAATAGAGGGGAGGTGCTTTCGGATGAGACTTGAGGAAACATTGTTCTAAGTTGCCCATAAAAATGTTGGCATATTGTGGGGCCATGAGGGTACCCACAGCAGTGCCACTTAGTTGTAGGTATAAGTTATCTTCAGATCTGAAATGGTTGTGAGTGAGTACAAAGTTCTGCCACAAGACGTGCTGTGGAATAATCTGGGATGTTTCTTTTAATAGTTTATAATCCATCTTTGTGTGGGATGTTGGTGTAAAGAGTTTCTATGTCCATAGTCACCAGGATGTTTTTTTCTGGAAGTTCACCAATGGACTGGATTTTTCTCACGAAGCCTATGGTGTCTCTAAGCTAGCTAGGAGTGTTGACAGCAAAGTACCTGAGGAGGGAGTCCACATAACCAGATAAGCCTGCTGTAAGAGTGCCAATGCCCGAGATGACAGGGCATCCTGGATTCCCTTTTTTTATGGATTTTCAGTAGTAGTTAGAACCTGGTTTGGGTTCTAGTGGTGTTATCAGTCTTTATTTGTTCTTGTGCTGTCTCAGGGAGTTTCTTGAGTAGGTGGTATGGTTTCTTTTGGTATTCTTCAGTGTGTCAGAGAAAAGTGGTTTGTAGAATGCTGTCTTGGAGAGTTGTTTATAAACCTCCTGATCATAATCCAATTTATTCATGGCAATGACAGCACCTCCTGTGTCATATTTTTTTGGACAACATGCAAGAGATTGCTAATTTGCTTTCACCCGCTGAGAGTTATCCATTAGTGAATTATTAGTATGCTGAAAGTGGTCACAGTTTATATTTCTTTATAAAATTTAAGAAGGATTACTGAAGTATGCATTTATAAAATGTTAAAGTATTGATGAATTATTAATAATTCATGGTTAATCAATTTCTAACATGTCCAGCAGATCGCTTATAACCATGGCTTTAGTAAGTAAGTATAGTAGGTGACCTTAATGTGCTTATAGCCATCAGTAAAACATATTCTATGTCTTAGTATGCTTATAAAATCTATTAATCATTTATTAGCTCTTTGTGTGCAATTTATTAGCTTGCCTTTAATATACAGTATAAATTTTAAAAAATCCTATAATGATCATCAATATACTATGTGACAATGTTTATTATGCAACAGGTAACAGCGTAGCAACTCTATTCAGAATCATTGTACGTTAAGTTTCTTAGCTACTATCTAAGATATGTTTAACCAGCAATGATGTTAAATCTAATTTGTTTTCCTTCTATTTTATTTCTTCATCATCATATCCTGCAGCTGTACACAAATGATACATTACCCATGCAGCTGTTACAAAAAGAAAACAATATGTATATTAAACATAGTGCATATTGTCTGTTAAGATTATAGTATCCAAGCAACAACTGGTATAGCCTCCTAGACCTCTATCACCTTGTTATATTGAAAGATATCCGTGAACTGGCATGCTAGAATGACTCAAACTGGAAAGGCAGCAGGTGCAAGATTGCTGAGAAGTAAAACAATCAATGGGAAAATGCCAGGTTGAATAAAATGAAGATGATTACTGATTCTTTATTACCTAAATAAACAATTGTGATATCACATTTGAAAAACAGTTCGGCCTATGAATCAGGCAAGATTGGAAATCATTGTTTCACACCCATTTAGGATGTAACGTCATTTTACTTGTTTCAGCTAGCATAGCAAAAACACACCACACACAAACTATTCAATAGTAATTGGCCAAAACTAGAATCATTCATCCAAATTGCCTGGAATTTTTGTGATTTCAATAGAATGGACTTGATCTGAATTCCCTTTGGGTTTTATTATGCAGAAGCAAACATGACTTTCATTGTCTAGCTAAATAGGGGAAAATGGACTTAGTTTGTCCATTAGAGAACCCTCCCTTGAACTTCTTGAACTCCCTTGTCCTGGACTTAGGTGGATTTGTTAATAATTGATTTGCTGATTGAATTGCATTTTCTTAAATTTGTTCCAAGAAGAAAGAAAATGGAAAAATCTGGGATGATGGCATTTATAAACTTAATTTACTTCTCCAGGGGAGCTGGAAATTTCCTTGATCATGAGGTATTTAAATTGCATGCTTCCTTTCCTTAAATTCATCCCTCTTTAACTGAGCCATCCTTTACCAAGATATCCTTAACTCTCCCCATAGTTGCTTTAACCAAATGTATTTAGACTGCAAAGTCGATTAGCCTTGCAACCACAAGTGTGCTGATAACTGGGATGCTCTTAAACTTATCTGTAAATATGAGCTCACTAACAATTTTGTCCTTAAATTCATTTTTTAAATAGATACAATTCTAACATGTCTACATTATGCTGTCAATATTACAAGGTCATAATTATGCATGGATTAATTCTGTGCCTCTGAACAAGTACAGAGTTCATGTCTCCCACCAACTTTTTTTCTCTGAAGAATAATACATTCAGTAGGATGGTGTTGCTATTACATCTTTCACCCATCAGGTGATTTTACGACATCAAATGAATCAGAGCACCTAGCTCATGACTGGAGCAACCATCTGTGGAGAGGGATGGCCAGAGGCTGCTATCCTCAAAGCATCCAGCTTGCTGGGCCAGGTAAGGGGCTACAAGGAATGAAGGAGAGGCATACTGGGGTAAGGGCACAGGAACTACTGGGTTGGCAATATGGAGCTAGGGACTGAATAGAAATGGGGGATGCAAGAACTGAAAAAGACAGAAGCAGGTATGCTTGATTGGCTGAACCCTAGCCTCTCCCATTTGGAGTCCTTAAAGGGGAGGTTTCCCAATTCCCTAACAATCCCTTCCTGCCCTCCCCCACCAAAATAAAAATAAAAACAACATCCACACATCTCCCACTCATAGCTAACAACCTTCCAGGGTCACTCCAAACCTTCTGAGGAATCATTTTCCTTTCCCTCAACTCTTCTGTTGACTTTGCTTCCCCCCAGAACTTTGTGTTGCCTCTGAGGGGAGCAGAAAATGTACTCATTTTAATTTAAATGAACTGAAAATGTCTGTATTAATTTGCTTAGTAAGGAATTTGTCTAAAACATTTGGGTTTTTTTTGTTGCCTATACTGTTAGATCTGCTCATTGACAGGTATTTTGAAGTAAATTGTCAGAATAATTGAAACTGGAGTGACTATATTATTTCATTTTCACAAACATTCAAAATTTTGCAGAAATCTAAAATATGGTGATGAATTTTTATTTTTTGTTGCAAACTTACACCAGATATAACACAAGGTATAAAGAATTGCAAATGTAAACTACTGTATTCAGACTCCAGTATTATCATTGTGGAATATTTTATGTGAGTAATTCTTACTTACATGAGTAGTCTAACGTCAATGGGATTGTTCACATGAATAAAGATTATTTCAATGTATAATGCTCCAATAGGTCATCCCTATAACAACTAATACAGGATTTTCTTGGAAAGATTTCAAGCTGACAGTCTGCCTATTGCAATTTATTTTCTTAATTATTCCCAGTATTTTCCACAGTGTGCCAACTGTATTATGAGTAGAGATAGTCAAAATATTATCTCCAAGAGAAATAAGAATGGGGATATAATTGCTTTCACTGAAGTTTTCCATGGGGGGGGGGGCAGAAGTATTGATATTTTGCAAAACAAAAATCAACTTTTCACCTATATGTTTGCAAACTGAATTTGCAGTTTTCAACTGTAAATGCTGCTATGGTATTTCAAGTTCCAAAGGGGCAGCTGTGTTAGTCTAGTAAAGGAAAAAAAGTAAGGAGTCTTGTGGCACTTGAAGATGAACAGATGGATTTATTGCATGAGCTTTTGTGGGAGAAAATCCCACTTCATCAGACACTTTGAAGAAGGGGAACTTACAGAATGGGAGGAAAATAAATGCAGGGCAGTGTAAGATATGAGATCAGGTCATACTGCAACAGCAAAAAACAGCATTTGTAAGGATTTAAACTCCAGGAAACAGCACATAGAGGAAGAGTGAAGTCAAATGACCTGTTATAATGTGAAAAGAATCCATAGTCACGATGAAGTCCTGGTTTCACACAATCTAATTTGCAAATTAGTTCAATTTCAGCTCTCTCTCTTTGAAGTCTTGATCAACGGCACATCAAGACCGCAAAGAGAGAGAGCTGAAATTGAACTAATTTGCAAATTAGATTGTGTGGAAACCAGGACTTCATCGTGACTATGGATTTTTTTTCACATTATAAACAGGTAATTTGACTTCACTCTTCCTCTATGTGCTGTTTCCTGGAGTCTGAATCCTTACAAATGCTGTTTTTTGCTGTTGCAGTATGACCTGATCTCATATCTTACACTGCCCTGCATTTACTTTCCTCCCATTCTGTAAGTTCCCCCTCTTCAAAGTGTCTGATGAAGTGGGATTTTTCTCCCACAAAAGCTCATGCAATAAATCAATCTGTTAGTCTTCAAGTGCGACAAGACTCCTTGCTTCTTATGGTATTTCAGTTGACATCTGACTGCATTCTCCACTCTTGACCAGTCTCTTTCTTGAGCTCTTCAAGACACAGGACAATATGGGAGATGCAGTTCCACTGGGAAACTCATGTAACAGAGAAGAATTGTGGCTAAAAGCACCCAGAACACAACTCCCATGAACCATTTATTTAAAAAGAGAGAAGATTTTAAGTCATAATTACAAAATTCCAACTGAAAACTTTTTTGTATATTTATATATTCAGTTTTTCAAAAAAAAAAAAATCAAATTTTTGTAAAAAATGGACACCTTTTTGAAAAGAAAAAAATGGGTTAAGTCAAAAAGAAATAGAAAGTATTCCTGTGGAAGAATTTGTTACACAATAAGTATAGCTAGCAGGTGGTGCTACCATCAATGAGCCTGAGCAATGTGACTGTTTATGCATGCAGTTAATCACCCTAGCCAACATATAACCTTCTAGGCATAAAAAAAGAAAAAAAGAGAAGGAGGAGAAAAAAAACAGCAGGTCTCCAAAATAAGAGAAGACACCTGTAGAAAATGTAGCAAGCAAGTACCTTGTGAAATAGACAGTACAACACTTTTCTCCCCCCACCCCCAGCTAAATGTATAAAGACTGACTGTTAATTTTCAGTCTTTGGAACTTAGCCAATGGGGCAGCCGTCATGTTTACCACTACTAGTTCCCGCCCTGTAGCTTCAAGACAACAGTAGTCTAGTTAGGGTTCCCATCTGCTGAAGGGGCATAAGCATATATCCTTACTTAGCTTGGTTTATTATTATGAAAACAGTTATTTTATACTGCAATCTGTCTCCCAGTGTTGTGTCTACCAAACCCTTCAAACCTAGGGACCCAACTGTTATTGTGCCTGCTATAGCTATCAAAGAACAACTGACAGATTTTTTTTTTAAACATTAACCCTAATTATGAGCCTCTTCAAGGGAACAAAAGTCTGCTATTTTGTGCGTACAAATTAAACAGCCTGCATTCGTTTGAGATGTATGAAAATGAAGTAATAAGGAAAAACAAAAATCACACCTAACCACAATATATTTCTATTTATTTTTTCTTTCACTTCTAGAGCTCGGCTAATATTTCTTATACTGACAAATCATTGTGCACTCACTAAACTTGATATCATTAAATAAAAACATACTAAGCTACTTCTTCTAATATTTGACCTGATGGTGCAGCCTAAATGACAAAACAAGATATATCTGATGGCTTTCATTTCAACAGTTTTAAAATAATTTGAACACAAAGTATCTGCTCAGGATATATGGAAAAACAGGATTTCATTCATCCATGTGTACGTCAAAACACAGTTGAAGCAATTTTGTCCAAAGTTTACAATGGTTGTTACCCTACACATATGACTAAACTTTGCAGGCCCAGGCCCAGGTGTAACTAAATATGAAGTCTTGAATGTGCAAAAACTGAAGACAACACAAAAGAGCTAGAACAGTAGTTCCCCACCTTCTCCTTTATGTGGACCACTGCGCATCATGATAGAAAGCTTTTGCAGATCATTGCATAAGCAAGGTGTTTTAAACTTTATCATGTCCTATGGCTCACAGGACTCAAACTAGTATATCAAGGAGTATTAAAAATGCAGCTATTTCTAATAATTTATGCTCACTCACAAACATATTGTACTCATCACAGTCCATTTACCTGCAGTACTTATCTTTTCTTTCCCCCATAGACCACCCACAGTACTGTCACAGACCACCATTGGTCCACAGACCACAGACTGTGAACCACTGAGCTAGAAAATGTCATTTATGCCTCCCCCTTGCAGAAAAGAGTATGCAGCTACACTGCCCAGGAAGAACACCAGGGTGACTGCGTCTCAGGTAAGCAGTACCATATAAAAAGCGTGAGGTCTGCTCCATCAGTTGTACTTGTGGTGCTCTGAAAACCCACTATAAAAGATGATGGTACTATGACTCCACCTCCTCCTTGGCTTGCTCGCTCTCTCTTTTTTTTTTTTTTGGCATCTTGATACTCAGAAGCAAGTGGCCCTTGTGCAACGTAGGGTATGTCTACATAGCAAAGAAAAAGCTCTGGTTGGCCTGTGCCAACCAAAAGAGGCTCACATGGTTTTCTTCTTTGCTGTGCATACTTCTGGGTTCAAGCTGAAGTCCAAACTCTGGGCCCCATTCACTTCACAAGGTCCTGGAGACCAGGATCAAGCCCAGATGACTACAAAAACCGTCTCTGCCTCACAAATCTTACATTCTAGATAGAAAACACCATGAGGAAGAAAAGAAGATCCCCAATTCCACAGGGAACTGAGATACACAGTTTTTGTTATTTGCCCATGGTCACACAGCAAGTCAGTGGCAGAGGTGGAAAATGGTATCTTCTGAATCCTTTGCCTTATCCAGAACACCATCCTCCTATTTTTATATTGCCAACATAGATTGTAGGCAACTATCTCTGTATGTTTACACAATGTTTAGCACAACGGTGTCCCAATCTCATTTAGTGCCTCTAACAGTTATTGTAATACAAATAATTAAAATAATAAATCAAATCTAATCAATGCAACTCAAGTTTTTGTTGCTGAGTAGTCACAATAACCATGAACAACCTATAGAGAAAAAGTGTTTGGCATAGAACTAAAAAAACAAATAGTATTTGTATGAAAGCCAGACTACAACAGGTCTACACTGCAGTTAAATCTCTATAAGTGGCCTGTGTCAGCTGATTCAGGTTCACAGAACTTGGCTGCCCCATAGCCCAATAGTCTGAGTCAACTGAGACAGGCCATATGCGCCTGTTTAATTACAGTGTAGACATACCCATAAAGTCTAGGTGAAATAATTAAAACAAAACTGTAGATACATTGAATGCTACCTATTTTCTCCCTGCTACTTCTCCTTACCATCTTGCTGTCAACCGTAAACCAGTACAATTCCATTGACTTCAGTGATGTGTCATTAGCATAACTGAGAACAGAATTTAATTGATTCTAGGTCAGTGTATTACTTGTGGTTATCCAAATCAGGCTTCATAGCTGCCAATCTGGTATGTGAATATCATCCCACTGGCAGTTTAGCAGGCCTTTGTTTTTTAGACTATTCAGTGCTGTTTGGCAAGATAGCAGAAAAGAAGCTATTTGTTGTATTAAAGATAGTGTATCTCCTTTGACAGTTTTTACTCTTCTAATGAAGTATTTGGTTTCTCTTTTAAATCATGGTTGCTAGAGGCAGATAAAAAATAGCAGGGTTGTGACCGTGACTAAGTACATTTTCAGTCTCAGGGATATTTGTGAAAGCTTCACACTCCAAAAATAAGTTTTGTTAAAGGTCTTGAGGCATAAACAATGAGATGCTTCCCAAACTTGACATAACTGATCCATGTACAGTATTAAATAAGACTTACAAAATATATAGATCACAGTGTACATCAATCTATCAGTGGATAGAACAGCTTATTTTGCATTTAAATCCTAGCCAGGAAGAGTTGGTGAGCATGTCAGGAGACGTCTTAGAAGGGGAATTCCATCCAGAGGTGGAAGCAGGAGGAGGAGATGCTGGAGCTGAGAGATGATCACTCAGAACTAACCAACTTGTAAGAGTTTAAAGGAATCTCCAGGAAACCAACTTTCTGATAATGACTCAGTCAAAAGATATACCACTGAGAATCTATTCAGGCCTGGACAGAAACATGCTGAGTCTCAGTGACATGTGGCTGAATCAGTTAAATTTTCTGTAGTTGTGTACAGGCCCAAGACACAGCTGGAACTCTTTTGGGGGAGCTCTTAAATTTGCCAGAGAGGATGGAGTTGGGTATATGGATCCAGAATGTCCAAAAAACCAAGATGATGAGCAGAAGGCATCGTGAAGTAGTATTTGGACATTCTCTGCTCATCTAAACGATTTAAGACAATCTCTGAATTTAGGATATGCCAATCACCATTTTTTTCCAGTGACTCTTAATCAACTTCAGTGTACTACAGTGTCACTAACCCGCTGACATATGTTCCACCTTCAGCAGGAAGACCCATTTTGCTTGATATGCTTGTATATAAATAAATGAATAAAAATAAAGGAAATATGTTATCTGAAAAAACAAAATATAAATAAGTTATAGTCTTCATATTTTTCAAATCTCAGTCTTTTCCTGCCTGAAATTTATAGCACAATCATCAATTGTGGTTTCCATCATCTTAATCATTTCTCTCCCTTCTGTCCTGCCCCCATAACTTTGCAAAACTTTCTAGTGTTCCTTCGGATAATATGTCCATGTCCTGGTTGAATGCAATAAGACTTACATACACACCCACTTTCCTGATTGAAACTGTTTTAGTTTGCTGAATCCAGTCAATTAAATATTAAAAAGTGTGATCGAACAATAGTGTGTTTGACTGAGTGAAGTATAAGAATTAAATTTTGACAGTCTTTAAATAATAGGCGTGTAGAGTATTATGCATATATTTCAGTTGACAGACAAATTAATATTGAATAAAGGGCATAACATTTTTCTATTTTTTTCAGCCATTTCCAAAGTCCCTTAAATCTAAATGCTGCAGTTACGAATTCTGCAATGCATATAAATCCATTTTCTGTGGAAGAGACAGCTTTTTTTTTTTTTTTTTTTTTTTTTGCGCCTACTGCCTATTATTAAGCAAGGGCTGGGTTGCTATGAAAAACAATGAAGTTTGATTACAAAACAGGAGATCTTACAACTTCATCTTCTACCCTTGCAACAGGAGTCATTTCACGGGCTTTAACCGACAGGACCAAGCTCTGAAAGGAAATCCCTGTCCTATCTACTATTCTTCTCTGCTCAGTAGCAGTTAAGATGAGATTCTCAGGGAGTGTGGTGTAGAACCTGTGAGGTAGGTAGGCCTTGCCTTCAATTTGCAGTAGAAGAGAAGCCCCCTCTGGGAGGAGAGGAAGAGTTGGTGAGCATGTCAGGAGACGTCTTAGAAGGGGAATTCCATCCAGAGGTGGAAGCAGGAGGAGGAGATGCTGGAACTGAGAGATGATCACTCAGAACTAACCAACTTGTAAGAGTTTAAAGGAATGAAAGAATACAACAAGCTTAACAAGATTACTACTACACAGGCAATGAACTGGTGTATAGATTAGATATTGGAAAGCCAAAATACTTCCCTTTTTTGAGAAAGCATCTAGTCTGATACCTAGAATCAATTGTCAAATGATATGAGTGCTGTGTATGTGGCTCTGAAAACCACTCAATAAAAGCTTATAATTAAAGAAACAAAAACCTGCCATCTACCATTCAAGGCAGAAGTTTCACTGTCTGTTGGGTCAGCTGCTTCTGCACATCTCTGCAAGTCATGTGAGGAGGCATATACCTTTTCAAAATAGCTTGTCATACTCACCAGAAGATAGCATCCCAGTGGAAGACCTCAAAGAATTCTATCCACAAATAGCTAGAAAACAGCTGGTGTTGAGGCTACTACATCCATTCAGCATGGTTTATAGAAATATAATGCTATCTAAATGCTTACGGTAAACACAATCTCAGTGTTTTTCATCTGGTATTGGCTTCAGGCTTGTACTTTGTCCCTGCCTCATCCCTTCTCAGAGCGTTAAAGGTTTTGGTGATCTGAAGAAGAATTTTATGTATGCTTGAAAGCTTCTCTCTCTCACTAAAGGAAATTTGTCCAATAATGGATACTACCTCACTCACCTTATCTCTGTAGTACACAGAGGCATTTCCAGATGCTAGTTGCTATTTTATTGTCACCACATAATGAAAGGGATCCAACTGGTTTTACACTGCTACTTCTGGTGCAAACTTTTCCAAATAACATACTCTGTGTAATAGCCAAAGTGTTCAGCTTTTCTGTTTATATTCTGTTCTCTTTAAAGCATGTGGAAGAGATGGTTGGGGGTGGGTATGTATGCACAGCAAGTACCTTATCTTTTACTTTCAAAATGACCTGCACGTGTGCTACAGTACCTAAATCAGTTGTTAGAAGCATTTTTGAGACTCATTTTCTATATACTACACAACTTTAACTGCAAGAAAGTGACCTTATCTTGGCTCACTGCTTTACCTTGACCCCTTAACCACATATCACAGAAACAGTGCCCTGTGAATTTCACAGGTCACTGCCTCTAGTTTTCTAACCAAAGGCACTGTTAGACCTGTGAAACTTTTTGGCTCAACATCTAAAATTTTGAGTTGTACTTCTTTAAACATTCCCTTATATAACTTATTTCAGATGGCAAAAATATTGATTGATGCACTTGTGTTCAATTCCATAGTGATAGAATTGTTCCTTGTCTCAAATGCAGTCACAGTTTCTGATATTCTTTTGACTTGACACCCATTATGGTGTGAATAGACAATTTACTATCCAATGTATAATCCCTTTCCCTCAACAAACTATTTCTCTTTCACCAGTAGCCACTTGTTTAATTTTTTTTTTCTCTTTGGTTTTCTCAAAAAAGACATTTCTGTTTCTTTAGTATTGTGTTGGAATCAATAGTGTATACACAGCCACTTCACTGTTTAGATCTCAGTTCTGCAATGACCTCTGCATAAATGCAGGAGACTGGGTACATACATTTCAACATTCGCATATTTGTTGTGATTTTAGGTCATATGACTGAGAACCTAGAAGACAGGACAATTTGGGATTATACATTTATCCAATAAAACCAGTATGTTTTCGAGCTGCACAATAGCTCTATCAGTCATTAGCAGATCAAAATATTCCAGTGCACGACACTAAGTCTATAGTTTTTATTTAAAAAAAATGTTCAAAGAAAACTTTATTAATAATAAACTTTTTTACCTTAACTATGAGCTGATGTTGAAAACTAGGGAAAGATCAAGTAATATTTTTGTAAAGCATCATTTTGTGTACTAGCCAGTGATGCAACAATTCATGATGCTGTTTGCATTTCTCCTCTGCAAAATACCCACCTCCCATAAAACAGGGTATAAATTTTAATAAACTCCATCAAATATTACAATTACTTAATTGCTTTTTGTGGTTTTCCAATCTATTATTAAATCCTTTTAACCACTAGGTTTTGATTTTTTACTTTTCAGTAGACTCTGCTTTATGGAACTCTCCACTAATCCATGAATTTTCATATTGATTATTCAAAAGGTAGATAAATTAATGTTAAGTAAATTTCAATTGCTCCGTATGTCGCTATTCTGTTTGCCCATGACTTCCCCTTAAATTATTTTCATTGCATGCAACTATGATGAATTTTGTAATACAGGAAAGTTATGTTATTTCTAGAATAGTTCAAGGAGGGGCATATGTTATTGTGGGATAACTTTTTAATGAAGAATGAACCAAATTCAGTATGAGGTTTGAACACAAATATTTGAAGATTTTTGAGTAATGCTTTGTCAGACTACAAGGACAGCTGCTAAATAAAGCTCCCTCTGGGAGCTTCAGGGCACTGGACCACATTTCACTCCTTTGTTTTATACATCCAAAGGAAAAAACAAGTTATTTTGTTTGACTTTTAAAGAACCTATGTATAGCTTGAATCTCCACCACTTATTTCAGTTTTACTACAGTGCAACTCCACTGATTTCAGTGATTGTAAGTCCAACTTCCACAACTATAAGAGTGAAAGACTCACAGAGTTTTTCCTGATGCATTCTCGCAGAGGGAATCTTATTCTGTTGTAGTGAACTACATTTGAGTCAAGACAAGAGATGAACTGTTGTAATTCAGACACAACACTAAACACAAAGTAGGAAGTGTCAGATTGATTCCTCACGGTTGAACTATTGAGTCAGATCCTCAGCTCAGGTAACACAAGGCATCTCCATTGTCGTTAATGGGAGGTTCACTGAATTACACCAGAAGAGGTTGTGGCACCAGATAAGGATAACAACTGCACCATTCAAAAGAAGCTATTCATAGAATCTGCAAGGGACCATGACAGGTCATTGAGTCCTGCACTCATGGCAGGACCGAACCATCCCTCACAGGTGTTTGTCTAACCTGCTCTTAAAAGCCTCCAACGTAGAAGATGTTACAACCTGCCGAGGCAAGTTATTCCAATGTTTAATCACCCTGGTGTAGAGCCTTGGCTTCCAATAGAAAAAAATGGGGAGAACAAGTGGAATGGTAATAAAGAAATTGTTAATTTGGATAAGAATGTCATTGTGAATTACACAAACTTTGCTCTTAAGAGCCATCATAAGTTGTCCTTACTAGTCAAATCATGTAATGATTTTGTTTAAAAAAAAAAAAAAAAAAAAAAAAAAAGACCACCATTCTAACACCCATTTTTCCCCTAATGCTAAAAGTATTTATTTGAGCAAACGGGATATTGACAGCTATAGAATTTAGAAAGCTGTGTTAACTATTACAGGCTTCTCCAAGTTCATTTGTAGTTATCAGTATTTCCCAAATTCTTTAAGTAATACATACACTTCAGGTACATATCTTACAAATATTAATGCATGGCTAGCACAGAAAAGCATTGCTGGAAATGCTGCTGCTCTTCATTCCAGGGAGCAGGCTGTTTTACAGCAAAACTGCTAAGGGTGCTATAGCCTGATTTAGCTCCCGCTGAAGTCAATGAGAAGATTCCCATTGATTGAAGTGGGAGCTGTGTTAGGACTAATACTCTGCTAAGCCCTTATAAATGTGAAAACTGGGGAAAGCATACATCTCTATGGAAGTTCGGAATCAGGTCAAGGTTTGCAATTGACTTTGATTATGCTTTGTCAATTATTAATTAATTACCATGTTTATCGTTTCAAAAATATTGGATCCAAAGCCAGTTCTATCAGTGTATTCAAAGCAAAAGCTATTGCAACCTTAACATGTTTAAAAATGTCTCAGTACCACTTGCCTAATATAGTCTTTCCCAGTGTTTCACGTAATATCTAACCTAGGACCTAGTCCTGCAGAGGGTTTCAATGTGGGCACAGATACCCATGCATACAGAGTTCATTGTTGATCAGGATCCTAGACTGAAAGCTCTTCAAGGGCAGGGACTCTCTTTGTTCTCTCTTTGAAGTACCATGCACTCTTATAGCAAAATGCTAATAAATAAAGTTCATAAATTAAAATTCAACTTCTGGAAGTACACATGATATCACATAAGGGCTACATTAATTCATTAAAGTTGATGCTATTAGAGTGAAATGAAATGCATTTCTAACATCAGGACACTAAAAATAAAGTGGGCAACACTTTATAATTTGAAGTTCAGCACTGCAGTATCAATCATATTCAACAGATAATGCAGGTTATATATAGCTTTGTAATCATACTTGCAGATTTACCCCCTCTTTCCTTACCCACTTTTTCATTCTATTCCTAATTTCTGCTAAAGAAGTAGGGGTGGGTGTTGTCGCATTTTGCTTAGCTTTGTAAACTTTAGCTTTCTTTCACTGCTATCGATGGTAATAAAATGGACTAAATTCAGCAAATCCAAAAGGAATGGTTCCTCTTACAGATTGCAATCTGAGCAACAGAATAAAGGAAATCATTGAAAGTTTATTACTTGTTTGTCTGTGACAGTCACTGAAATATGGGTTGACTGTCTGCAAAAAAAGAAATCAATGGTTCCCCTAAATGAAAGCACACTTGTGATAGAAGAATACAGGGTCCAAGTAATTTACTGGCTTCTGTGCCTGATTGAAGTATTGCTGAAGCTGAATGGCTCAGAAATCTGATGGTTACCCTCACAGACTCAGTCCTGCAATGGAAAGATGATATGCACACTAAGCTTTGTGCTGCTTTTATACTGCTCTGTGTTCTGCAGTAATTTATTCTGCCACACTTTTCTCTTGTTTATTTCACCAAATACAAGTTAACTTCTTAAAAAAAAAAAGGTTGTTTGGGTTTTTTTCATTGCATTTTGATTTGTGCTTCTTTTGTCCTTCCTATTTACTTTTGTAAGACAGGAGGCAAAAACCTGATCTAAAGTAATGTTTGAAACTCTTCGGTTTCAGATGATTAAATCATTACTTTTGTTTAGTCCAGGTTAAAGATTTTAGAAATACGAGTCTAGTTCTGAATTCAGATTCCAGAACAACTCAGACTTCAGGTCCTTTAAGATTTGATATCTGTGTTTAGGGCCTGTCACCAGTGTTAATATTTATTTAGTTTCTTCACAAAGTGCTAAATCCTGCAAGGTGCAAAGGACCCTGACTCAGATCCAGCAAAACACCTAAACACACGTTTTACTTTAAGCACGTAAATAGTTCCAAGGAGGTCGATGGGATTAATCATATGCTTGGAATTAAGCATGTGCTTAAATGCTTTGGAGGATCTGAGCTAGGATGCTCAGTACCTTGCAAGATCAAGTCAAATTAGTCTAAATGCTTAGGACAGGTCTATGCTCAGACTTTAAGGTCGGAAGGAACCAATGTGATCATTTAGTCTGACCTCATGCACAATGCAGGCCATAAAACCTTTCCCACCCACTCCTACAGTAAACCTCCGTCACCTTGGTTATAACATTCAGTGGCAATCAATGGAGTTACACAACCTGTACAGAATAGCTTGTGTAACTCTTGTCTACTTTGTAAGCTTTGCTTCTACATACCATCATCACTGTGCTATGCTGACAGGAAATATGTTCCTGTCAATGCATCATTACACCACCTGAAGGGGTGGTAGTAACAGATAGCTCCCAGAATCTATTCCTGTATGCCATAGTAACCCCCAATTTCTACTCCTGAACCCAGATTTACACCACTTCCTATGTGACTATTCACATTTTGAACAAACAAGGAGACCTATGGTACTTAAAGACTAACAAATTTATTTATGTATTTATTTATAAATTTGTTAGTCTTTAATTAGTCTAACACAGATGCCCCTTTGGAGCTACTTACTCCTGAGTCTGTCCACACCAGCCTCTTGCACATAATCAGTCCCAGGTGGGTGTGCAACCACTAGGCACCTCCAGGGCAGTCCCCAAGCAAGAACCTTCAGTCTCCAGACCCCTTACCAGGAACTCCTGTCATGCAGAGACTGGGATCCACCCCCCAGTTAGCACAGGCACACATTCATCCATTTGACACTGAAATGGATTGCCCAGCCTCCACACCATCTAAAGAGCATGCATCTTCAGCTAAAACAAATGCTAGTTTATTGATCAGGATATGATTTTGAGTGAATATATAGCAAATCAATGCACAATCATTTAATAAAGCAGTCAGAAGCTTCTACTAGTAAATGAAAGATATAACACGCTATTCTACTAATGTTACTACAATTATGCTCATCTTACCACTTAGGTTTGCCTGTGATGGTCTAAAGGCATTCTCTGCCTATTTCTAGACAGGGCCTGATACTTCTGGTAGATGTTTCAAGATGGACTGTCTCTGGCAAAAAAGCCTGAAGCAGCCCCAAGCCTCTGTCTTTGTTTTCAGTCTCCTCTCATGCCCCTCTCCCCTTCCTGGGTGGAGGTGATACCTCTGCCCTGTCCAAGCTGGGGACCTCAATTTACATTGTTTTTGTTCTCTTCTTCAGGTACATGCTTGCAGCTTCTGCTGCTAGAAACAACTATTTGTTCTCTTCCCCCCTGACCCATGCTCTTGCTGCCAAAAAAGGCCAATGGCATACTGGGCTGCATTGGTAGAAGTGTTGCCAACAGACTGAGGGATGTGATTGTTCCCCTCTATTCGGCACTGGTAAGGCCACATATGGAATACTGGGTCCAAAAGGATGAGGACAAAGTAAAAAAAAGAGTCCAGCAGACCGCAACAAAAATGATTAAGGGGTTCGAGCACAAGATTTACAAAGAGGGACTGAAGGAACTAGGCTTATTTAGCCTGCAGAAGAGAAGACTGACGGGGGATTTGACAGCAACCTTGAACTGCTCAAAGGGATGCTCCAAGGAGGATGAGCTCAGCTGTTCTCAGTAGTAACAAAAGGACAGAACAAAGAACAATGTTTTCAAGTTGCAGCTGGGGAGGCTGAGGTTGGATATTAGGAAAAACTTTCTTGCTAGGAGGGTGGCGAAGCATTGGAATGGGCTACCTATGGAAGTAGTGGAATCTCCATCTTCGGAGATATTTAAGGCTTGGTTAGACAAAACCCTGGCTGGGATGATTTAGTGAGAGTGGTCCTGCTTTTTTTGGCAGGGGATTGAACTAGATGACCTCATCAAATCCCTTCTAACCCTATGATTATGATGTAACCTGCTTCACATGGGCACACATATACATGACACTGCAGGAAACACGACACCACAGTAATCATCTAGAATAGGTTCTGAGCATTCATAAAGGAACCTTGCATGGCATAACTGCCATCAAACCATACAATTACATTACAAAAGTCCACAGAAAAGTTACATAGATCGTAACCGAGAGGCAGCAGATGTGCATTCCATGACAGTGGTTACATTAGATTAACTTCTGGATTGACTCAGCATGTTTTTACTGACCTCTCGACCAATCTGACAACAGCAAATTTGTCACCATCAGAGAAGATATACCCTTAGAATGACCTGTACCTGTCCAATAAAACTCTTGGTTTCAGATGGCAGAACAAATAAAACTTCCATTTTTGAGGCAAACCATGCCATTTAGCATTAGCTACAAGTGCAAGTATGCTAGACAGCTACCTTGGTGTTGCACTTTTTGGAAGATGGCAACAGCCTGCTGAAGCAGACAAACTTCTACTTAACCTCAAATTAAATTGCAGTATGCCATTTCCTGGTAATGCATATCAGTATATGTGAGGTCAGTATTTCTCAATTCCAAGTGCAGAAACTGACTACCTTTTCCTTGTTTAAAGCTCTCACAAAAGACACACTTCTCCCACGACACACAAGAAGTTAGCTGGCCAAGTCACCCAAGTGAACTGGTCAACTATCAGGGGAGGGAAATTATCAAACACTAAGGAAGAAAGTCACAGCTGTTGACATGAAACTGAACCAAAAGAAGAAATATATGCTATCACAGAATTGTGGAGGAAGAGTGAAAAAGAGAATTTAACATGTTTAACTTAACATACATTACAAAGAAATAGTCCCTAATATGCTAAAGGACAGACCCTTAGCTTTAGTTACCATAGCTCAGTTGTAGTCAGTGAACATTGAAATGCCAATTTGCAGTACCTGAGGATCTGCTGCCAAGTATCTATCACCTGCTTCCTTACCCTGTCCTGCATAATGCATTCTTTTCCCCTCACATCTCACCAGTCTTTTAGACAGCAGTTTCTTGAGGGTATTTCTATACTATTGGTGGTAAATTCACCACCTCCAGTGCACTCTGAGTTTGACCGAGTGGTCTGTGAAGACATGCTCAATCTATCTATCTATCTATCTATCTATCTACAGCTAGACTAACTCCAGCCCTGTAATTGAAGCAGCGCTAAGTCACCCAGACAGCATTTCCAGTTGCCTTAGTGCAGCGTGTACAGAAACGTAAGTGTGAATTAGCTAGGCAATGGGAGACACACAAGGTATTTTACGTACCTTGTGTATCTCCCATCAACTGCTGTCAAGAACTGCAGTGAGTGTAGGCTATGGCTCAGAATACAGGCTGCCTCTTCATGTGTATTGGGAAAGCAACTTACACACAATGGGTATGTCTACACTATGCATTTAAGTCGACTTAAGGGCCCTTAAGGTGACAAACAGAGCCCTGTCTACACTGCAGGGCAATAAAGTCAATTTTAGGGTCCAGTAAAGTCAACTTTATAAGGTCCGCTTATAAAGTCGACTTTACTGTTAAGTCAACTTTATTAAGTTGACTTAAGGCAACGTGGACTCATTAAGTTGACTTAATAAAGTCAACATACTGCAGTGGGGCCATTAAGTTGACTTTATGAAGTTGACTTAAGCCAGGGCACTTATTTAAAGTCAACTTAATGTAGTGTGGACTCACTAAGTCGACTTAATAAGGTCTACTTAAAGTTGACTTTAAGTAGACTTTATTAAGTCGACTTAATAAAGTTGACTTAGCTTTTACAATGTAGACATAGCCAATGAGTGCTGCTACACTCTAAACAGTAATGATTTATGTTTAGTTAGAGTAAAGCAGAAAGACAGCTCCTAACAGCATGGCCCCATAGCATAAAAACACATCATGAGAGACTGTGCTCTCTGAAGAGTTCCACCCAATGCAAGCAAAGGGTTGGAAGGGAAACAAAAGGACAGAGATTTAAAAGTACTTTACTAAAGTCACGCAGGAAGTCTGTGGCAGAAGCAGGCACAGAATGCAGGACTTCTACCTCCTTGTCTGGACAAGCAACCAAAAAGGAAGAGCCAGTAAAAATATGGTACAACATATATTTCTTCACACAGGTCATGACTAGAAGACCTTGGTTTCTTCCTGAACAGGGAACTGGGATTATGTCCTTAGAAGCTAGCCAGGACACTAAGCACTGGTTTCCAAACCATAGTTTGGGACCCAGTATTGAGTCACAGACCCTCAGGTAGTGAATTGCATGCCCCCCTGCTGCTGCCGCTGAAAGACTGGAATGCATTGCTTAAAAATGTAATCACTGTGTCACAAGCACAAGCACTGATGATTTTTTCCACCAGGTCCTGGGGTGAGAAAAAGAAAAAAGTTTGAAAGCCACTCCACTAAGGCTTAGTTCCAAAGGGGCAGCTGTGCTAGTCTAGTAAAGCAAAGAAAGCAAGGAGTCTTGTGGCACTTAAAGACTAACAGAGACTCCTTGCTTTCTTTGCATTAAGGCTTATATTAGAAAACTAGAATCATCTACCTCAGCAAGCTTTTTTTTTTTCTTTGATTGTATAGAACAATCTATTTCTATGTTTTGATATTTGAGTATGCTACAGAGTTAATAATGCATTAAAAATTGATGCTTCCATGGCTGTTTTAAAGATTTTTGTTCCAGCTGATTTTTTTTTCCTGTAATACATATGTAGAAAATCATGCAGACTTTCATCATTAGAGGAATCCTTATTAATGGCAGTAATCCCATTAAGGAGAAACATTTAAAAGACTTTTAAAAAAGCCCTTTTGACAGTATTTAGTATGTCTGGTTTACAGTATTTTAGGAAACTTTTAGTAACAGAAAAGAGATTAAGATAGCAATATGATCAAAAATATAGACAGTCTTACCACAGCTTGAGGACAATAGAACTGTATGCATACAGAAGATTGCTTTCATGAACAAACTTTGCAGAACAAGATGCTTAGCTCGTATTGCTGACACAATACAACAGTGAATGCAATACTTTTTGACCACCACTAAGAATGGCTATATGCACAAATTCTCATAACTAAGTAATATTATAAGTAGTTGTTAGTGCTCTTCATGACTCTGTATCTACTTTTACCCCTTTTAAAAAAAGTCCATGCACTGGAGATTTAATTTCATATAAACCCATATCTATCAAGATTTCTTAACTCAGTGCTCTAACTTTCATTTACCCATGTTTTGCTCAATATTATTGTCTTTATCAGAAACTGTGCATCTAAACTCCTACAGAATGCATGATTGGCATGTGTCTTCCTTAAGCCCTCTTAGAAAGAAAAATAAAAAGATTTTTTACTTCTCTTTCCCAACATTGAACTGGACTGTTGCAAGGGTAGGGGAACTCCACATATGGAACAGGAAGCTATGCAAGTAGCATTTAAGGATTTTTTTCCTGAAGAAGGAGGCTTTACTTTCACTTTAAATAAATGGGATTAGTTCTTCTCAGTCAACAAATTCCTTGAAGCCAAAGTCATTTATAAAAGGCTCCATACCTCCAAACTGCTCGCCAGCACCTCAGGCTGCCATCCTCACCACAAGAGCCTCAACCAATCCTCCTCCTCCAAGACTCCATTTTAGAGTGTGACAATCCTCACCTAGTAGTATATGCTTACTGGAAGGATCAGCAATATCTGACAGAATATGTCCCTTTACGAGCCCTAAATTCTTCCCGATTATGAAGCACAACTCCCAAGGAGCATGTAAAAAAGGTGTTTTGTGACATCAGAAAAAGGAAAACAACATCACAGAGCCTTGGCTCCCAATTTATGAATTTTCCACAGCAATATGCATAGCATCTGGGTCATCTCCATTGCAAAAAGGACTACACAGTTCTCCCCCTTATGGAAAATTCTTTCCAAATATTAATATGGAATGGTAATGTTTGTTCTATAAAGCTTTTAACCCAGTTTCTAGAATTCTATAACAAGGCATATATTTCTCTGTGATACAGATTTAAACGGTTCTGTAAAAGCCATGTCATTATTTGGCTTTCCAGGGTTATTTCTGTAGATGCTCATTGGTTTTGGTTTCATGCCTATTAAATACAATAATATTTTCTGCATAAAGGGCTGGGGCTAGACCAGAGTCTAAACATAGCAGTCCTTTCTTTATTTCTTTCTCACCAGCAACATGTTAGCAAGAGTGTAGTCTTGTCCAGACATGGCATTTACATGAATACTTGCTGAAAAATGATAAGAAAAGTTTAGTGATTGTTTTCTTTACATTCAGTCTCATTGACAGGAAAAAGGAATTTCCAAAAATAAATTTAAAGAAAGATCTTTAGAATTGACTATAGCATTTCAAAGCTCAGCAAGTCCAGAACACAGGGCAGTGCAGAATCAAAATATACTTAAACTAGAAGTCTACAGCCTGTAGCTCTAGAGCCTTTTGACTTTTCGGCTGCCCCTTTGTGGCTCCATGCCCCCTTCTGCCACCAGGGAAGCCTGCAGGTGGCCCATGCCAGGCTGTGAGCTCCCCCTGCCACCAGAGATCCCTGCCCGGGAAGGAGGGGGGACTGCACCTGGTTCTGGGCTGCCTGCCCAACCCCAGCAAGGTACCCTGTGGCAGGTGCCCTGGCATAGCTCCCAGCTTCCCTAACCAGGAGGCTACACTCATTGAGGCTCTCAAAACACTTGGTTACTAAAGGAATTTTAAAACATGGCTCTTATCATTTAGGTTGCCAACCCCTGAGGTGTACCATCCCTTGCAGGCTTCCATTCAGTGGTTAAAGTATAATTTGATGGGCCCCAGAACCCTACTAATCTTTGGGTCCCATTCCCATATTGTCCAGGCCTCCTTCATGTATGTGTGGGCACCAGCACAGGTAGGATGAGGGCATGGAATGTGGAGGGATGGATGAGGAGGAATGGAGCAGGGGCAGGAGATGGGGCTTTGAATCGGTGACTGGGGGCAGAGGCAAGAGATGGAAGCAGTGAAGGGGAGGGTGGGAGGTAAGAGGTGTCAGGCTGGTGAAAGAGGCATGGGCAGGAGATGGGCCAAGGAAGGGGTGGATGGTGGCCAGAAGTGGGGGCTGGGGCAGGGGCAGAAGATGGGGACTGAGAAGGTGTAAGTGGTAGCAGGAGATGGAAGGCTGGTTCTGGGCTAGGAAGTAGGCGATGGGGCAGGGGAGTTGGGGGCCTGGGGCTATATGTGAAGGGGACACTTGGCCGCTTGCCTGGCCAGTGCTATTCTGTGCCCACAGGGAGCTCAGGGACCCCAATCATGGGTGGCCCAACAGGAAACAGTCCACGCTGCCGCTCTCTGCACCAGCCCCAGCTCTGGCCTACATTGCCATCCCGCTGCCTGTGGAGCCAGAGCAGCCTTGGCACTGCACTCTCAGCTCCATTCTCAGCCATGGGTGGATCCTGCAGGCTCAGCTCCAGCTCCTCCTCTGGGTCCAGTGCAGGCCTGTCCACCGTGGCCACATTACCTGGCCGCCAGAGTGGAGCAGCCATACCATAGGCTGCTTCTCCCACCCTGAGCATGCTCAGGGAGGGAGTTTTAAAAACACCCAGCCTGGGAGAAGCTCCCTGCCAGCTGGACAACTGTCCTGCAGTTGTGTAGGGGCCACAGCTGATGGCCATGCACAGCAGCTGTGGCCACTTACCTGGCCTGAAGACAATCTCTCAGGTGGCAGGGAGCTTCCCCTAGGCTGGAAACTTAAAACTTTGCAGGGGTCGTAAGGCAGGGGAAACACATTGGAACACTGCCTTCTGCCCCATTACTTTATTTTTAGGGGCCCCAGAATGCTGTTCTCTAAAAATTGTGGGCCCTGGACCAGTGTTCCAGTACATTGTCCCTTACTTTAACTCCTGCTTCTATCTAACCTTTTTCTTAAAAATGCAGAAATGGGAAGTCCACAGCTTTTCTTGGTAACCTTTTCCAGTATTTTACTAAGCTTATAGTTGGATACTGGGGTGTGTGGGGGGTGGGGACTTTCTAACCCAATCTCCCTGTATTCACTTTAAGCTGATTACTTCTTGTTCTACTTTCAGTGGGCATGAGAACAATTGATTATTGTCTGCTGCAGTAGCCTTTACTAGATTTAAAGGCTTGTTAGCTTTCCCCCGAACCTTCCTCTCTAAAAATTAAACGAGCCTACTTACATTTACCTTTCTCCATAAATCATTTATCATCTAAGCAGTTATTCTCCATGTTGTATTTATACATTTGATTTTTCCTTAAGTGCAGTACTTGATACTTGTTGCTATTGAATTTCATTATGTTGATATCAGACCAGTTCCATAGTTTGTCATGTTGCCTTCTAATCCTGTCTTCCAAAATGCTTTCAACACCCCCACCCCCTGCCTGATGGAATCATCTATGAATTTTATAAGCAAACTTGCCTTTAGCCAAGGAGACAATGAAAATATTGAACTATACTGGACCCAGGACAGAGCCTTGCTGGACCCCATGATTGCATACTTTCAGTTTGACAGTGAATCACTGATAGTTATTAGTTCACATGTTTTTCAGGGCAGGGACCTTGTAGATCTATTTCTACATCAGTTTCTAACATATTCTTTGAGGTTTTAAATGATTAATAAATAATAACCAAGGTGTTTGTCTAAAACATCAGAAAAAGGACACTGATCAGAAAACACACAGTCTGACTCTGTTTAGGAAAAAAAATTGTTCAGGGCACAGAAACAAACCATCCTAATCTGCAGAAAGATGAGCAAATATGGCAGGCAATCAGCTTGGCATAGGGAAATCTTTTGTGTACTTAAACACAAAAAGGAAAGCTTACACGAGCTTGGTGCTTGACGACTAGAGAGGAGTGTAAAAGTATTGCTCAGGCAAAGAGACACAAAATCAGGAAGGCAGGAAAGCACAACTGCAGTAGCAGCTACCAACTAGCATAAAGGGTAACAAGAAAGGTTTCTATAGGCATGTTAGGAACAAGAATGTCACGGAAAGTATGGGCAACTTACTGAATAGAGCAGGCTACCTTGTAACAAATGAAGTGGAAAAAGCTGAAGTACTCAATGCTCTTTTGCTACACAAACAAGAACAGCTTCCAGGCAACTGCAGTGGCCAACATGTCACGGAGAGACGGTGAGCAGCTGTCAGTGGTGAAAGAACATGTTATCAACTATTTAGAAAAGATGGGCATGCACAATGCATCCAAGGGTGCAGTCAAGTTGTCAGACGTAATTGCAGAGGGCCTGAGGAACTACTTTTGTCCTAATCCTTCAATTTGTCTAGGTCATTCTGTATCTTATCCCTTCCCTGTGTAACTCCCTCATACGCAGACTCATTGAGGGCACAAGCCATTTCATCATCCAGATCATTAACAAAGACATTGAATAAAATCAGAACCAGGTCCTTGGAATTTTGCAAGATCAGGTCCATATATTTTTAAGAGAAAAATATACCTTAAAAGTTAACATAAGGTGATTGCAAAACCATATCTTCTAATTAAATATTTTTTACTAATAATGTCCTTTGAACAGAACATTGTCAATTTGCGGAGAAGATCTGGCCATCATGGTAGCAGCCATGTCAAAGGAACAGTTACTTTATTCCAATATTCAAAGAGATCTTTTTTGGTGTGATGAAAAGAACATTGAAAAGACACTGATTTCCTACATAAGCAATAGTCAACAGGAATTAATATTTAACCCAAAGTTTTAGAGTCAAGTCAATCAGTTGCTTGATCACAAATCCAGATTTAGCTATCATGTGATGTGGAAAAACTGTAGTAATCCACTTGGATTATGAAATTATTTAATTTATGTTCAGGAAGTTGAGAATGAGTTTTCTTAATAGGATTAGCTCCCTTCACTAGATAGCAGCATGATTACCAGTCTAATAGGGTTACAAAGCAATTCAGATGATTTGGAAGCAGCTGAAGATGCTTGTTTTTCTTAATTGGAGTAACTTAATTAGTCTCAAGTATGTAAGATTGCACACTGCAGCTTTGTTCAATGACAACATTTGAAGCAGTCCTGTACTTCCCTCATTCAGTTTTATCAGGGCTCTGTCTCCTGGTTTAACTCAGGTACCTTTGGGCTTGCCAACATGAGACAGACCTTTTAGATTTGGTGTCTCATTTACATGTTCATTAAGCAGTTTCATTTGGGATGAACATTTACCTCTCAAGTGAAGAAGGCTCTCATCTGTCAACCGAGAAGGAGCCAGATAGGTTTACTTCAGTGATTAACTTGGGGGTTATTATACAGCATTGCTAATAGGGGATGCTTTGCAAATGCTTTTCTTCGCACATTGCACTGCTTGCCTCAAGAGTCCATTCTCATTACCATGGTGTAAGGCTGGATTTAGCATCCAGAAGTCTGTAATTCAGAGCCAGCAAACGATGACTCTTTTCAGTTGCCATTTCTTCCAGAGGGCCAAATGAGAAACAATACCTTATGTTTGCATTAACCAAATCAAAATAAGAAGAAAAAAAAAAGTAAAAAGCTAAATCTGCATTCAAATAACTGTAGAAGAAGGGCTAAATTTGTTCAACATTTCATTCTTTTTGACAAGCTCAACCATTTCTAAAACATCCCATAAGGAGATCCAGATATAAAAGCTCTCTGCTCAGAGATGCTGCTGTTGAAAAAAATCAAATAAATGAGAGTAAATAACTTATTTAGATAAGATCATTTGTTGTTTTTTGGCCCTGCAGGCAGGCAGTTGTTAAATTGTAATTCTTCTCCATTCTTTATTGACTAGAACAGTGGTTTTCAACCTGTGGTTCACAGATACCTGGGACATCCACTAGCTAAGATTTTCCAAAAGAGGTTGACACCTTTGAATTTTTTTTTAGGGGTCCACAAGTGAAAAAAATGGTTGAAAATCATGGTTCACATCCTTCTCAGTAACGTGGCACACTTCAGTGAGACAATTTCACAGCACACCCACTTTTTTCTGATGCACCGATTGCTCATAAGGGTCATATTTACTTACATTTACTATGATTATGATCTTACTAGAGATGTTTGCAACACATTGCATACAACAAGCTAAAGGAGGATCAAATGCCTTAACGTTCCAAATTCACCAGAAAAAGATATGTGTCATGTCAATTTTTCCTTTTGACCATCTGTGTTTAGAATGTTCACGTTTTAGAATTGAAAGACCAATACCTTGTTTTTAATCTGATGATTAATTTTCACAAGTTTCATGAGTTATAATTTTGGTTGGATAATATTGTTTAAGATGAAACAGTGGAGGTTTTTTTTTTTTTTAACACTGATTTTCATTACTTTTCTACAAAAATTCCCAGCACACTTGGACAATTCTCATGGCACACATGCACACTGGTTGAAAACTGCTGCTCTAGACCAATGTCTTTTTTTTTTTTTTTTAACAGTTTATTTTTGAAAATTGGAGAGACTGCACACACAATCTGCTCCGATTTACAAAAATAAATAACATTTTGGGGGAAAAAAAAATCACAATATTACTTTCATGAGGGAGAAAATGGCTCCTTAAAACTTGTCACTTAGCAACAGAGTCATCTCGTGTCTCCTGTGCCTCCTCAAGGCCAGCTGCTATTGAGTTTACTTTCATGAAATCTTTCTAAATTTGTCCACTGGCTGATGAGCACTCTGTCAAGGACAACTTTTGATCCTTTCAGTCTTGATCAATTTTCAGGTCCTTCAACAATGTGATAAACTTCTATTGCACTCTATAAGGTGTCGACTATGTAGAGCCCTTACTGCAATTATTTCATGAGTTAATACATGGTGGAAGGTGCAAAGAAAAATATGCTTTGGCAGAAACAAGAGCATACCCCACTCTCTAGCAGCCAGTTTTCTCACCAAACATAATCACCATTAACCTTTACGATGCTCATAATTCCACACATAAATATGTTATTGCAGATACCACATTTAATTATTACAAACAGTACATAAAAGGCCATTTTTTCATATATGTGGGGACCACTAAAAATCTTCATTATGATTCCTCATATACTGTGCAAAATGTGTACGACTCACATGATGATTTAAAACCTTTTGGGGCTTATGTCATTTAACAACCACTTGATTGTTAATTCTATTGCAGATGAAATTTCCTCCATGGTTGCAAATAGCTGTTAATTTTCAGTTTCAATGTGTTTGACATACCACTCAATTTTATTTTGGTAGAGTGTTTTCAAGAGGTGTTCTGAGGGATGGGTCCAAACACTTTCAGAGCTGCTTTGAGTAGCTTGAGGTGCAACTAAAAGAAAAGATGTCAAAGAAAAGTGAGATAAACAGAGAAGAAAATGGGGCAAGATGGAAAGGATAAAAGAAACAGGAATTATGTTTATCAGCAGAAAAAGAAAATAATAGTGAAAGAACACAAATTTGATCCAAAGACGACAGAAAGGGAAGCATTGCTGGGAAAGTGACACAACAGGAAAAAAAATGCAGCTGAAAGGTGAAGGAACAGCCATGCCTTTGAAGAGAAAGGCAAGCAAGAAAAGAGGACTTTGATAAGAGGGAGCACTTGTATAATGGAATTAAATATATGAAGCCAAAACTATAAAGAGGTATATGTAGAACCAAATTAGCTAGCAGCATAAAGCCCAAGGGAGTTATACAAGCTTATACCAGCAGTGAATTGACCCAGTCAAAGTAAATTGCCTCTTCCAGCTGTCACATATTTAAATTTTATAGGGACCAGGAGTATGTTAGCTTCTCTTCTAGATCTCCACTGCCCCTACACACATTACACTGTGCTCCAAACTACACTGCATATTGTTCCCCAAGAAGAAAGCAGCTTAAAAAAAAAAAAAAAGCCTGAATAATCTCACTAACTACACTTTTGTGTCCTACAATCATCACACAAAATCTGGGCCTATATATTACTAATGATGTTGTTACTCAAGTCATCAAGTCTGTAATAATGCCATTAAAAGAAGTATGGAATAATTACCAGATTTTTAGGGTCATATCAGCAGCTAATTTAATAATGTAACTAACACTTTGGTGTTAGCACAGCCTAGAAAATCAGTCAGTCTTCCAATACATAAGAGAATCTTATTCCTTCTGAGGAAAATGCACCTTGTCTCTTTCACTGAAAAATAATGGGAGTGCATAGAAGTCACCGAGGGCATAAATGGAAGGTGCTATTGAGAACATCATTTGGTCTATGATATTTTAACTACTATTGCCAATCCCAGATCAAGGTTGTGTGACTTACATTAAACAAGTTAAAAATGCATTTTTCCTGCATATTAATTTCTTAACAAATCATTGAGAAACAAAGAGATGCTAAGTCATTTTACAGTCACTTTTGAGAGTGAAGTATGTTTTAATGCATTTCCTTCCATGAATTATTATTATTATTATTATTTTAAAAGAAAGTGTTAAAGATACTGTTAGGAAAGTGAAATGCATGACATTGAAACATTTTTCAAAAGTCAGAAAAAGCTATGTCATTAAAGAACGTTTAGAAAAATTGATCTTTGAAATTCATTGAGTGAACACAAAGTTACAATTCATACAAGGTGTCCTGGAGATGCAATAAATTAGTAGAGAATGGCTCAAGCAATTTAAAATTGGCAAAAAAGCATGGGAATGAATTATAGCTTTTCATTGCATTCATTCAGCTGTGGTCTTTATCAAATACAGAGAATTTTTTTAAAAATTCCAAGTTCACTCTTGCCCTTTTTGGATTTTCTCTTCTGTGTTTCCTCTCCCTCATTTGTTCACTACAAATCCATCCTCAACACAAACATTATGCATTAAAAAATGTAAACAAACTATAGTATTTTATGCAATGCTCCTGTGCGTGTATTAGTCAGTATTCTATCTGCATATAAAACTAATTAATATATATTAGTTAGAAATAGATTTAGTAATAAGATGAATAGATTAGAAGCCAGATATAAATTATTTGACTGGGCTCTACATATACCATCCCAGTCAGACTACTTGGGTACCTGTATTTGCATCTTCAAAGAATTCCTTTGACATGATTTTGTAACTTTACTAAATGGTTGATTTCTGTTTCCATCTCCATATGAAGTGAATGCCTGTGGGAAAATCAAACAGAGAAAACTAGTCTCAGAAATGCTGAACTGCTAATTTAACAGAATGTAATTGTTTTATAAGTGCTATAGTGAGATGCTATAAATATAAATGAGACAATATATCAGAAAGAATTTAAATGTCCCCAGAGCACACCTATTTTCATATCAAATGAATAAAATGACAGTCAGTAGGTCCTATGTTATGTAATCCAGACAGGAAAAATGCAACAGGAATTAGGGCAATTTGGCTCAGGTCACAGAATTCAAGATTTATACCTGAATTTTGCAGAGTAGATGCCTTTTTGGAGCAAATACAACTGCTCTGAATCATGCAACTTTACCCAAACTGAGTATCTAATGAACAGAACAAAAATTCTGGTTCCCACTCCTTTCCTTTGGGAATATGAGATCCAAACCTGATCCTGCTTCATGCCCCCCCTCCATTTCAGTTGTTCTGAATTGTTCACAGATTTATCCCACTACTGGAAAAGTATACAGTTTTGCAAATACTGGTTCTGTTAGGGACCCAGGATTTTGAGACCTGAAGTCATTAGATGAAGACAGCCTAAGTAAATAAAACTGCTTCCCCAAATGCTATATACATTCAAGGCTCCGTTGCTTTCAGGGATGAACACAGGAATGAAAGAGAAGGAATGGGAAGTAGTATTCTTTCCCCCCAAACTGCTACAGATTTTGAAAGAGAAATCAGACCATAAGTATAGCATCTGAAGTCAACATTTATTCATAGATTTCCTTCCTTGGCCCCTACTGTACTGGAATGGAAGAAATGGGTGCATCCAATAACAGCACAGCTTCTTCAGGAAGTCACCCAAGCAAATGGAAAAGGAAAGATTGCTGTGAAGGGAGGAATGTCCCTTGCAAGATGCACCCAGGGCCTGTTTGACTGTTCTGAGGTCTGTATAGAGTCTGAATCCACCATATTCATTAGTTTCATCCTTCTATCATAAAACCAAGTATTGTCAAAAATCAAATAATGGAAAAAATAATTAATAAAACCCTGATGATCATGAGATTTTTGTTTTAAGCCAATATCATGATTTTTGCAAATCCTGACTGATGGTTCTGGAATACTTGGGGCTGGGAGTATTTCAACACTTTCGTGAGGAGCACCTAAACCAGGGTATTCCCAATCCTGGTAAGGCTCTGTGGGTATTTCAACAATAGTGAATTAAATTTTTTCACATTATTTATTAGTATTTATAGGCATGGTAAAGAGATCAAAGTGTGAGTTCTGCAGAGAGAACTGTGAACATGGAGAAAAATACAGAGGCTTCATATAATAGGGTCATTCCGGTTTGAAGGGCACTTCCAGTTTCAGGGGCATTTTCTATACTTAAAATAGGTAAAACCAGCTGAAGTAGTAATGACGCTAGAAAAAGAACGACTCTAAGGGTATATGCTATATTTTGATATTGGGAAAATGTTTAAATCTTAAACACAACTTGAATAATTGATTTAAATTTCAAGAGAATGAATGTGTGCTTGAATTAATAATAAGCCACTCTGTGGTTGCTGCTGCAAGTGTACAGAAAGGATGTCTACATTGGCAATTTAGTCTGAATTAGTGAGGCTTAATTCAAACTAAATTTGTCCCAGTCTACATTAGACTTTCATTAGTTCGAACTAAGAAATTCCTTAGTTCAAATTAATGAATGCTAAGTTCAAACTAGCAAGTACTGCAAGTTAGTTAGAACTAAGTGCAATGTCGACTCGGACTAACCTTTAATTCGAATTTAAGTAGTTTGAACTAACAACATGGACTAGTTCAAACTAACATTAGTTTGCACTATTCTATATTGTTAATTCAAACTAAGAAGTCTGAGGTTAGTTCCAACTAACCTCAAACTTATTAGCTCAAACTAACAAGTCTGAACTAAGTTTCTATAGTGTAGACATAGCCAAAGGTGTGTATGAGAGGGGTGGAAAAAAATTACAGGGACCTCGGTCCCTCAGTCTCCCAGAGATCAATTCAGGAAAACATAAATGTATATGCTTAAGTCTATTTTTATTCAGGAAAGCGCTTACATGAGGCGTAAGAATGTGATCAAGTGTTCTTCCTGATCAGAAGTGTTTTCCTGAATCAGTGCCCTGCACAGGATGCAAGCCCTGACAAGAGGTCAGGAAATGGGCTAGCGTGGTCTGAAATCCACCACACTCCAAATGGATGCAGGCATGACCACCATAGTTTCTGCACCGTCTAACACTCAGAGGCTGGAGTTGATGGAAACATGGCAATTCAAAGTATTTTGAAGCTGTTGTGGCTGATAGTACCTTCTCAGGCCTGCTCAAAGCATCCTGTCTCGCTCTGTATTCCAGATGCAAAATACGTCTGGCAGCTACTTCTCTGCACTACTTAACTATTCTTCAAAAAACACCTTAGTGTTTTAGGACAACAAACTGTATTTTCAAAAGCAACTGAAGCATTTAAATAGTTACGTCTTACTGAAAGTGCATAGGCCATTTTACATTGCAGCTGAAAAGTTTACACAGTAGAACAAAAGTAGCAAAAGCAATGTTCTAAAGAGATGAGAAATTTAAAGCGAGTTAATTTGGAGGCCTAAAAGAGTTGTATATTAAAAGACTCTTAAGAGAGCCATGAGAAAAGAGAAGGAAATGGAAATTAAAAATGTTTGAGCTGAAGCAAAGTAAAAACATGCTGACTAATTATTAGCATATCTCAGTGTTTGCTATATTTCACTTCACTAAAAATACATGAAATGATTGTCCTACAAGCCTTTTTTTCATTGTAGCAGACTTATTTGATTTATGATTATGGTTTCAATATACCATGTTCAGTTAGTTTTACAATAAGTAAATATTGGAACACAGTAGAGTGGAGGTCATGTTTGCAAGAAAATGGAATCACAAAAGAGCAACTGAAGCCAGTGGTAACAGTTCTGTAAATGAAAGGAGGTAAGCAGAAAGCTTAATCACAACTTAATGCTTCACATAGCAGAGCCAACTGAACAACTTCTGCAGTATGGGATCCTAAAATTGCTAACTAGATCAGGATCATTAAGCAACGCAACCGGTACAAGAAAGTGGTGGTGTTGTGCAGCAGGAATTTAATCCGGGCTGTGTCTGCTTTGAGGAACACCAAATGCCATTTTATAAGATATGCAATGCTGTGTGTATTGTCAGGGAGAGAGAAGTTAGAATTTTCAAGATACTGCAGCGTGCAATCAGGGTCCATCTCCCACTCAGGCACCAAAACAAAATTCGCCAACTTTTCACAAGCACTCTGACTGGATGCTGAGTTCCTTTGCATATCTGTTCCCTACTGAAGTGCCTGAATAGGACCTGATTTTTTTTTCTTTTTAAATCATTTCCTAACTGGGGTTGCTGAGCACTTGAAAATCTAGCCCTTAGAGTTCAAAGTTTGTTCTCCCTGAAGTCAATGCCAAACTTGCAATTGCATTTGTTATGAGCAAATTTAGGCTCAGTCTACCAAGTGAAAGGACAATGTTTAGAAAAATAAGTTATTTGGCTCTCTCTCAAACCACTTATATGAAGTAGCAACAGAATTGCAAATAATATACAATTTCTGCTGCTCTTGCAGCACCATACAGCTGGGATTCTGGAGTAAATAAACGTAGCACTTATAGCAGTTTATTTGCTAGTTTACTGCATATTTGTCTGCTTTACAGAGAAAAAAGGAAGGATAGAGAATAGATAAAAACAGACCATGAAGGGAACCGTCACTTATCACAGCCTGTGCTTGAGGGAGGACCATTGGGAGAATTGGAGTACATCAGTGGTCTTCAATCTAGGGTTCTCAAGTTATGTTTAATATTTTCAAAGCAGTCTGCATCCCCATTTTGAAACTTTTTAGGGGTCCACAAATGGAAAAAAAAAAAAAATCACAACTATGGGAGTAGACTGAAGACGTTTCCCAGAGCTGATATTCCTGAAGTGAATTCATTACAATTTTGGTAAAGAAAGGTTGGAGTGGGCTTGTTCAAATGACTCATGTGTAGCTAGTTGCTTTTGTTGACCAACTGTTGTAATTAACATATCACACAATATAGGTTCAGGAGGGATGTACAAATCTACACAGCAATGAAGACCAAAAAAAAATAAAATAGATAAGGGAATTAAAATTAGGTTGCTTATGTAAAGGTGGTAATATTTTTGGTATTTCTTCATGTTACTCAGATTTGATCTAGCTTAGAAAAGACATCTCTTCCTTCTAATTATCATCCAAGTTCTTTCTTTAACTTTAAGTATAAATAACCTCAGCATCATTTTTCAAGAAGTTTTCATTATGTATCTGTTCACCTCACGCCACTAACACCTAAAAATTAAGCGCTCTCTAAAATAAAGCTTTCCAACAACATTAATTAGCAAACCCTCATGGAGGGATCACTAGATGCTTGCTAATTAAACCAGTGAAACCAAACTCCACATCAATCATTCTTTTTTTAAGATAGCCAGACAGCTCCTTCCCTTGCATTGATGTGAATAATATAGGTAGGTAAAACAGAAAGCCACCTATCAAACTAATATCCCAATTTAAACTACATTTAAATGGGCTTGGATCAGGCTTATACTAAGTCAGCGGCTCACTAGAATTCAGCAAGTTTTGATGCTGATGGTATGTTGCTGTACCAAGTGAAAGTTAAGTATGTGAATAACTACGTTTGGCTCACCTTACTTTTGAGTAGTTCTCATGCTTACAGTTAAGCACATGGTCAAGTGTTTCCTGAATCAAGGTCAGCAACTGTCCTTCTGTCCTGTGTTTATATAGCAACTAGCATACTCCTTGGCAATAGGGAAATACAATTTATTCTGTATTATTTTTCTGTAAATTAGTTCTGTATTTTAATTGTTTTGTAAGGTTTTTTTTTCCTATCCCCCCTCCCCCACCCAGCAGCTGTGTCTATAACCAGGGGATGGCTCATGAACCTTCTTGATTAATTTTGAGAGTTTTAGACAAGAGCATTTAGGGTAGTCCAGAGATTAAAGAAGTCTGGTATAACACTATACTCTATTAAGAGGTGGAAATTTGTTTCTTGCATTGTGGTCTTAAAGCAGGGGTGTCAAACTCATTTGCTATTGTGGGTTAGATTTGACTTAAATTTACTTCAAGTGATGGTACATACCGTAAATAATAATATTACAGCACTTGTGCAACATCACAGAGCACTGGATATGTGAAACTGCACTCCACGAGACCACATTCTCTCTCTCTCTCTGTGCGTGTGTTAGTGAGAGTGTGGGGGCTCACAGAGCACAATTTCATATATCCCATGCTCTCTGAGGTCACAAGACCTAACACTGTTACAGCATTGCAGAGCGTTGGGAATGTGAGAATACACATACTGTGCCCCTCTCTCTGGTCTCACATAGCACAGTCACGGGCCAGATGGAAGAGGTCCACAGGACACATCCAGCCCTCACAACACATGTTCGACACCCCTATCTTGGAGATTGTTAAGCTCTCCCTTAGTTCTGAATTTGGAATAAACTCCGTGTGGAGGAAGAACCTTACCATAGGATTGAGACTTTAGTCACTAACTAAACCAATTGGTTCCTGAAGGGAAATCCCAAGAGTTCTAGAGCCATTATACACCCTCCAATGTATTTTGCATAAAGTGCTGCATAGGATACATCACTTTCTTCTATCAAATACCAACAGGGTAGGAATTACCTCCCTAATAAAAAGGAGAAGAGTAGAAAAGCATCATTGTACACCTGTTCTAATTTACATTTAAGAGGACAATTAGATACACTATTTTTTAAAGACTTGTCCAGTCTTCAGACTTGGCTTTGTTCTATCATTATGATTTTATTGCTGGTTTAACTTTAATAAGTGTGCCTTCCATGAACACACATCCTTAATGTGTCACAGAATGTTAAAATAAAAGGTTTAAATCTATAATATTGTTCAGATGTGATCTATGAACCCAAAAGGTGGGCAAGTAGGATTTAACTTTTGGGTATGCATGCCCATCACAGCTCATCTGCAACAGTTATTACAACTAAACTCGACATACTTTGCAACAAGTACAACACTCCCTAGAATTTCATGTTCCTGAAGTGGTTCTTCATAAGTGTACCATGCCACAAAGTAAGACTTGGAAACCTTCTCCCACAATGAAGGACTAAAGGCACCACTGCATATTGTTTAGTCATTATGGGTATGTCCACATGTCTTTTATTTCGAAATAACATTGGTTATTTCTAAATAAAGATTAGGTCCACACGACGTTTTCTTATTTCGAAACAGCTTAAACCCCATTCATTTTGAAATGGCTGTTTCAAAATAACGTTGTTTGGACATGTTTCAAAACAACACCATTTTCTTAATTCAAATTAACTTATTTGAAATAAGGACCTTTGAAACAACTCATTTTAAAATAACTTATTTTGAAATAATGATGTATGAGTGGACATAGCTTATGAAGAGAAGAGGCAAAATATTCTCTCAGAATTGACATGTCAGAATCCTGATGCAGAATATAACATTTCAGGATATGAATTTATTGGCAGTCAAATCTTTTCTGAATTATATCCTTTTTTGATTTTCAACTTTTTTATTAAATCAGTTCTGGAAGGTACAGTCAATGACTTAGGTCTTACATAAACCCCATGTAGTCCAGTTCCAAACAAAACCTACTCACAGCTCAGCAAAATGATTTTGTTGCTACAGCAGCACATAGATAGAAATATCATACTTTTGCTGCAATTTGAAAAATACCAACTGCACATGGACTTCCTAAACTCAGACTTCAGTTGGGATTCTGAGCATTCAAAGAATTTAAGATACAAACCTGCTACAAAATATTCAGGATACAGTTGTATAAAGCAACACAAATTTAACAAATATTCATAAGCTTATTGCACATTAGTAACTGTTCTCTGGACGTGTTATGGTTTTTCATTTTTTCTGAATGCCAAGTTATGTTCCTTCTGCTTAACCACATTAGCTAAATCCTGTGGTTTTAATATATAAACATGAATTCGACCTTGGAAACAAAAATATAGTCATAACTTCAGCAGTCCATGCCCACCTTTTCAAGTTTTTCTCAGCTGATGATCCCTAAAGAGTTTATTTCAAACAAATCCCAAACTGAACTTATTAATTCAACATCTGTCTAAATGCGAATCTAATTTAAATGTGCATGTTGGATGGTCTCTGATCACTAGGCTTATGCATTTAAATCATTCCCTATTCTCACAGCTCACGGTTCCATGCTGTTTGCCTGATCTACAGTCTACTCAGGCCAATCAAAATATTCCCACCTTAGACCCCAGGGAGCCCTCTCCAAATACAAAATGAATCTAGAGGAGAATGTATCTTCACTACTGTTTATAAATGGTGTGGGGGCAGAGCATTTTCACTAATGTGTGCCACCACTAAACAGCAGGGTCACAAAGAGTTCCATACTGTTGTAGCTCAAGGCACAGTGTGACTCCCAAGCAACCACACCACACACACAAATTGTTCAGGAACACAGAAAGGTGAATAGCCAGTGTTAGCATCCCATGTTGATGCTATGGCTACAGACAAATCTGATCATCCATTATGACTAGCACCACAACACAGTCTGATTTCTGGACATTTGGGGATTCCAGTTCAACCTTTCACATAGCCTTACTGGTATTTCCCTTCTCTGACTACTGGAAGGAACTGTTCTCCTACATCTACCTCTCAAATGCAATTTTTGCAGGAACCGCCTCTCTGGTTAGCATATTGTGTTTTGAAGGTGCTATTTTGAACTGTATAGAGAATGAAAAAAAGAGAATCCCTCCTGTGGGGGACGGGGGGACAGGCTTCTAAAAGGCAATAAAAGCAACTAAGGAGAACCCATGGCTGCAATGATATTCTGCCCATTAACGCCAGAATGACAGTTTGACATCTTTATTTAGTGTTTCTTTTAGCATTTCATCAGTCACTGGTACACACACACCAAGCAGGGAACAGCCCTTGTCATAAGAGTAAAAGAAGAGAAATAGTCTTCCATTTTAGACTCATCCATCAAGTTTGATAAGCATTAAAAGATTAGTGTTTAATTTTTTTTTAAATTAACTTCAGGCAATTAGTTGCAACAGATCATTTTCGTAAACTACATTTTCAGCTAATACCTTGACATCATTAATGTTAGTGGTACTCTTTAGCCCTTTACCTCTATGGAGAGTAAAACTTAGCATCAAAGATCTGTTCGTCATCTTAGCTGAATCACTTTACAACAAGTCTATGCATTATATCTGCTGTACACTACCATACATAAGAAGCTATCTAAAGGACTATATATGTTGCTTAGCAGTTATATCTGTTTGTAAAAAATAATTCGACATATGCTTCAGCATTTCATTGCTACAAGTATCATTGTCTGCAATTCTTAGCATCAACCACATGTAAAGAATAAATAAAAATTGGAAAAATAATTCTTATGTCGTTCTCTCTGAGTGCATAATTAGATTCTGGCAAACCTGAAGCTGAGCAAATATGCTCTTCGAGGTAAAATACTGACATATTAAAGCAGTGAATTCACTGTGTTCACATACATATCTGTGATGTGAACATTCTGGGAATTAACTACTGAATAAATTTATCTGCAGGAATATTGAAGGTGCCAATTATAGCAGTGTTAGTCTAGTCCAGTAAAAAAAACAAAACAAAAAAAACCCAAGGAGTCACGTGGCCCTTTAAGACTAACAGATTTATTTTTCGTATGCGCTTTCATGGGAGAAAATCCCACTTCGTCAGATGCTTCAAAGATGTAAGTTCACCCATCTTTGAAGCATCTGACGAAGTGGGATTTTCTCCCATGAAAGCTCATGCGAAAAATAAATCTGTTAGTCTTAAAGTGCCACACAACTCCTTGTTTAATTATTTTTAAGCAATTATTGGAGTATTTTCACAAAGAGGAAGTTCTGAACTTGCAAATGTGAGAATTTGCCCAGAAACCTAATTACGGATAGGTTCTGCTATCCTCAATCAAATTCAATGGGACAACTCACAGAATGAGATAACTACTCAGCAACAGTCAGAGAATCAGACTTTAGCTCTTTCAGAGCAACCTTTAGACTTTCAGGGAACAGAACAATATTAAAAATAACCATTTCCTCCTGAATTTCATATACAGGTTACTTGCAGCAAAATGACCAGAAAACAATTCTTGTTCCGTAGATAATTCTGGATTTTCTTTGGAATAGAGCATTTGGTTTTCTTAGATCTGCAGAGAACTTAACAAGTTTAAATCAAATAAAATGGCTTCAAGTTGTTTGTCCAGCTCCAGACATTACTAACCTTTTTTACATAGAAGCATAATAAAAATCATCTCAAGCATAGAATTTTCATGCAGTTTATGTGTACACGCAGGCACACATGTGCAAGCCCTGATATTGTATACTAAAATAATAAAGAATGAGCATAACTCAACTAAACCTATCAAAAAATTCCATGTGTTTGTGAGGGAGAAAAGAGTCTTCAGAATTTCCTAACAGATTAAAATATGAAACTGCTTGAATGAGAAATTTACCAAAACTAAAATTCCTGAAAAATGTGCAAAAGATGTACCCAACAGAGGAGAACTCTACCATTCTGTACCACGGAGACAGTAGAAGGGAGTTTTTTGATTGACACTGGGTCAGATTCTGAAGCTCAATTGTAGTCCCATTTGGGCCACTGAAATGACCATAATCTGGCCAGTTTGCCAGCAGAGACTCCCCCTGGCACAAGGAAACTTTCTAACGGCCTCAGGTGTGCTGCTGTCAAGCCTTATGCCTCTAAACCACCTTCACCTCCCTCTCAAGCAAACAGGGAGTAGAGGGACTTAAAAAAGGGGTATTGTTGAGCTCTGCTGTGCCTAACCAATCACTAGACTCAGTGCAATATATGTATATGCTTCAGTGCTTTCTTGACTCATGGCCTAAACTATTTGTTTATTTCAGCAAATTTTATTTCCTTACCATCTTCCCCTGAGAACTCTGAATATGTTCTGCATCCCAAATTTAAGTAATAGGGTTTATAATCTTTAGCAGAATGAAACTGTTCACCATTTACTTTAAATGTCTTAACCAAAGAGCAATATCAGATAGGTATTTTTGTAGTTATTATATACATTACGAATAATGCTTAGCCCCTGGCAACAGACATATAGCTTAGTAACCACTCTTCATATAACTACAAGGTTAAAAAAAGTTCGCAGATTAAAGGATTAACCTCAAAATGATGTAAAATTTTCTTATCAATAAAGCAGATACCCAGAATACTTTTTGTGAAAAATATCAGTTCTAAGGAAAATCTCACGGAAAATAAGAATATATATTTTAACTGAATGTCATAAAATAATTTTTGCATATTGTGCCCAATAAAACACACAACTAAACAATTCTATGGACCTTAGTTATAAGGAGATCAGCCTATGTGAACCTCTGGTTCCTTCTTGACTTTGAGATCTACTAATTCCCAATATGAGAGAGATGTAAAAGAAGTACAGCTACAGAAGACAGTTTTTAAACAGTTATCAGTAGAAACTGTGGTATCTTGAGTTCAGGGATTTCCTATAAAAGGGCTCTTCTCTTGATGGACAAGTACTACCAGTATCCCCTTAAGCATCAGGCATATCATTCTACAAATCCCAAACTTGTTCCTGTTAAAACCACTTTATACTGGAAAAAGCACTCTGATTTTTTTTCCTTGTTTTCCCCTGGATTTCATGTTTGAACCTAAGAAACACAAAGTACCTTCTAAACTTACATAAAGTGAGCAACAAAGGCAAAGATTTTTTCAAATATGACTAGGATTTTGGAGCCAATATGTAGATAATACTGACCACACCCACGCACCCACCCCTAACCCTACACCTCTTGCGGGGGGCTCAAAATTCTTTAAGAAACCCCAGGTTGTACACCCAGAAATTGTGGCACTCAATCACTTTTTAAAAATGTTCATCCAAGGAAATAGGTACACACATCCACCCTTTGAAAAACAAAACACAGAATGAACACCTGTAGGAGTAAAGTGTCAGAATAATACCTCCAAACACAAATCAACCAACTATGAATGAATGTTATTTTTCAAGTCATCTATTACAATATCATGATTTCCCTGGTATCAAAACACCTCGTTAGCAGTATCTGGCCATAGGGTTAGATCAACCACTAGAGTGACAACAACCACAAAGCTGAAGTCAAAGGAACTAAACTAATATTGACTGAAATGCTAATCCTATATTAACCCAGGTAATGACATAAGAACTGTTTAACTCAGCTTATTGAGAACTGATAGTCAAGTTATAGTCTGTGATATTTACTTTCATGACTTCCATCCAAATAAGTTTCAATGAACTCTAAGCCAGTTTTCATCTCACATTGGCCTTACTATAATCTTGGAAAGATTTCTGGGAGTGGCTTTTTTGTTTGTTTCTTTGCTTTTTGTTATCCCTAAATCCTGGGTAGAAACAGAGAAAGATATCCTAGGATTTAGCAGGATCCAGATCTGACATTCCTCTAAGGCTTCCAATATAGCATGTTTGGTGCAGTTAGAGACAGTCATACCTCAAAGAAACCATCTATACTCAAATCCACATGGACAAGTCCTGAAGTTCAAGGGGGTTTGCGTATAAAGATTTTGTTCAAAATCATATCTACTGTTCATGCACATGTTGTGGAATGACTTTCCAAAACATACTAAATTGTTGCATGTGGAGTTGAGCACATCTGCATAAAACTTGACATTTCTAAGGATATGGATAATTTGGGGGGGGCGGTGGTGAGTGGGAAGGGGATTCTGCATAGATGTATACCCAGTATGTACTATTCACCAACAACCTATGAGTTTCAAGTTTAAGCTTCTCAATTAATCTCAAGAAAAATTAACTCACCACCACCAAATTTTCCTCACTCAAATCCATACTAAAGTTTCATGCTTCAGTAATTCAAATTTATAAATCACATGATTTCAAAACAAACCATAAGCAGGCTTAGGTTTGCTCAAAGATGCCTGAACTATTGCAAGTATTTAGATAAACCTGATGGGAGTTAAGTTTTAAAAGAGACAGATTTCTTTGCAAACAATTTACAGAGTTCTAACCTAGAAAAATGAACTAATTTCAAGGGTACCGTAACATTGCACATTCCAAAAAAATTTCCTGCAGGTTACTGAGGTGCTATCCTGCTGTCTTCAATTGGAATTGCACCAATGGAGTTAAAATTGGTACATTGTCCTCATTTGAAGAAATCCAGATTTACATCAGTATAACTGAAATCAGATAACCTGATTGTGATCCACACTTGTATCAACTATTGTAATTAACAAAATTAAATCAAAGTACATTAGCATAAGTGGGGAAAAATATAGGATCTACAGTCTAGTCTTAAAGCAACAAGCCATATTCTGCTGCCTTCATTCACAATGAGTAATATAAAAACACTTTAAAATTGGGAATTTATGGAATGGAAGGAAAACAAAAACAAGAAAGTGTAAGTCATATGATGTGGTCAGACTGTTACAGCAAATCAAAGCAGTTGTTTAGATTCAGACAACTTTGATTTGTTACCTCTCAGACAGAGAAAGATACCTTCAAAAACTCTATCAAGAATTCTTAAAACTACAGTACCCACTAGCAGAAGTGATGAAACAGATTGACCGAGTCAGGTGAGTACCCAGAAGTCAACTACAACAGGAGAAGCCCAAGGAAGAAAACAGAATACCATTAGTCATCACCTACAACCCTCAAGTCAGACCTCTAGAGCACATCAAGGATCCATACCTAATACACAATTCCTTGCTATCCCAAGCCTTGAGAGATGGGCCTGTCCTTGCTTATGAACAGCCCCCCCCAACCTTAAGCAGGTACTCACCAGCAGCTGCTGACCAAATAGGAATATTAAAAGAGGCACAGATCTCTGCAACAAACCACACTGCCAATTTTCCCCATGAATCTGCATAAAAGACACCATCACAGAACCTAATTGAGCCCACTACTCCATCAAGGGCTCATTCACCTGCTCATAAATCAATTCGATTTATGCCATGGTGTACCAGAAATGTCCCCCCACCCCACTTTGTGCAAAAGAATAAATGGACACAAATCTGACATCAGAAATCAGAACATTCATAAACTAAGAGGGGAATGCTTCTTTGACGCAGGTCTCCTTGGGATAATAACCTGAATATGCAAAAGTCAGGACAAACAACAAAACAGAGTCAAATCCCCCAACACTGACTGGTGGTACTTAAACCAGTTTCCCAATAAAAAACAATGTTTCTGATAGCTCACACCAATTAATCGAGAAACTTAACGAGCACCCTTTACTGCACACCAGCTCCTCTGGCCCCCAACTAGCCACTTAGTCTCTTAAAAAGAAATAGCTTGGCTCCTAGGGATTATTGCAATTATGGAATCATTAATATGGAATAGTTCCAAAGGGGTAGTCATGTAAGTCTAGTTCAATAAAAGAAACAAAGAGTCAAAGACCAAAAAAAAGATTTATCGCATGAGCTTTCATGGGAGAAAATCCCACTTCATCAGATTCTTTGATGGGTGCATTTACAAAAATGGGAGGAAACACATGCAAGGAAGTTTAAGTCATGGGAACATGTCACACTTTAACAGCAAATCAAAACAGTTATAAAGATTCAAACACTGGGGAACAGCATACGGGGAAGATGAGGTCAAATCAAATGCTGTAATGAGAGAAAAATCCAATGTCCCTATTAAATCCTGAAGCAATGCAATCAAATTTGCAAATAAATTTGATTTCAGCAGCTTCTCTTTGAAGCCTTGATCTGGTATTCATTTGCCTGAGCATCACAATTAATAAGTCATTAATGGAGTGATCAGGAAGATTGAAATGCTGACCCATTGGTTTTAGAGTGTTGAGATTTCTGATGTCAGATTGGTGCCCATTTATTTTTGCAAAAAGACTGTCCTGTTAGTAGAAAGTATATGGCAGGGGGGCATTTCTGTCACATGATCGCATAAATCAAATTGGTGGATGAGCAGGTGAATGAATCTTTGATGGAGTAACTGGTTCCATTAGGTCCTTTAATAGTGTCTTTTGTGCAGCTATGTGGGCAAAACTGGCAGCATGGTATGTTGCAGGGATATGTGCCTGCTTTAATGGTTCTGTTAGGCCTGTAATTGCTAGTAAGTATCTGTTTAAGGTTGGGGGCTGTCTGCAAGCAAGGAGATGTCTGCCTCCACAGGTTTCAGAGAGTGAGGGATTAGCTTGTAGAATACGCTTTAGATCTCTGGTGATGTGCTGTAGAGGTCTGACTGGGAGGTTGTAGGTGATTTGACCTCATCTTCCCCTGTATGCTGTTCCCCAGTGTTTGAATCTTTATAACTGTTTTGATTTGCTGTTAAAGTGTGACCTGTTCCCGTGACTTAAACTTCCTCGCATGTATTTCCTCCCATTTTTGTAAGCGCACCCATCAAAGAATCTGAAGTGGGATTTTCTCCCATGAAAGCTCATACAATAAATAAATTTGCTTTAAGTGCCACTGGACTCCTTGTTTGTTTTGACATGTAATAGTATCATAAATGGTCTCCCAAATCCAGACAGCATCAAATTTCAATCTCTCTACTCATTTCATTGATGATGTATTAAATAGCTGTGCTCAAACAAATGGATAACAAATCGAAGCTTCAAACAGAAACTACAGATCCTTCTTCGAGCGCTGCTCGGATACATTCAAAAATAGGTGTCTCCGTGCCGGAGCACCACATTGGTTGGAACTTTTTGCCCTAGCCTGTCAGAAGAGGGCAGGTGGCCGCCGCCCCCCACGCCACCTCATGGCTATACATGTGGCTGCTGCCTGGCCCCTCCCCAGTTTCATTTCTTCCACCTTCGTGTCAGCTGTGGAACTGCCCACTCCTTGCTTCACAAGCAGTCTGTCCATCATTGCTGCATGAGCCTCTCGCCTGACTGGGAGAACCTATTTGTGGATTTAGTCCCGCCAAAGAAGGTTTCCCTTTCCGGGCTGGAACACTGTGCTACGATGCTGTCCACTATGCTGGGGTTTAAGCCCTGTGCCGACTATGGCAAGGCCTTCCCACAGGACAATCCCCATGAGAAGTGCCTCTTGTACCTAGGCAAAAGCCACATGGTCACTGCATGCTCCATCTGCCTGTCCTTTAAACTGAGGACAATCAAGGACAGGGAGCAAAGGCACTGTGCCCTGGCCTCTGAGCAGGCCCGCCACTCCTCCCCCGAAGCTTCAGGGTCTCCTGCAGCACCGTGCACCAGTCCAGCACCAGAGCCCGCTGCCTGGCACCATGCTGAAAGGCAACGCAGGACCAGCTCGGTACTGATCTCAGTACCGCAGCGCTGACATTGCCCTGCCTCTTTAACACAGGGCTCCCCTGGGACCGGTCGGCCCTGGTACCGATCCCAATGACTCCGGAGGTAGTGGAGGCAGCAAGGGCGCTCCTCCTGTTGCCTACACCCCCCTTCGCCGGTGCTGCCTAGAAGAGGGAAGCCGGCCTTCCTTTCGAAAGCCTGGGTACCACACATATGGCACCATTTGCCTTCCTGGTCATCGGCCCCAGGCCCTGGAACCCTGGAGCCAATTGAGAGTCCCGGTACTGTGGAGCTGTCCCCTTGGCACCATATCACTCTGCCATCCCCAGTGCCACTCAGAGTCTCAAGAGGTTTCCCAGTTCCAGCTCAGGGGAAAGGGCTTCACAGGGCTCCAGATGGCCTCAGTGCTGTCACCCTTTCAGTACCGCCCCCAAGAATGGTCCTCTCAAGAGGCCCTTCTAACTTCACCAGTACTGGCCCACCCGGCACTGGTGCAAGCACTGAACCTGATGCCCTCCTCTTATACAGGTGACTTATCGGTGCATTTTGATCTCGGTGCCATGTGTCAGCCCACAGGGGCATGGAGATTCGATCCCCTGAAACACCCTGTGACACCTTATTCGGGCCAGTGTTCTCATCGGCGGAACCAGTTACAGTTCCCCTCCACCCTAGCATTTGGGACTTGGCCTCCTCCTGCTGGCAAAACCTGGGTTCCATTTCCCCATTTTCAGATACGGTGGGACTCAAGTACCGAGTCCTGGGGCTGGAGTTCCCCTCACTTACTCACCACCCAGTTCCACATCGTGCAGTGGTGGAGGCAGCCTTAGGGCTGGGACAGGGCCCCCACAATCCTCTCCTGACATCAAGGGACATGAGGGAGCTTGAATTATTGGGCCGCAAAGTTTATTCCTCCTCAGCCTTCCAGTTGCGGGGTCGTAAACAATCAGACCCTGACCAGCAGATACATGTTGGATGTGTGGGAGTCAATGCACAAATTTAGATATCTATTCCCACTAGAGGCAAGGGAAGGCTATGATGCCTTCCTGGAGGAAAGTAAAATAGCTTCCCAGGATCTCCTCCTTTCAGCCCGGGACACAGTGGATATGACAGCCCGCACTATGGCCTCGGCCGTAACCCTGAACCACACAGCCTGGCTACAGGAAGCCAGAGTGCCCCGGGCCTCACAACAGGTGGCCCTCGACCTGCTTTTTGGAGGCAACACCCTCTTCCCAGAGGAGACCTTGGCCGTTCTGCGTACTGCCCATGACCCCAGGGGAGAATTGAAATATTTCGGCCTCTTCCAAGCGGGGCCTCTTCCATGCCCTCCAGTCCCATAAGGCCTGATAGTAAGCTGCGCCCCCCCCCCCAACAGTTACTGATGAGGACTTAGACCTCACCACCACAACTTCAGTTCGAATCCCACTTGGGGGAGCCTCTTGGCAAGGCCTTTCTCCTGGGCAACTGTGAGAGAGTTCTCAACCCATTAGTCAACAGTATTGATTATAATCACCAATATCATCATCAATCACCTTCTCCAAACCACGGCAGAGTGCCCACCATTGTTGGACTCTCCCTCTCAGAAATGACAGATAGCCCTTCTCCCTCTCTACTTCCTGTTGAGAATGGGCCGTTCACAGGCGAAGCAGCCTCCTCCCCTTCAGGTAGGACAAGAGCATAACCCATACTCACACCCCTTCGTCTGACCCTAATGCCTTGGGAGGACTTGACCCTCTCACTACCCAAACCGCCTCCCCACTGTGGGGGGCAGAATGGAAGCCTCCCATCTGAACCCATGCAGCACCCGATAGCCAGCGTTCCTGGCCCCCAAGCGGCTATCGCACCTCTGTATACGACACACTGCCAAGGGGAAAAGCCCCCCTTTCTGCTTCCTTGGGAGGCAATTCTGTTACCCTGGTGGGACACATATGGCATTCATGGAACACACACTCAACATGGGAGAGTTTATCACCCACTGTTGCTCACCTGAAACAAGTGCAGCCTCCCCTTGAGGGGTCATTTTCATAGCTGGAGCTACACTCCTGCATGCTTCCCCATGGACGAGGCCCTATCATTCCGCCTCCCCACGCTGATGGTTGGAGGACATTCTATCTGGTCCCGCCCCTCTACCTAGACTATGAATGAGTTCGCTGCCTTGTCCATCCCTCACTTACCACCAGCAAGACTAGCTGGTGTTTAATCATTGCACCCATCCAATCGACCCTCATTAGATCAAAAAGCCTCCCTAACCCCAGGGAGAAGGTAATTTGTTCCCGCCTGCCAAGTGCCAGACGGAAACATCAGCACCCAGCCATTAGACATAAGTGCTGGCCAACTCACTCATGGTCCTTGTGGGATACAAACCCTCCACTACCCACTACTTCTGGCTGGTTCTCAGCTTAGGTGAAAGGTCTTGAGAGGTTGTAAAAATGGGGCCTTTGCCCCATTCTTCTAGCATCTTTTCAAAAAAAAAAAAAAATAGATAGATGGGGGGTAACCACTTGAATGGTGAACCTTTCCCCCTGGGAATCTCCTGGGCCATTGATCACCACTATCCAGGACATGCCCTCATGCCAGAGCCCCATACATGGGGTCAAGACCCCCACAGAGGGGGTCCGGGCCAGTTTTTCTTCTCTTTCCCTAAGGTTATATTGTTATATCCCAATCAGGAAACCCTCAGGTCTTGGAGATCCAAAGGGGATAACCTGATAATAGTGATGAAACCATCTGGATCTCTCCCTTCGCCATTCTGTTGAAGGCAGGGAAACTCACCCCTCCGCCCCTCACTACGTTCATAGTCACCACTCACTCCCTCTGCAATGGTTTAGAAACCACCCCTGCAGACAATACTCCCCTGGGGCCAATTTTCATCTCCCAGGGTTTCGTCCAGCGGTGTCTCTCACGTAGCTTACCCCCCGGGGCATAGCTACTGGAGACTCTCATTCAGGATTCTCATGGGTACAATGCCTTTCTTCCCATTGAACCCCAAGGCTCTCCTAGTCTTAGTAGGTACGTCTTAGAAAACATACTCCTGTCCTAAGTGTTTGTGACAGGGTTTCGCACTCTACAAAGCCCACTCTACATCCACCCTGAAATTCCTCTCTAAGACCAGAATTCGGGATCTGGCTGGCCTTTGATAGAACTTACCTTCCCAGTAAGATCTAATACCACCATTAACATACTCATAGAGGACACTTCAGATATACCATAAGCATCTTAAAGAGGAGATCGCCAGATGTACCCCATCAGGGTGGCATACCCTCACTCTGCCCCTTTTGGAGGAGCTCATCTCCTTCCCCGTAGATCCCAATTCTTCCCCAAGATTCTGCCTGAAGGGAACCTCAATCCTGATGCGCACCCTTGCGTAGCATTAACTAAGCTCGGTCCCATTCCAGGATAGTCCTCCCCAGTGGTGCAAGATCATGTAGGCCAAAGTGAATGGTTCCATAGGCTGTGGGTACTAGCATCTGGACCTATCATGCTCAAGAGCCCATCACCACACCATAGCCTTACCACATCCAACCCCTTGCCTTAGCATTCCTGCAGCTGCCTTCCAGCTCCTGAATTTAAAAGAAAGGGAAGGGTGTAGGTAGCAGTAATGCCATTTCCTTGTCTTGTGCAAGGATACGGACTCTAACATCCCATCCAAAGGGCCTGTCACAGTACCATCAGTAAGCTCACAGAGGCCTGATCACACTTTTCAGGCCCAGAGAACGCCCCACCTGTATTTCTCTTATCTAGTACCATAGGATAGGCCAGGCATCTGGTCCCTCCAGCTGGTCCCGCTGCCTCACTTATGAGTGTGCTCTATGGGGTCGCTGGCTGTTGCCATCGATGTCCTGACTGTTTCTTTGAACTAGAATGAAGTAACTTCTCTAGATTCCTCCTTCCCACTCCTGGTAACCCACCTCTCCTGCCAGATACCGAGTACACCAGATTCATGTACCCAATGTTCTCTGGTGGGATGTCACTGCTGGAGGGCCCAGGGGGCCGCAGCCCTCTCAAGTCCCTGGTCTGGCCGCATGACCTGCATGTGCCTTACAATACCGGACTGAGGGAAAGAAAGACAGTTGAATTCTCCTCCTCTGGGTTTCTGCAGTGCTGATAACGACCACTGCCAGCCCGGCAAGTTTCAGGCCTCTGGAATTTCCCCCTAGGAATTGTGCCAACACATCTCACTACCAGAACACTAAATCTTCTAGCCTTCATGTGGTGTCTGCCAATACCCCCTCAGGGAGAACAATTAGAGACGCATTCCTTGACCATAGCCACGATGCGTTGGTAACTCTTATGCATAAGGTGAACTCAGGCCTACTTCTCTCCACTGGGTTACATCCTACATCTCCAGGCTACCCTTGTCAGGATGAAGGCCCTTAGGTCGATTTCTGAGACCCTCAAGGACCTGCTCACTGGACAATTACCCAGGTCAGAGTTATGCTGTGCTGAAGGCAGAAGAGCCAACTTTACCTGCCATCCATCAGCATGGCTATCAGTCACCTATTTCTGAATGTATCCAAGTAGTGCTTGAAGAAGAACTGTGGGTTACTTACCAGTAACCATCCTTCTTCAAGATGGGTTGCTTGGATTCATTCAGAGCCCTCCCCCCATCCCCGCTTTTGGAGTTGGCAACTCTTAGGAACTGGGGAGGGGCCTGGCGGCGGCCACATATATAGCTTAGGGGTGGTGCGGGGGGGGAGGGGTGGTGGCTGCCTGCCCTCTTCTGGCAGGCTAGGGCAAAAAGTTCTCACCGATCCAGCACTCCAGGACAGACACACCCATTTCTGAATGAATCCACCGATTATCCACCGATTTGAATTTACATGTACATTTGAAACTGTTGCCTTAGGGTTAAATAGGGACTATGGATTTTTTTTTCCATTACAACAGATGATTTCCCTCACCTTTCTCTAGATGGTGTTCCACAGTATTTTAATCTAAACTACTGCTTTGATTTGCTGTGGCAGTATTACCTGACCCTATGACTTGCACTCCCCTGTATTTATTTTCCTCCCATCCTTTAAGTTTCCTATTTTTCCAATCATTGGACTAAGTGAAATTTTCTCCCATGAAAGATCATACAATAAATAAATTTGTTAGTCTTTAATAGTGCCACTGGATTACAGTACTTGTTTGTTTTGCTGAAATAGACTAATTTGGCTACTGCTTTGGAATGAGTACAGTTTTACTATGGAAGTCCTAATTTTTAATCAGACTACTCACTTTTTCAGAATTAAATGTAAATGTAAACAAATAGAAAGCAAGGAGTCCTACGGCACTTAAAAAGTGACACATTTATTTACCGCATGAGCTTTCGTGGGAGAAAATCCCACTTCGTTTGATGCTTTGAAGAGGGGGAACTTACAGAATGGGATGAAAATAAATGTGATAAATCAATCTGTTAGTCTTAACTGCCGTAGGACTCCTTGCTACCCCCAACCCCCAGCTCTGCCCCTTTGCTTTGTTTTTCTTTATTATACTAACAGGGCTGCCCCTTTGGAATTCAGCAAGTGTAAATGTAGCATAACTGGATGCTGTGTTTCCCAATAATATGCATAAGTAGAGAGCCAAATTCTGCCATTATGCAGACCCTTTCAAATGTACTGCACTCAAGGTAGAAATGAATGCTTAGCATCCACATAGGGTGGAGCTCACAAGAATCTAGCCTTGAGGTCTTCACACAGTCAACATTCCCATTGGTTTCAGCACAGACAGCCATTTTGTTCAGCAGCCGGAACAAGCCAATAGAATTTAAACATTAGCCAAAGCCTGGTAAATACATTTACCATGGCAAGATACTTGTTTCTTTGCTCTAGCATTCACTCCTATGAAGTAAATTTCCTTCTTGTTCATAAGTAATGCCTCATTAAATTGGGTTTCACCTATGAACTGATTCACCAAACACTTCACTAGTAAGAGACTGAGTTCTTATTTCTAGAAACAATATTAAATAGCCTCTATAAATTCATACTGTCAGAAAGATTATACATTTTATTCTGTTTCCACATCACTAATCATTGTCTATAGTAAATATAATACAAGGTCACATTACACATTACAAACTGAGACTGTGCAAAGCGAAGCAAAGGGACAAAAAGTTGCATGGTGCTGTTTGAATATATCCAAACGGTTCTCTTAATAAAAGGGAGTGGCTTTCTACCAAGTTACATTGTGCTGCATTATGTTGTGCTAATGCGTATTATATGCAAAACATGAAAAATTAAATAAATGTTTATTGAAATTATGTAAGCAGTTAAATAATTTAAAAGATGCACTTTATAGAATATAGACATTCACACATTACTTCACCATGAATTAAAAATGAAAAAACTAAATTATGTATATTTCAGTTGCAAAGGAGAAACCAAATGAGATTATAAAGATTTCTTGTGGGAAAATTTCATACCAAGTAGTGTTTTCCAATAAGGTAATTTACTGCCCAATAATTTATAGCTATAAAATTGTGTTTTTCCTATCCAGGTGATTTACACTCTAGAATCACCTGATGCTATGAATAGTAGAATGACTGAAATAGACAAACTCAACAGTATAATAAATCCCTTTGGAACAGCATAATATCGTGAACACCAACATCATCTCTGCATAAATCAAAAACACCTCTTGATCCAATTTTCTAGGAGCTGCCCTTAAGGAATATAAATGTGAGAATCATGTCTTTAATAAATTTGGTTCTGTATTTTAAAATGTTTTCATCATATAACTTTGTCATTAATTTTCCAATCTAAACGTGTTAAAATAAGAATGATTCTTTATTATAAGGAAACAGTCAGTAAAAATTAATCTTAAAGTAGTAGCTGTTGTGTAACACAAACTCTATAAATTCCTTCATGATGAAAGATGAAGACTGAAGTGTGCACTCACTGGCTTACCTTACTAAATCCTGAACTATAACACCCTGCTGTTGTAAATTCATTCAGTTTATCGTGGCTGAAATTCACTTTTGCTTCTGTTTTTATTTATTTTAGATTCTTGATCTTAGGTGCTATGAATTTATAAGCAGGCATGAAAGAAAAGAAGCTGAAAAGATAAGGAGGGTTGTTGTTACCACGGTGATGAACAGCGGCAGGTGAGCATTGTTCATCAGGACCTCAAACAGCATTGCATGAAAGAGGAGCAATGAGCTGTCAATATGGATGCATAGCATGGTGCACCACTAGTGATCATCCAATAAATGAAAAAAAGCCAAAGAAGCAGAGCACTGCAAGATGGGCTGACAAGACTACTGTACCCAGCATATTAAGAGTCATTTAAAACTAACTGTGAAGAGTACTGTGACATCTTCAGTTGATGTTGATCAGTGTAGCTCAAATGACGTTAATGGAATTACATCATCTTACAGCAGTTAAGGATCTGGTTCTTTCTAAGGGAACTCAAGCAAGTTTTTGAATCAGTAGCTTCTCCTATTATCAGTCTCTTCTTAATACACCTGAATTTTCTGTCTCAAGTGCTTATATAGCATCCCTTAGCACAGAATCTAAATATTTCACCATCAATAACGTAGCATCTGTAAAAGCACATGTGTGAAGTATTGGAGAACTATTTCCCCTATTTCTGAGATAGGGAATGGAGACAAATAGAAATTAAGGGTATGTTTTTCAAGTGCTCATTTACTGATGTCAGCTCTGAAGTCACATTTTGAAGAGCAATGGAGGCATTTAAAAGCCTAATCCCCACTCATTTTCAGTGGCTCACATATTTTAGAACGACTTACACTAAGTTTCAGGCCCTTTGGAAAATTTTCCTTTTAGTATCTTACCCAAGGTCACATCATAAGTCTTTTGGTGGAGCAGGAAATTGAACTCAGATTTCCTAACTCTCAGACTGACACCTTAACCAGCAGTCATTTAGTCCACCTTCAAACAGACTGCCACTAGGAATAACTGAGAAATCTAAAAACTGCTGCTATAAAACTTATTTGTATGGGTGATTTAAAAACAAAATCAATTCATGTCCTGACCACAACTCATGTCCATCCCATGCAATCTATGTTGCCATCATCACTTGAAGGTAAAGTTACTTTAAAAATTTGGCAGTAAAATCAGAAACACTGTATGAGACAGAAAGCAGCATTTTTTAATAGATTCTGCCTGTATACAAGTGAGCACAGTGTATATGTACTTCAAGAATGGAATTGCTGACCCATAGCTTTGTAAACCCCACTCAGATTCCTAGGTTTTGTTTTTTTATCATTGTAGAGCAGGCTCATGAGCCCATACGACCAGAGCCCTTAATTTCATTAGCACTAGTATGAAGTGAAACAAAGAGTTGGCTTAAATCAGGATGTGAGTACTCTTGTACCTTGCAGAGCAGGTGTTACCAATCCCATTCTAGCACGCCCAAGAGAAAGGGCACAGCTCAAGTGTCCATGTAATCTAATTATCTCAAGCTACAATATGGGCCCCTTGAGAGCTGTTACCAGTCAAAGCAGACCAACTGGTCCCTGAATGGCTCAAAACTCTGGAGGTCATAAAGTTTTGTGCCTCCTGCATCTGCCTTCAGGTCATGTAATAAAAAGAGCACTGCCAGACCCAAAGCACTAACTGGCAGTAAATAGCACAATATTACAAACCAGTCTCTTCCCTCTAAATAGGATTAACCTTTTCAGCATTGAGTGAAATTTGCTGAACTGTTACCATTACAAATGCATGAAGCCATATACCCTTTTATTCCGGCAGACAACTCTTAAACCTCATCCAGTATTTTTAAAATAAAAATCACACTACTGATAACTGATATGAGGATCAATCAGTTCACCGCAATCCTGCTGACCCTTACACAAACAAATCTCCATAAGGACTCAGACATTGTTAATCAAATATCCTTAGTGTGCCACTGTCCAGTCTATCAGTCCAATTGCATTAACTTCAATTCTACTATGTTTATGCTGTAAAGTAGCTGTTATAAAGCTGTTCGTTGTGCTTTTTCATTATTTGCTCTCAGTCAAATATTTGTATTAAGAATCTGGGTCAATTCTCGGGCCACATACTTCATACACTGAATACACTTCAGTACTACAATACATAGGTAAATTCATATCCATGAGAAATTCCAAGAGTCCGGTGTAACAAGACATGCACCAAGACAGATTCTCTGAAGTGTACACATTTAAATCAGTTTCTACTATGTGCAGAAACAAACTTCATTTGTATCACATGACAGTGAGCACAGAAAACACCAGCTTTATGAATATGCAGGCAAAACAAACCAAACTTGCATTTAATTAAGAAAAACAGACAAATCTTTGTGAATATTTTTTTTCTTAAAATTAAAATTCATTAATAAGTCTTCCTTGGTTTATTGAACATTTTACTTTGCATTCTTAAATAAAAATAGTGGGATGCTTATTTTCTTTTATTTCAGCTAGTGGCTGGGAGACCCATGCACATGAAATCATCCTTCCACTATTAAAAAACAACAACAACAACAAAAAAAAAAACAGTGTAGCTGAAGCCCCTAAGGAAGAACCACCAAGTGAACACTTTGCATTTTATATTTAAAAGGAGTCATATTAGAAGCTGATTTTTTTAAACAGGGTTGTGTTAAGTTAGGCAATTGGTGTCCCTAGTTCAATGCTACTATTGGCAATGAATTTAATGGAAATTGTACATAGTACTTTTTCATAAATCATCCCAAAATATGGATTTAGGTACTAACAAAGTGCAGAATGTGGGCTGTTGTAGCATTTTATTTTAATACAGGGAAACTTTCCTAGATGTTTTACACTCAATCCACTGGAAAGAAGCCTTGTGAAGCCAAAGAAGCAGCTTCTTCTTGTCCTCTTGCTTTCCTTCTTGGCCACTGCTCCCTTGATCAGTGTAGGAAAGAGGCACAAAATATGCATAGTTTGACTTCTAAATTTGGGGTAGAGGGAAAAGAGGTTTAATACTGTTGAGAAGAGGTATAGACCTAACTTCTAGATTTACCAGTTGTTAGCAGTATTTAAATTACTGTGTACTTGAAAGCACAAATACAGTTTATGTTTATTATTTAATCATTTTTTCTCTTCTCATGTTTATCAACTACCACTTAAAAATCAACATTAGCATACAAATAAATTCTTGACTAACCAGAACCAAGCAATTTCATTTAACTGTGTAACACATCCTCCTGGTTTTAGTGACACCAATATTGTAATATTGACAAATCCATCACTAAAGCCCATCTGCCTAAGCATATTCCACTCACATTTAGCCTTCACTGTCACTCATCTGGGCTTAATCCAATGGTGTACACTGCACAAATGTATTGGATGAACATCAGATCTCACATTCACTTGCTACAACTTTATTGATGCTGATTAGAATGCGAGTCTCTATGTCTAGGTAGCTATTTCTAAAGGTAAGTCTCTTATTTTGTAATCTGGCAAAATTAAAAACAGCCCCTAACTGAAACTCTTCTTGGAGGGTAAGAAGCTGCTCTCCCATTAGGCTGCTCAGGTGGGGAAACTGACCTGGACATACAGTGCACCTGACAATGCCACTGGCCCTACTGAATGTTCCTCCAAAGGGAGGAAGCAGGGCCAAACAGGAGAGAGAAGTCTTCTCCTGTCCTGGCCCCCACTGTTTCTTTCTATGACCTATCCAGTTTGGATTCTGCATTTCCTTTTTGTGCACAGGAAACACACTGTAACAGGTATGGGCTACACATAGCAGAGTCACTCCCAGATCTGGGGGAAAACATGAGTCACTGTGCTTGGAAAGGAACTAAACCAGCATAAGGGATTAAGACTGAAGAGCATGTAATGCCAGCTGAGAGAAGAAAGTACATGGAAAGAGGCAGGAAAAAAAAATAGGGAAGAAGAATCCAGGGAACTACTGACTCGTTATCTTCACCTCAATCCCCAGGGGGGGAGGAAAAAAAATCATGGAACAGGCCCTTAAGAAATCCATTTAGAACCACTGAGGGGAAAGGAAAGTGATCATGACCAGTCAGCATGGATTCACCAAGGGCAAGTGACACCTGACTAACCTGATTGTTTTTTTTTAAAATGAGATGACTGACTCGGGGCAGGGTGGGGAGTGGTAAATACAGTCAGAGACAGGGCTCAGAATAACGTAGACAAATTGGGGGATTAGGCCAAAAGTTCTGATAACATTCAATGCAGACAAAGAAGGAAGAATCCCATGCTCTGCTACAAACTAGGAACTGAATTGCTAAACAGCATAAGAAGCTGGATAGGAGTCAGTGTGCCCTTTCTACCAGGAAAAGTGCAAAGCATATTGGGCTTAATTAGTAGGAGCATTGCCAGGAGGTTGGGGGAAGTGACTATTCCACTCTATTCAGCACTGGTAAGGCTACATCTTGAGGTGTGTCTCCAGTTTTCAGCTCCCCACTACAGGAAGGATATAGACAAATTTTATATAGTCCTTCAAAAGTCAACAGAAGTAATTAGAGGGCTGGAGCACATGACTGTGAGGAGAGGCTGTGGGAACTGGGACTATTTAATTTGAAGAATAGAAGAGCATTGAGGAGATTTGGTAGGAAGCTTCAGCTACATGGGGAGTGGGGGGGATCCAAGGAAGATGGAGATAAACTGTTCTCAGTGGTGGAGAATGGCAGAAAAAAGAAGTTGTCTTAAGGTGTTGAATGAAGTCTAGTTTGGAAGAATGGGTTGCCTAGAATAGTGGTAGACTCTTCCACCCTTAATGTCTTTAACACCTGGTTTCATAAAGCCTTAATGGGATTATTTATTTAAGAGTTGGTCCGGCTTTGAACAGTGTGTTGAATTAGAATAGATGACCTCCTGAGGTCCCTTCCAACCCTAATCTTCCATGAGTCTATGAAACTGAAAAAATGAGAATGGTAAAGTGAATTCAAGCTAGAAAAGAACAGAAGTGATTTGGGCTAGAGGAAAGAATGTGTGGATGATGTCCATACAAGGCAAGAAAGTGGGAGGAACTTGGTGTTAAATGTCCTCTAGATTACCCCAGAAATGCATTACGCATAGCTAATATGACTACTTTTGAGTTGTTTAAGCTACTAATACACTAGATATTTGAAGTTTTAGTCTGAATAATTAGCTAAAAATGAAGTTCCATTTTGTTCCAGATATACACATGGAGAAATAAAAATGTGGTTAGGGTTTAGAATGAGGTACCTATCACATATTCATATCCCCATTGCCAAAGCCTTGTATGCTAGGAATTTCAGCATTTGTTTAAAAAAAAAAAATTCAGCCTTATGTGTTTGAAGACAGTCAAAGATACACATCAAGAATGGATATTTATGTTCCCCTGAGTTTGCCGAGAATCTGGAACAGTAAGTCTCTAAGATGTGAGTGGTGCCAATTATTGTTGTCTTAAATCTTTATCGTTTTCCTTTCATGTACAATCAATATTATTTTGCTGTTGATCAAATGCTGCAAAAAGAAGAATAAGAATAGCATGAAGAGCTGCATACAAAATTATGAATCCTATCACGTCATGAATGTATGTGCATAGGAGAAAGCATCAGTTAGTCTTTGCCCAATCAAGAAAGAGGCAGCAGGTCCAAGGTGCCTACTTGATGAGCCCACTGGAGCATATGTATTCCTCTGAAAATGGGACAAGACTAAGGAACTCAGTAATGCTGACTTGGAATGTGGAAGGAAGAAAAGGAATAGAAGGACTCACATTCAAATATACACTGATTTTCAGGATAGCACATGAGATCACATTAAGAACATGCTCATTATGACCTGCGAGTAGCACCTGTTTGGTATAATAAATGAATGACAGTTGAGCTGAGAGTGAAACTTCAATGATCATCAGTGTTCTTTTCTCTCTTGTCAGTCCACTGATATCATCAGATAAAAATCACATTGCTGCTTCTGGCAGTGAGTTCAGAAAATGCTATTCCCTGTGTTTATGCTTGGCAAGAATCTAACAGTTTACACTTCTTTACTTTACAGCCTATTTTGTCATGAATAATTCAATAAGCCTTTGAAAAAAAAATAATATAAACCACCTTAACCCTACCTCTTTGGTTCCAAAAGATTTGTGTTTATCAGTTTCTTTTAAAAAACTGGCTTATGTTTTCTGTTTCTCCATGCATGCTTAGCAGTAGTCCTAAATACTCAACTAGATAAACATTCAGATAAAGAGGTAGCATAGTCAACAGGACTGACTGAGAAATGAGGACTTTTTTTTCCCCACAGAAATGTTAATATTTCCCCTTATTTACATTGAAATAGTTTTTTGCAAAGTTCACAATTTGGAGAATATTAATTAGTTCTAATAAAACTCATGGCACTTTCCAACCATATCATTATATACCTTGCATATTCTGTATAAATAAGAGCTGATCAAAAAAAGTATTTAATTTTCAACAACTCAAAAACTTGCTTTTTTCTTTTAACAAAAACCTAAATTTTATACTTTGTACAGAATTCTTTTGTAAATTGATTTTATACAAAAAGTCTAAATTGTCACAAAAAAGATGTTTTGGCAAAAAGCTATTCTTTGTCATAAAAAGTTATGAAAAAAGTTTGGATAGATCTACCCATACATTGTTAAATATTATACTTTCATTACTATGGGATCTGATTCACCGTGTTTCAGCTGAAAACGTATGTGGAGATATTTTCAAGACATTGAAGTCAACTATTATTAATATCATTATCATGTTAGTATTGTATTTCACGGGGAGTGATCACAAAGCTCTTAATTTTGGGAGTGTTTTTTTTTTTTAAATATAAAATGTAGGCATGAGCCTGGCATTCAAAAAGGCCATTTCTAACCTTTTGAAAGTAGAAAAGGTTATTACCAGCAAGAAATACACAATTGCAGCCATATCTGCTAAAAAGCAATATTGACTTCCAATGGCCTGGCTAATGCCACCACATGTGAATAATTGCTCTAGTTATGGGGAAAAATATAAAAGTGACTCACTTTGTTGTCTGGAGATAACTGGAACTGACTGAGGTTAACCATCCTAATCCTGTTGTGTTCATCTATCACTTGAAAATATGCAAGCTAGTTGAGTCAATGTATGATATAGGGCTGAATGCCAGGTGTCTGAACAACAAAGTTGACCAGCACTGGCTGTCAGAAGACCAAGACCACCACAGAAATTTGAGTCAATCCAATTCAAATCCAGTCAAGGAAAAATAACATGCCAAGAGCTCATAATCTTCACTGGAGGAAAGCCTGAAGTGAAACCTGTACGACATCAACAAACGTCCAAAAGGGATTATCTGAAGGCACACCTCTCCGTTGGAGATTATCCAGGGCCCAGCTAAAGGATTTAGCTACTTGATTGCCCTTGAAATTATGGCAAGTCTATGTGGCTAAATCCAGTTATTAGCTTTCAAAATTTTCCCGTTATCCTTTTTCAGTGCTGCAGCCTCAGACAAATTTCTCCATTCACCCCCATTTTAAACTAGGAGTATGATTCCAATAACTGGTAGACATATGAATGCTATCTTTGACTGAACTAGCATGCTAAAAAGTAAGAGGATGGTCATTTGCCAAGAATCCAAAGTACTCAATTAATTAGCCTATCCTATTGCCCAGCCACTACAGCCTCACTTCTATTTTCAGCATGTTAGAATACATATATCCACTTCAGCTAGACAGTACATCTCCAGCTTGAAATGTAAATGCACTGACAGCCCAGATAACCTAGGGTATGCAATACAGACCTTCCAAGTTCTTGGTATTCCAACTACAGCAGAGACATGCAAAGAAAGAAAAAGTCAAAATTAAATGGAACACTTTGTCCAAACATGAATGGTTTACCACTTCGACCTAAATATTTACATATTTACTGGATTGCTCAGAGCATGCCAAAGCCATTATCCCTCTGTGACAATACTTACATTATCTTTTGTTTTACATAAATTATAAAGCAACATACAAAAAGTACTAGCTAATGTATATATTCCATTGGAAGAGTAACAGAAAAGATATTTGAGGAAAAGAATGAGTGTTCTAACAACTAGGAGGAAAGTTTTATGATTAATGTAAATTCTACAGTTTTTTAACTGTACTGTAACTGTACTCTCTAACCATACTTTTGCACTGTTAAATATAAAAGCTATTGTCAAAGCTTTCTAAAGCTTTGACAATAGCTTTTATATTTAACAGTGCAAGAGCCAGTTGGAGAGGTAAACACTAAAAAAAAAAATTCATCATGAACTTCAACAAGTTGCACTCCAGTTTGAAAGAGATACAGGGAAGCCACATATATGAAAAAGAAATAATTTCATTGACACCTTCCCCCTCAAAGCCCTTTACATGACTAGAGTAGGATAAAGTATCCTTATTATATATGAAAATCAAGGTCTTGAGTTATTTTCTGAATGCTCATACTGCTAAATTGCTTACATGAGATTGTTAACCTCACACCGTAAGGATACAGCTAACTAGACACTTAAGAGTGACTTGAAAACTTAAATATACATAAATGCTTAAAAAAGATAGAATTCAAAACTGGTACAGGTGCAGAGAAGGGCTACAAGGATGATACATGAAATGGAAAACCTATCTTATGAGAGGAGACAAAGATATTGGCTTGTTTATCCTAACCAAAAGAAGGTTCAGGGAAGATACAATTGCTCTCTATAAATACAGGATAAATGCCAGGGAGGGAGAGAAATTGAGTATAGCACCCATGTGGACACAAGAACAAATGGCTTCAAACTGTCCATCAGGAAATTTAGGCTTGAAATTAGATACAGGTTTCTAACCATCAAAAGAGGAAGATTATTCTGGAATTTTACAAGTAGACCTCTGGGGACCAAACACAAAAAGAAAACAAAAGAAACCACAAACACAAAAAAATCCCAACAACTTACCTGGCTTCAAAACTGAGCTTGATAAATTTATGGAGGGGATGGTATGATGGATGACCTAGTTTGAATGATTTTTGTTTACAGATGGTAGATATGTCAGTGACTTGAGAAGGAACTTTAGAGGGGGTGGGTTCTGAGTTAATTTTTTCTTGGCTGTCTGGCTAGTGAGTCTTGCCCACACATGCAGAGGTATATGATCACCATATGGGCAACTGAGATAGAATTTTCCCCCAGGGCAGATTAGCAAGGACTCTGGGCATTTATTATCTCGCTGTGTAGCATAGGGCATAGCTCAGTTGTTAGTGGATCCCCTGTCCTTTCAAGTCTTTCAATTGCAATTTGAGGACTTTAATAACCCAGTCAGGTTAGAGGTTTATTACAGAAATGGGCGGGTGAGGTTTTGTGGCCTGCATTGTGCAAGAGGTCAGACTATATGATCATATTGGTTGCTTCTGACCTTAGAAGGTACGAGTATAAATAAATGCCCCAGACCAAAAAAACAAACAAACAATTTACTAGAGCCAGGAAGGAAGTAAAGAAAAAGGTTCTATCTGAAGAACAGGAAGGTGACAAGCATAGAAAAATGCAATAATGGCATTTAAACAACATGGTTCTAACATTTTTGTGTGATCATACACACAGTCAAGAATTAAAGTATACTTTGGAAATGGAAAACAAACCTGAAGTGATTTGCACAAGAAACAGGTGTGGTAAGTAAACGTACATTTAGATTACCCAAGGATATAATGTTAATCAGATGTGACAGAGAAACAGGAGAGATCTGTATGGCTATAACAGAAAGTCTTAGCTACACCAAAACAGATGCACAGAGCTTAAGTTTTGAGTACAACACTGTTGAAATTTCTGTACAGAGTATTAACTTTATAGGCATCTACAATGTTTAAAACTCATGTACAAATTAGATAGAATCTAGAGTTGTAAGAGTAAGGTCAGGGAGTATATTTGCAGAGATATTAATATCCACTCTGAATTATGGGGAAGCAGGGAAACTAATTATAAAGGCAAATGCCTGGAAGACGTAATTGACATATGTAACCTGATATGGCTAAATGGTGGAGCATTTACTAGATTTAATTACACGGATGGAACCTTTTCATATTTAGATCTGGGAACTGCAAAACGCAATATAGTAAATAAATGATGCTGGGAAAGACAAATTATATACCAAGGCCAAAGTAGCGATGGGGGGTGGTGGGGGAGAGACAACATGCTACACTGAAGACATCCGTACCTGGAAATTTAGAAAAGGAAATTTGGGGACCTTTCAAGAGTACATAAAATCTAAGTCAGTGTTTCTCAACCAGTGTGCCATGGCACACAGGTGTGCCCTCAGGTCTGAACCGATGTGCCACAAAATTTTTTGAAAAACTACTCAAAGAGCTCTGGATTGGCTCATGAATATTTATGAGTTCATTTGGCAACTCTATGGTGGTGTGCCTTAAATTAAAGATAGCAAGGTGTGCCTCGACAGAGAAAATGTTGGAAACCACTGATTTTAGTACCAGTTTCTATAAATCATAATGTAGAGAAATTTGGCAAGATAATACAAGGGAGCTGTAGCATCAGCCACAGCTATAGCTATACAGGTAAGATACTGAATTACCACAAATTTAGAAACCTGGCTGCCTTGTGGAATGACGATTGTATAAACAGCAATTAAAGAAAAGACACACAGACAAGCAAAAAGCACAGTGGATAGCAAGGACTTAATGAACTATTAAATATTTAAAGTGGTTGTGCAATAACTAATTAGAAAGCCAAAGAAAAGGAATTGGAGAAAAATCAAAGATCACAATGTTTCAGACATATAAATAAGTTAAAAGGCTCCTTGGGATACAGAATACAAAGAAACGTATACCCAGTCTTCACTGAATGACAAATTGAAGGTTTTAACTTTGAGAAGCATATATTTTAGCAAAAGAGGTCCAAGAATTTGGTAGTGATACAAATCAAATAATGTGTTAAGTCATGAAAAAAGTGTTCACCGAAGAAAACTGTTGGCTCTCAAATGGTTAGGTGCAATATACAGATGGCACACAATGAAAATTTCAGGAGTTTTTGAGTTCATGTATGCTCTAAACAAAAATAAAAGCAGCCCCAACTAAAGATAGAATATGTAAGGTAATTAAGTAAGCATCTACTGGAAAGGAGTTTAAGGCATTTAAGTTTTCGTAGTATACCCACTCGCTTGGATATTTTCCTAGATTTACAAATAGGCTACACAAAAAGCATAGAAACGAAAGACTTGTTTATAGTGCTGTATGTAGCATACAGTGATGGCAAAATTTTATATTCCAACTGATTTTTTTTTTTTTTATAATTATGGTGAAAAATGAGAACATAAGCAATTTTTTTTTTATTAGGGGTATGTCTACACTAGCAAATTAGTTCAAATTAAGGACCCTTAATTCCAACTAATTTGAGCTCTGTCTACACTAGGCTTTGCCTAGTTCAAACTAAAAAATTAGTTAGAAATAAAAGCTTAATTCTAACTAGTTATTTTGGCTGGTCAGTCTGAACTAACCACTTAGTTCAAACTTATTTTGAAATTTAGTTTGAACCAGCATGATAGTCATACTAGTTCAAACAAATATGTTTGAACTAGCAGTTAATTCAAACTAACCATGTTTTTTTTTTTAGTTCAAACTGAAAAGTTAATTCAAACTAAAAAAAAAGCATAGCTAGTTCACACTAAAAATATAATGTGGTTAGTTTGAACTAACCTCAAGCTACTTAGCTCGGAATAAGCCCCCCAGAGCAGGGCGTGGGGTGAGCCACTGGGGCAACAGCCACCCTGCAGGGGGCTGGAGTCCCCCCCACACCTGGGCAGTGGAGCCTGGGGGTGCCATAGCTCCCCAAGCCGCTTGCCCAGAGAGCAAGCAGCTTGGGGCACCCCCAGGCTCCTGACAAGCCCTCCCCCCGCCTGGCTGGTGGCAACATGGCCGGCAATGGGCCATGTTGCCACACCTCCCAGGGTGCCCCTGTCCTGAAGCAAAATAGCAGGTCCACACATAGGACCTGCTATTTCACTTTCAGGTTTTACCTTATTTCGAACTAAAATTTTTTTAGTTTAAAATAGGTCCTTTCAAAATAAGGCTTTTATTTCAAAATAAGTCATTTCGGAATGACTCATTTTGAAATAAGTCTTTGCGTGTGGACATAGCCTCTGTGTGAGAGAGCAAAATTATGGAAAAAGTCAAAAGTAGTAACACATGAGAAAAAATATAAACTGTGTACAAAGTGGCATAGGAAATGAAGATTCAACTTTGATCATGCTGTAAGATTAGAAATGGAAAAAAAAAAGCACAAAGAACAGAGTTTATTACAGCTACTTTTTGGATGTTAAAAAAATATATGACTGGCAATGGAAAGATTGTTTGATGAATAAAGAAGGAGCGTTGCTGCCCCAGGCAAAGACCCAGGGGGCACAGGCGCAGGTATGGGCTCTGCCCCCTGGCCACAGGCTCTGCCCCCCTGCAGCCCTGATTCTCCACCAAGGCCTGATCCATCCTTGGGCTCCTACCACCACCTGTCTGGCCCTAGATCCCCAGCCAGGGAAGGGGATAGGGCAGGGAGAGGCAAGTACCACCTTAGATGACCCAGCCTGAATTCCCAGCCGGGGACTGGGCTGGGAGCATCAGGAGCCGCGCCACAGCTGAGAGATGCAGGCGCCATCGCTGGCGGCCGGGCCTGGGATCTCCAGCCTGGGATGGGGCCAGGAAAGGCAAGGGCTGCCCTAGACATTCAGGGCACTGGCACTGGGACTTCAGGCGTGTGCCCCATGTGCCAGGAGCCAGCAACGCCCCTAGAATAAAAATAGCCACAGATGGAATTAGAATGTTCTGTTAATAGGAGACTTCTTGAGTAACAGAACTTTACAGGTAAGGGTAAGGATGGCTTTGTCAATTATTTGTAATAAGAAAAAAAAAACAAACAAACAAAAAAAACTTACCGATGGCACTCCACAGGAATGTGTTATCAGCTTATGACATGCTACACACCCAGTGATCACCTTTATAGTACAACTGTGTATTGCTCAATGCAAAGTACATCACAGAAGATGTTTTTTTTGGGTTTCTCATGACATACAGAGCATTACTGTTCCAGTAGTCAGTTTGTTGCTGTTTCTTGTATGTGGCTGTGAGGCTTCACTATGTAATATTCTCAAGGATGTTTCAAGCCATGGGGAGCTAAATCCAGGCAAAACTTTCTTGAAACAGAGAAAGAGGCAGTTCTCACCTAATCAAGACCTATTCAGGAAAATCCAGCTCAGCTTTCCATGAACAAAGGGGTGGCCTGGACATACAGAGAAAAATCAGTGGAACTCTTGAGTCAGTCACCTCACTTCCCTTGGCCAGCTTGGAACCATGACGACATAATGTTCTCTGACTCAGGACATTGATGAAGCTGTACAAAGACATTGTCACTTAGTTCAAAGGTGGAGGCAGGGGTGTGGTGTTAGCAAAGCCCGAGAGGACATTAAGAAGAGGGAGACAGTTGTCATGCTTTCTCTCTTCCACCATCCACAAATACCACCAAGCCACTGAAGTTCTGACCTAAAGGGAAAGTCAGAATGAAAGGAAAAATCAAGTTTCCTGTGGAGGGAAACCCAGGTTTTAAGTTTACTAAAAGTGTTAAGGTTAGAATGCATTTTGCCTTTGTTTTCTCTTGACCAAATCTGACTACTTATCCTTTGACTTCCAATCACTTACCATCAGATTATAGTTTAAAAAAAAATTGTTTTACCTAAAGTAGTGCATCTGATTTGAATGGTTTTGGAGATTCCACCTGATATTCATCAATCTTGCTCTTCTAATTTATTTATTAAGTGGAGCAGCATATGAGCTTATAGGGTCCAGTGGAACAACTGAACACTGGAAGACATGATTGCACTTGGGATTGGTGAATGTTGACTGGGTCATTCTTTTGCATAATAAGATTCCCAAAAGAGTGGTTGTGTAGAAACACTCAGGTTTGCTTGCTGGAGGCTGAGTGCCAACGGCCCAGGAGTGGTGGTGGGGGGAGATGGGCTCCAGGAGTGTGGGATTGGGAAGACTCAAATACTAGAGGAACAATCACAAAGCCCTCTTTATTTATCAGATAATTCATGATCTTTCAGACAGTACCTGGGCAGGAGTAAGTGTTTATCTTATTTGCAGTCAGCTATGCTAAATGGATCAAATACAGGAGCCTTAAGATAACTGTGGAAGTAACCATTGAGGTGCCCAGGTGGACTTCAGACTGAGATAATTGTGGATTTAAGTCTTCACTTGCAAAAACAAAAAGGGAATAATCTTCACAAAACAAAAAACTGTAAAAGAATAGAATTTTTATCTCTATGCAGATATAATTCAGGTAGTTCAAAATTGTATATTTGTGGGTGTTATTTTCAATAAATTAACTTGAAAGGATCATATATTGATATCAAGACTATACAGAAAGTTTGGATGAAATTAAAATATTGACAGAGAAACTGGGGGCACAGAAGACACACTGTTGATGCTATATAGGGTAGTGCATCCCAACCTTTTCCAGGCTGGGGACCCCTTTTTAAAAGAAAAATCTTTTCACCTTCCCCCCTGGTTGATTATGTAATCTAGCCCGCACTGGCTGACTCTGGCCCACACCAGTGAGACAGCTGATAAGCAAGTGCTGCCACCACCATTGCCCACACTGCTGGGGAGCTCAGCCGTGGCAGCTGTGGTCCCCTGCCCTTGTCCCTGCCAGGGACCTGCAGTGGCCCCATCCTCCTGCCAGGCTCCAGACACAGGAGAGGAAACACAGCCCTGGTGGAGAGCATCTGGGCTGTAGCTGGATTCTGGCCCCAGGTAGGAAGAGGCTTGGCGGACCCCCTGCAACATGTCTTTGGACCCCTGGGGGTCCCCAGACCACAGGTTGGGAACCACTGATATAGGGTTAATAAGACCAGGTATAGATTATGGATGCCAAGTCTTCAATTCAGCTTCTAAATGAATGCTTAAAACTAGAGCTGTTCCAAGCCCAAGTTCTGTGAATCTTATTTGGTGAACATTACCAACACAATCATGTGTGATGCAGGTAACTACCAGAGAAATACATATAAATTTAAGGATGAAATTGTTAGATTTAAACCTTAAGGCTAAGATTAATGGACACAGACGTAAGAGTACTAAACAAATATACAAGGACTGTTGAGAATTAAGTAGGCAACATTTAATTGTATGATGCAAACTGCCAAATGCCAACTATGTCAAAATTGGGTCAAAGGCTTGAGGCAAAAAGGAAAGACTGGAACAGATTAACATCATTACTCATGGGAAATCAACCTATATAGATGGATGGCAGTTTCGGATTTTGAATTGTTCTATAAAATAAAAGGGAAGAGTAAGACTATCAAAATACAATGAATAAAATTTGAGTTTATAAATGGAAAATGGAGTCAGCATGCCAAATCTACAGTGATGAATACAAAAACAGAATACTGGTAAAACGGGAATGGCTTTTTGTATCCCTGAATTTGGGATTAACACACCGATGACACAGAGATGTAGCCAGCCCCCATTTTCTGACCAGGTCCCTGACTCTCCAGGGTGGGCCCAAGGTAGGTCTGCTTCTGGCTGTGTGACTGGAAGCATCATGATGACACTCCAGTTGCCTAGCAACTGGAGCATCTGGAGGAGGAGGAGGGATGGGAAAGGCAGCACAGCCTTCACTGTACAAAAGCTGCAGCTGCTGGACAGGGCTAGAGCTATGCAAGCAAAGAACAGCCACCTCCACCTATCTGCTTGTAGTTCTGCCACTTGTGATTGTGGCCACCAGCTGTTGAGTGGTCTACAGTTGTGGCAGCAAGTTTGCATTGCTGCCAGGCACTGTGGTGGGCAGGCCTGCTAGCCAAATGGATGGGCCAATGCCCACACATACCGGCACCCTTGCTATGGTGCCACCCAACTCCACGCCCATTATGATGGCTGAAGATGTGGACACACTGTTGGCACTGACCGGAATAAAAGAGATACATGCCCAACGACAGCTGCTATCTGACACTATCACATCTTAAGGATAATCAGAAAGGGTACCTCAGAAAGCAGGAATCAATCAAATATTGTTCTTGTACTATCTCTATTGTTAATTAGGCATACAGTCTTGAAGGATACTTTACTTTCATCCATCTTCTGTGTTCTAAATGCATCATCTGTCTTAGTGTCTGTGCTTTGCACTACTTCCAAAAACAAATTCTCAATCACAGGTTACCATGACTAGCTACGTCCTCCTTTCAAAGTTTGTAAGCAGTTAGTACAGGTGAGCAATACATCCCTGTCTCCTCACAACATCAGGCTCATATTTTCCCTGCTGCTTCACAGCACATATATCAAGTTATCCCACTTCTTTCCTCACCTTTTCTAAGCTCCCACTTCTGTTTAGTATCATGCAAAGTAACTCACTTGTCATTTCTGTGGCTCATTGGTGATTTGTTTGCTACTGATGTAGTTCTCATATTTTCTTACTGGAATTTTTTCAGTATTTTCAATATTTTCTTTTACCCCCAGTTCTGTGTACCCAGAGTATGCAGTTTGCTCTCTCTCTCCTGGCTATGGTCAGATTTTAATTTGTCCTTGAAGAATGACTTCCTCAAAAGTTTGTTTTAATCATGTCACCTCCAACTACAAATGCAAATCTCATGAGCTGCAGCTGATGTATCCATTCATCTTTTGAGTTTCATGAGTCTTGATTCCTCTCATGAAAGTCTTGACTTACCAGTAGTCATTTGAAAACTCTCAGCTCAAGCACTTGAAAAAAAAAATGTAGGGCCTTAAAACCATTGTGATTGACTTGTCTACCAAATTCTTATGCCTGGCCATGTTCTCTCCCTCTCTCTCTTTTGTTTCTCCAATTTATACGTGGAATTGTGCAACTTTAAGACAGAGAACCACCCGTTTCCTTCATGTCTCGCAGACACCTTATTATTTAATGGTTATTAATAGTGCCTAATGTACACTCCTCTCAAGTAGGGAAAGAAAATAACTATTATGCTTTGCTTTTAGCTTTTGTCTCAGAACATGTTACTTCCTGATATAAAACAAGTAGTACTGCCTTCATGCTTCATCAAAGTTTAACATATTCAATAAAGTAGGGTGAAGATGTACATTTTCTTAATAGTCCTTTCATTTCTTTTGTAAAATGCTTAACCCTCCCCTCCCATTTGTGATGTTCTAGTTAAAGAAAATAAAAAACCTTGGAATGAATCTTACTCCTTGTAGCATATTTTATTAATTTAATGGGAAATCTGGTCAATATCAAAAACTGATTTTCCTTTTATGACCTCAAAAAAGTATCTTCCCAATAGAAAGAAAGTCATGCATTCACCGTTCATGCCTCTTCCCCACCTTATGAGTGTTTAGCTTCAGTATCAAAACTAGAGGTTAATGCAAGTTTTAGGGCACTTACTCATTTTTAGACACTTTTGGGGGGGAACAAATGTTAACAAGTGCCTTTCACCTAATGCAGCACACAGCCCAAATAAGTGACTATGCTGACAACATCCATATTAATCAGGGATAGACAAGATGGAATCCAGATGAAATTCTGTTCAATTCATGCAAGCAGTTTTCATTTTGAGTCCTAACTATACTTGACCTCTTTCAAATTTTGGTACCCAAGAAATATTATAAGATCTAGGTTCAATCATTTAAAAACACTTTGTGCCAACATAAAATTTGCATGCATCCATTTCTTCCCTCTCTGCAGGGCTCTCGTCTTTCTAGCTCATATCCACAAGACTCTCTTGCCCACCCCTCCTTCAATGTTTTCAAAGAGGTGGCATCTCTCCCTGTACTAACAGAATCTGAATGTGGCTCTTACAAAAAACCAAGACTGCTGCTCTCTGTATTTTAGAAGAGATCTTCTGGATACTTGTAGACCACTCATCATTTCCACTCCCCAATCCTTATATTTAAGGCAGCAGACAATCCAGTTCAAGGACTGAAAATCTCCAGAAGTTATTTCACAATAGTTAAGGAAACCTGGGAGATTTGTGGCTAGGAAGGTGCATGGACACATATGTTATATGATCTGAGTATGAGAGAAAAAGAGTGCAAGCGTGGCAGTGTCTTGGGTTAGAGAAAGCAGCAGGCTAGTTCCTTGGAGGAAGAGTCCCACGTACCTCTAAAACCAGCCAGAGATTATTTTGCACCTGGCTACACTGGCAAGGATTACAAAGTATACATGGCAGTGCATGCAGCAGAGGAATTTCCAGACTGTGGCTTCTTTAGAGGAGCAGGAACCTCCTGAAGACCTGTAGGCTGTTTGAAATGGAAGCTGTGACTCCCTCTTTGCAAGGTGACCAGAAGACTGCTACAGGTGTAGTGTCCATCTTGAAGAGTGGAAAGGTAGCTCTTGAACCACAAGATATAGAAGCCCTACTCTGAAGATACCAGAGAGAAATAATACCCTCAATTAGCTATTCCCATGTTGTTACAGGGAACAATGAAAACAGTATCATTCAATTATGTGATAAATGGGAATGTGTAGTGAAAGGAAATAAATATCATTGGTTAGAGTTTTATGCCTCGGTCTTCCAGGGGAGAAATGTAGGTCTTCAATGGTGAGAAGGGTGAGCAATCATGTCAGCAGCTAACGAAATGAAAATAAATGAGAGATTTTTGTGGTTAAGTTGTGGTAGTAAAATAGATATCTATCAGTGAGGTAACCATTAAATCAGTTTATGCCAGAGTGAATTATATATTGTGTACTATGCAGAGAACTGTTTAAGTCTCATTAGATACAGTGATTAAATTACTATACAACTAATTGTAATTAAAGTATACACAAGTCTGATGGTCAGACTGTGTCCCCCTCTCCACATTCAGCAGAGAGAGAAGTCATGGACACATGCATGTGAACAGCAGGTGAACACCAGAAAGTGATTCCTGAAACCAGATTGTGGTCCCTGAGGCTCAGACATGAAAGGATTTGTCCATGTTCACTCAACAAACAGGCAAGAAGAGAGTCTTCAAGAATAGAATTTAAGTCTCCTGAATCCCATCCAAGTGCACTATAGAGTGGCCACACATCACTACACAATATGCCCACTTTAACTAATGATTTAGGAGTGTAATGTTTGCCCAAAGTACAGATCTGAATGGGCAGTTGGGTATTTGGATACCAAAGAGCTACAAAACCTCCTACTTGAGCACAGCTAGGACTTTGTTTATCACAAGTTAAAAATGGAATATCTTTAGTTGCTCAATGATCTCAGCAGATGGAAAGATATACTTGTTATTAATATCCCGAGTATGATTTCACTCATCACCACTCTTATTCCTTTACATTCTGTGGATTTACTCACAATTTACACTCATCTATAAAGATCAGAAGAGACCCATTAGGTTAATACGCTCTTGTACAATACCCATGGAATTATTGTTCTTGCTTTTCATATGTAAAGCTTTATTTACTTGAAAGTGGCATTATCCCTTAATGCATTCATTACAGGGTTGACATTTTACAGGCTTCCACTCCCTCCATTATAATCTGATTGCCAGGAACATTCACTTTTATTGAAGACTCTTATAAACATTTATCTGTTAGATGTTTTCAAAGCTACTTCCCATTTAAGCAGCAGGTTGTTGATATTTTTTCCCCATTTAATACCATTTTCTTTTCATAGGTAGAATGAGTTACTCTTGTTTCTTTTCTTGCTTATGGTCTGAAGGAAGCTGCTGTCATCCCAGAAGACTATTCTCATTGAAAACTTCATAAGAATAAAAAGACTGGGCAAAGGTTCTTTCCTGTTGTGGGATGAGTTAGGAAACAGAATTCTGCTTTCTATCAAAGAAACAGTGATTCTTTTAAGAGAGCCACCATCACAAAGCTTAGAAAAATCAGACTGACTGAAAAAAAATCTGAAATACAATATTTGGGTTTATTTTTCTTCTAATTGCTTGACTCCAGGAACCAAGACTTTAATAAAGGAAGCAACATTGTGAAACTTGCTATAAAATTACAATTGCTGGCCACATTATATTGCTACTAATACCTTTGCTTGAGACTGTCAGTTTCACTTTGTGTTATGTTTTCCTTTCAAGTTCCTATTGCTACTGTAATGTTTATGTTCCAAATTCTGGAACAAATGTGTATTTGGTTTAATAAAGAATAATGCATATCCTCTTCAATAGATAGAGTTCTCTTTACAAAAGTGGTCATTATAATTATCCTAGTTATAGTGCTAGAGAAACTGAGGCTCAGACATGAAAGGACTTGCCCACATTCACTCAACAACAGGCTAGAAGAGGCCCCCAGAATACAATTTCAGTCTCCTAAATCCTACTAGGCCCCAAGCCTGCTTTTTGTTAAATGCAAACATTTCCATTGTTTTAAGCTATATAAGAGATGGGTTATGCTATGAAGTTTATATTTAAATTTAAAACTGGGTGGAGGGCAAAGTTAAGTTACAATATTCCATTAAGCTATTTGAACTGGACAAACATTTATGAATAACCACATTTACAGAAATGTACATTCTTTAAATGGGTCCTTTTTAGAAGCTACCAATCACAGTATTGAACTGAAAGGATCATAGCTCCAAAAAGAAAATATAAAGTTATGAAATATTTCCATAGTTGACTTATCATCTATGGTTGCAAGAAGACCATTTGGGGGCATGAGATGAGAGGGAGGAGGAAGGAGATTGGGAAACAAAGAAAGTTGGCAGTAAAACCCTTTCAACATATGCAATTGCTCTCTGAAAAACTTATGGCTGCTGTGACATCTGATTCTGAAATGCTCATAGACACTATTATTATAATACTGAGACTGAAATTAAATGTTTACATTCCAGAATTGTCATCCTTAAAAATTCAGTTTGCAGGATAAAAACAAAAAAAAAATTAATCTTTGTCCAACCGTTACAATACTACTAAATCTAAAATTGAACTCATAGTACTCATGTATTTTAGATGTTAAAGAAGGAAACAATGGAAATTGATTCCTTTGTTAGGAGTTACATTGGTTCTTGTTACACAGTTTGACCCATCAACTTGAGTAAAATTAATACTTTTGTCCCTCCACACCTCCCACATTTATGTCATTTTTCTTCCCCCTGTAAGCTTTGTAGTTGACTATCCCATTTTAGGCCTATCTCCTGTAAGGTGTTGAATTGCTTCTCTAAGATCCTGAGAAAGCTCAGCTCCCACTAAAGTCAACATGATGCTTAGAACATTAATTATCTTTTTATCTGTTTATTCTCATGCAAGATTCGGTCTGCAGTAGAGCAATGCTATGCTGCTTTAGGGATAAAATACATTCCCCTTCATGTGGTCAAGGGTACTTAATTTTCTGGAATAGCAAATTTTTATGGTAGCTAGCATCCCAATAGTAATTACAGTAACACAGGAACTTGGAAAACTCTACTTTCAGAAAGTGCTTCATGACAGAACAGTGCATGCAGAGAAAGGAATAAAGCTTTAAACGTATTGGTTTGAGCAATGGTCTTGTAGCCTGAGATTTTTGCCATCTCTTTAATATCACAGAAAATCTTGATTGAATAAAGACACATATGAGTAGGAAAATAGTGTAAGGCAATCTGGTAGAAATTTTGTGTTAAAATAAGGTTAGAAATAGTATAATATGTAATGATTAGTGGTAAAGTATTCATAAGATATCATTTACAAGTGTCTAAAGCAAAGCTAGTATTCAAAAGGCATTCAGCAAGTGAAATCTGAGGGATCATAGGGAAACATCTCTTTAAGGAAAACTAGGTCAAGATAGAGGAAGATTTTAAACTTTTGAACTCACTCAGTCCCCCTCCCATCAAGTATTCTAAGGTATCCACCCACTGTCAAAAGGACCCATCAAAAGTATTGATTTTGATCATGCACTGTGCAGGTGATAGGTGAAATCATCCTTTTTCAATTGGATGAGGATGAAATCACATCTTTTGTGAGTGGTCAAGAGGAGATGAAAGTGATAAGAGGGTGTATAAAAGATGCTGCATGGCAGCAGAGTTTTGGAGATCTCTCCCACTCCTTACTGGGTTCCACTAGCCTCTGGCTACGTTCCCTCTGCACTAAGGAATCTCACTCACATTCATCCCCAGAGAGAGTAACAACGTCTCTGGTGGAACTGCACGAGCTAAGTTGCAGGACTTAGTCTCATAAGGGCATCCTCCGGACTTAGTCTCTGAGCTGGGTCTTCGGACTTCATCTCAGCAGGGCGAATCCGAACTTTCATACTTGCATGCACTCCAGACAGGCAGATAACTCAGTCCTGCTTTAAGTCTGTGAGCAACGAACAGCACTGAGGGCTCAAGGCTCTGAAACTCGAGCACAGCAGGGGCCTCACAGCAGCTGCACCTGCAAGCCTTCGAGAACTTTCCAAGCTGCCATAGTTCCAGTCGCCACAGAGACCACAGCAGAACTGAGGAGAGCAGCCGAGGAGAAAGGAACAACTGTTACTACCACCCGCTAAAGAGGTCTATTTTCTTCTAAATCTGTGGTAAGAAAAGGGGCCCAAGGAGGGGAGGACAGTGATAAAAGCTTTAAGACCAACAGATTGTTTTATTGCTGACAGGGGGCCCAATCCTTACAAAGTAATTTTATGTTAATAAGTAAGCTGCCAGAAAGAGTGCAAGACAAGGAACCAAGACTAGGTTTTAAAGGAGTAATGTTAAGACTTGAGATCTCCCCATCTCATGGGCAACCGGCCCTTGCTTATGGGATGTTATAGTTTGTTAAGTGTTTTGTATTTGTTTCTAATGCTTTAATGAACTTTGTCTTGCTATTTAGTTTGTAATTATGTGTCTGTACCTATAAGAAGGGAAACCCAGCAAAGAGTATTCCATCCTAAACTGTCACTTTGTAAATCTCGCTGAGATATACTGTACAAGTATTGATTGATATTTTTCAGTCTTTGAATCTCATGATACTTCTGTATGATCTTAAAGTAAATGAAAATATGTTTAACATGTTTTAAATAAATGTTAATACTTGTTTTAAAGGAATTCTTGCTCTGAGTTTCTTCACTGCTCTGAATCTGTTCTTGATTGGTGAGCTGTAGCCATGTTTTTCACTAGGAGTTTTACCCATTTGGGCTGTACTGATCCCACCCTCCATCTCAGAACCAATCTGGTTTGGAGGCAATTAAATAATATTTGTTGCTCTCAGGTGGCTTAAAACCCGCATACGAGTTCTGGGGTAACAGTCTACCTAGGACAACACCAGTGCCTAGCTCAAAGTGACTGTGGCCAGTGCCAGATGCTTCAGAAGGAATTAATAGCACAGGGCAATTCATGGTAATGTCCTCCCCTGGCTGTCTTTGATAATAGTGACTAGTGGACCTATCTTTAATGAACTGATCCAATTGTTTTTCCAATACAAGTATACTTCCCGTCTTCACAACATCATCTTGCAATGAGTCTCACACGTTGTGAGCTGCATGAAGCCGTTCCTGATTTTTTTTTTTTTTAAACCTGCTAACTGTTAATTTCATTAGGTGACCTTTGGCTCTTGTCACACAGAGAGATATACACAACAATTGCCTATTCACTTTTTCCACACCCCTCATGTTTTAGAAATATTATATTCCCCCTCAGTCATCACTTTAAGACCAATAACCCCAATATCTCAAATCTCTTATTTTATTTAAGCTGTTCCTAACCCCTAATCATTTATGTCCTGCTCTGCATCTTTTCTGATTCTAATCCACCTTTTTCACATGACTTGACCACAGCTGCATGTAGCAGCATTCATTTATATAGTGGGATTATGATATTTGGTGTTTTACTGTCAGTTCCTTTCTCAGCGGTTCCTCACATTGTTTGTCTTTTTGACTGGGAATGCACTTTGAGTTGATGTTTTCAGGAAATACCCACAATGAGTCCAAAGATCTTTCTTGAATGGTAAAAGCTTATTTAGACCTCATAATATATGCGTAGTTGGTATTGTTTGCTACTATTCATTACATTGCACTTATCAAAATTTAATTTCCTTTACCATTCTGTTGCCCACTGATGCAGTGGAGAGATCCCTTTGTGACTCTTCACTTTGGACTTAACTATCTTTTTAATTTTGTAGTTCTGCAAATGTTGCCTCCTCATTGTTCATTCCTTTTCCCAGAACATTTATAAGTATATTGACTAGCATGGGTCACAGTACTGATCTTTGGGGAACAGTGCTATTTACCTCTCTATTGTGGAAGCTGATCATTGATTCTTAACCTGTGTTTTCTACTTTTAACCCAGTTACCAGCACACAGAAGGACACTCCTTCTTATGACTCCTTGCTTTGCTTAAGAGCCTTTGGTGAGGGAACATGCCAGAGAGTATCTGAAAGTCCAAGTTCACCATGTCAACAAGATTAACTTTTTCCTCCTGCTTGGTGACTCAAAACCCTGTAGATTGATGAAACATGATTCCTCCTTACAAAAAGCTCTGATGACTCTTCCAACATTTCATTAATCTGTGTGTCTGATAAATTTTGTTCATTAGTTAGTTAAAACTAGAATAAGTTTTCCTGGTACTGAAGTTAGGCTTACAGGTATATAAATGCCAGAATCACAGAGCCAGAAAAAAAGTTGCATTAGTTACCCTCAAGTCATCTGGTATCGGGGCTGATTTTAAGTGATAGATCATACACAAACTGTGGTTGCTCTGCAATTTCATAAATGAGCTCCTTCAGAACTCTTGGGTGACTACCATCCAGTCATGATGATTTACAACTGTTTGATTCTTCAATCAGTTTGTTCCAAAACATTTTCAATTGACTCAGTTTAAGACAGTTCCTTAGATCAGTGCTTCCCAACCAGTGTGCTGCAGCACACAGGTATGCCCTCGGGGCTGAGCAAGCATGCCACAGAATTTTTTTGGAAGACTATACGAAGAGTTCTGGATTGGCTCATGAACATTCATGGAGTTCATTTGGAGACGATATTGGTTGTGTGCCTCAAAATAATTAAAGTTATCAAGGTGTGCCACTGCACAGAAAAGGTTGGGAACCACTGCCTTAGATCTATCACCTAAAATAATGGTTTGTGTATGTGCATCTCTTCATATTCTCTGCAGTGAAGACTGATTTAAAGAATTAATTTAGGTTATCTATAAATGTCCATGTCTTCCCTGAGTGTTCTTTTAGACACTCAATCATCTAGTAGCCCTACTGACTATTTGACATGATTCCTTCCTCTGATGTACCTTAAGGGGGGGGGGGTTGCTATTAGTTTGTCTTTAGCTAGTTGCTCCTCATATTTTCTGCCCTGCCTTGTACACTTGATTTTCCAGATATCATTCTTTTTTTATTTTCCTCAGTAAGATTGTGCCTACTATTTTAAAGTATTTTTTTACTCTTCTGTTCAGGTTTTGAAGGTGGGGGGGTTGTTTGTTCATTTCTGTTTGGGATGTCCTTTCACTTTTTGTGTTGTTTTGTTTTGTTACTATGTTATGTATAAAATTTAGTTTTGACTTCTGTTATGGTGTTTATATATAGTCTCCATATAGACAGACATTTCACCCTTGTGACTATTCCTTTCAATTTCCTTTTAAATAGCTTCCTCTTTTTTCAGTTAGTTCTCTTTTTCTGAAGTGGTACCATGGTGGGTTTCTATGGCACCCCCTCCCCAGGATGTTAAATGTAATTACATTATGGTAATTATTACCAAGCAATTCAGCTATATTCACCTTTTAAACAAGAATCTGTGTTCCATTTAGCATTAAATCGATAACGGTCTCTTCCCTTGTGGGTTCCAGGACTAGCTGCTCCAATAAGCAGTCATTTAACGTGTCTAGAAATTTTACCTCTGCAGCCCTTCCCGTGGTGACATGTACCAGTCAGTATGAGGCTAGCTGAAATCCCCTATTATTATTGCATTTTCTGCCTCTGTAGTCGCCCTAATCCCCGTGAGCATTTCACAGTCATGGTCACAATCCTTGTCAGACACTCAGTAGAATATTTCTACTGTTGTTTTCTTATTATTCAAGCATGGAATTTCTATCCATAGAGATTGTATATGCAGTTTGATTCATTTCAGGATTTACACTCTATTTGACCGTCTTCTTTCACATACAGTGCCACTCCCACATGAGCATGACCAACTCCATCTTTCCAATACATTTTCTCCCGATATTTACTGCATCTGAGACCTTTATTCTGTCAAGTTTAAAAGATATCTTTTGCATCTTTCTATGCCAAACACTCGAGTTCACCCATTTTAGTATTTAGACTTTTAACATATGTCTAGAAGCACTTTTCCTCAGTGTTCAGTTGCTTGCATTCTTCATTTGTTATATTTAATTGGAGCTCTTATGTTCAACTGTTCCTCATTAGCTTCTGCCTCTACTTCAGTTGCTTTCTTATCCTTTTTACTAGGATCTAGAATTCCCCCTTAATGAAGTTCTCAGGGGACATCTCTGTCTGAACTATGTGCTCTGTCTGCTTAACAGCTCACTGTCTTATGCAAAACACTGAACGTACTGACAAATGTGAGTTGGCGTCTACAGGTGTATGCTGATATACAACTAAACAAAAGAGAAAACCATCACTACAGCTTACCAGATTCCTGACTCTAAGCATGAAAGGAGAAGATTTTAACACTTGGAGATTCTATAGTAAGCATACTACAAAAATGCAATAGGGCTGGATGAAAAGGAGAACAAAATAAAGTCAACTTATTAGTTGCAACGGGGAAATGCTGTACACATTCTAACATTATCTGCATGCGTTAGTCAGCAGCAAACCAAGAGGACCCATGTAAAATCCTAGAAGCATTCCAAATTTTTTGAAAATACAGGTCAGACAAAATATAGCTTTTCAATAATTATCAATATTCAGAAACAATGAATATATGTATGGCTAAAGTGCGCAAGATGGCTGACATACAATTTAAGAGAAGAACTTGTTCATGACATATTAGTAATAAAGACAAAAGATGCAAGGACTTAAAAGAGAATTTTCAGAGAGCCTAAACCAATTTTACTAAAAGATGCACAAAACTAGTAAATAATCTCACATTCTAATGGTGGGCATAAGGGGTGGAAATAGAATTCATCAAGTCTTTTCATGCATTCCCTGATGTACAAGGAGAAATACAAGATGATCTGTGCAAATATAATGTAGAAGATAAAGAGCATTAAAAAGGAAGATCCCAGAACATGGAGAAAAAACAAGGAAAAATGGCATGCACATGGGATCATTTGCAATAATTGCAGCAAGAGAAACCATTATGGCAACACTTGTTGAAAAGCAAAAAGCACTATATTGAGGAAGCAAGCAATGATGCAAGGGAGGATGAGACTGATGCAGTGCAAAACAGAAAAAATAAATAGTTTGTAAAAAAAACCACTCAAACTAGCATTAGATTGAAAGATAAGTGAGCAGCACACAAACAAAACATCAAATACACAGTAAAACATCAGGGAATGCTCTGGGCTATAAAGACTGTAGCATTGTGCAAGAAGGAAGAGAAATTCAAGTAGCGTGGCCAAATTAAATTCCTTTGATGGCACAATCACAATACCACAAGGACAATTACCAAGGCATACAGGCTGAAATGCCAGGAAAAACACAGAAGCCACTGCTTCATTTAAAGCAAGTGAATTTATTAACGTAGTGAAAATACATTGTGGTATCCCTACAGCAAAGTTACTTAGCAGGTAACTAGAGCTATTCGCCTATGAGTACAGTGGGAGGGGGGGGGTCAGTACTGCCAAAAAACTGTACTAAGTGGGATCAGCACCATAGGCGTTATTCTGGTATATAGCTACCGAGACCATGTAGCAGATCATGACTGCAGCCTCATCCATCTGCTGAAGAGCCCAGAAAGTAAAATTAAAAATGTCATTAAAACAAAATGAAATTGTCATTGTCTACAACACTTTATATGGGCTACTGGCTGACTTCCCATTGGCTACAACCTGGCTGATGAAAGGTAAAAGCATCTCAGCAGGTGCCCACCTCTATACCTATTAGGTCAGTTCAGAGATTTAGCGTTTGTAAGCTATTTGATAAATTTTCTTCCAAGACTCAGATGTGCAAACCACCAAGGTGACTACTGAACAAAAAAACAAAAAAAAAAAAAAAACACAAAAAAAAAAAAACAAAACAAAACAAAACAAAAACTACAGTATGGACATGCTTATTCCACACAGAAACATAGACATGCACAATTGAAAAGGACCTTAATAGGTTATCTATTATATTTGAAAAAGGCAGGACTACCGGTAAGTGTTCTCTAGACCATCCCTGGCAGGTTTTTGCTTAATTGGCTTTTAGTCTCCAGTAACAGAAACTCCACAACCTCCCTAAATAATTTGTTTCAGGGCATAACTATTCTCATAGTTCTACAGTTTTTCCTAATGTCTCACTTAAATCTCCCTTGCTGTAATTTAAGTCCAATATTTCTTGTTCTGACCACAACAGAACAATTATCCTCCTCTTTGTAACAACCCGTTATATATTTGAAAAGTATTTTGTTCCCATCAGGCTTCTCTTAACACTAAACAAACCCAGTTTTTTCAACTTTTCATGTATGTTTTCTAGATCTTAAATAATTTTTGTTGTTCCCTTTGGGACTTCATCTAATTTCTCCACATCTTTTCTAAAGTGTGTTGGTGCCCAGTACTTTAATAGAACCCTTATTAATGCTGAATAGAGTTGTGAGAATTCTTTTTCATCTTGTTTACAACACTTCTGCTAATACATCCTATAATATTCATTTTTTGCAAGCTATTACATTATTTATTTACTTTGATCCGCTGTGACGCAGATTTTTTCTATGATACTCCTTTCTAGGCAGTCATTTTCCGTTTTGTATTTCTGCAATTCCTGATGTATAACACTTTGCATTTATACTCATTTAATTTAATCATATCTAGATCAGACCATTTATCCAATTCCTCAAGATCATTTTAAGTTCTAAACCTGCTCTCCATAGTGTTTGCACCCCTTCCAGCTTGGTTACATCTGCAAAGCTTGTAAAGGTCCTTTGAGATTACCTAAATAAGTTATGAAGATATTAAATGTAACTAGATCCAGGACGGACCCAAACACAGCCATTACACATGTAAAGGATCTCGTGACTAATGAGCCTATCCTTAAATATTACAGTGGGAATCAAGATGCAGACAGAATCTGATGCCAGTAAGATAGGTTTGGAACATTTCTCTATAAAGGGGATATTCAATAGCTTTTACAAAGTCACTATCACCAATGGAACGAAGATGTTACCAGAATTCAGGTACCAGGATTGTCTTGGTGCCGTCAGAGCCAATAACCACACCAAGAGTGAAAAGGTATTTTCTTTATTGCATTTGTGATCACAAATGGGCCTCCTGCTCTGGTGGCAGAGAGACCCTGATTACATCAAATGGTCAGTTTATATACCCCTGGTATCTTGTTAGTCCAGCTATGCCTTATATGGTTACAAGTAAAACAATGATACATAATTGGTTGAAGATGATCTCAGGTGTGGGAGGTTGGGGTTTTTCGAGACAGGGAAGTTAGGGGATTTTGAAAGGAGAAGTAAGGGGATTTCTGAACTGGTATCTAGCTGATAAAAAAACAAAATGGCTTTGCTTAGGCTAAGGCAACTGCTATAGTTATCGAATGCAACTGTTATGCTAGCTATGCTTAGTGCCTGCTTACAAAGATATGCCTAGATTGAAAAGAATATCTATTAATTGTGTCCCTAGGTGAAAAGTTGTGACTAGTATGTTCAAGGACAGGAAGCCATTTGAGCAGAAGCTGATCATAAATCACCAGAAAGCATTTTTAAAAAGCTTCTGCTGGTGGCCTCAAAATGCCTTTCGTGCATGCTGCTCAACCTGAAAATACCACCACTTAAATGTAAATGTGAACAAAAGCAAAAATGTAAGATGTTCATAGCTGAATTCTTATCCAGAACAGTGCTGCAACGTGAAACTACAACTGAAAACTAAATATGAGATACTCAGTCAGATAGAAATACACAGAAAGCATAAACCAAGTCAGTTATGTGCCATTTTCTAACCTAGAGATTTTTTCTTAATCTGTACAAGACAGAGTTACACATTCCCCCCAAAATACTTAAAGAATTGAGATAAGCACCTAATATAACATCAGATGATAAAATAGTCAAATCATAACATACAGATTATGAAGAATACAAATTCTCTCAAAAATAAATCCAAATATTCTGGAATAGAAACACATGCCTAGAAAGCCAGAGAGGCCCATCTACTGGCCAAACAGATTGACATAGTTCACAACAAATATATATTTGGGGAAATGCAGGCCAAACAACCAGAGGATGCAATCAAAATATATAGCATTGCCAACAGACCTTTGAGGAGAATAGGAATGGCCATTTTCACCACAAACTGCACAAAACTACCTTATTATAGACTCATTTGGACTTCTGGGGAACTCTCAGAGATGCCTATAAAAATGAGACACGCCTTAATAAACTGAATGTGACTGTGATGCTCATTCAAGAGGATCATTTGTGTTTCCCAAACATTTAAATCTTTATAAATGTAGTTGAGATTAAGGGGATGCTCTCAAGAAGTTCTAATACCGCCATGATTTGCAGTGAGAGGAGGCTCATCCCTTCATATGTCTATGGAAGGCAGCAAGGATTAGAGAATATGATGTATTCATTTTCATGTAGTATTTGAGCCCAGAGAGTCAAAAATGTAAACAAAAAACACATGGGTCAACATTAAACAATTTTAAACAGAGCTTGGGATTTAGTGTAGAATCCTCATTTGCTTTGTGTGATGGCAAACACCACTCCCCCCCCCAAAAAACACACCAAACAAAATTAATAATCTCTTACAGATTAAAAACAGTTAAAGCATTTGATACTTGAAGTGCTGAATAAGACTTTCATTCTAACAATGTTTTTTACTCTTTTTATTTTCACTTTGAAGAATCTTTAGAAAAAATTACTCTCCCAATCCTGCAATCCTCCCTCTGACTTTTGTAAAGGATATACACTTCAGATATTCCTTAAAATGATTAATAACTAATGATTGTTTCTGGTCCACAATAACTGGAAAAAGCTATCCTTTTCTGTTCATCCCAAAATAGGATCCACAAATGAAGATAAGAAAATAATTCACATGAGAAACTTTGTTGAAGGACCGACATATCAGCCAATTGTGGGTGTAGCTCTCACCAACTATAGAAATAAAAATAATTAAATAGGTGTTTATCACCAAGGCAAACATCTCATAATTTGCATAAACCATTTTCTCTATACCAATCTTGCTAAAAACTCAAAGTTACCATTAAGAGTCACAGCCCGCTTTCTTTTCCAAAGTGGGCCACTAAACGCTGAGTGGATCAAGAAGAGATAGGTGGAGAATCTGCAAGTTAAACTGGAAATTAGGCCATAAAATTGAAAGTCAAATTGGACACACTTTACCCCAAGAAAAATACAAGCCATGTTTTCACCTCAAGTTATAAGCTACATATTGTATTTTTTAATACCATGAATATCTTTCTCCCCAAATTAGAGTCTGCACATTTGCTCGTCTTGAAAGTCAAATCTATAGCCTTTCACCTACAAAAAAGGTCTCTTGTACTATTTGAACTTCTATACAATGTAAATTGCTTAGTGTAATCCAAAAATGTACTGAGTGTGTTCTCCAAATTTAGAAGAGTATGAGCATTTCTTGGTTTTCATTGTAAATAACTGTTTTGCTCTAGAAATTATAGGAATTTGCTAGCACAAGAAAGAAAGGATAAATGGCGGAAGACAAAAAACAGAGCACATCTTTGAGATATTGAGAAGTTCCTTAAAAAAAGAGGACACCCTCTTTGACAGAGGCAAATAATGAAATGCAGTTCTTGAAATGAAACCAAGCCAAACCAAAACCAAAACAAGACTTTAAAGCCTTCTGCAAGAAAAAGGATTAAATAAATGTGTCCTACACCAGGGCCATCTACCGGATGCCATTGAAAGCAGCAGAAAAACCATGGTAAAAATTTTGAGCACCAATTTTATAAATGTCCATTAGTAAGCAGAAGATGGCTCCCTCCAAGGAGCAGTGAAACCAGGGTAAACAAAACTGAGGCCACCATATGCTCAAGAAAGGTGATTAAACTCAAAACACAAGAAAGCTGCAACCAACAGCTGGATCAGCCATATGGCACACCCTCCCTCACCCCAGGGTTGAGGTAAAAACGTATAAGACCTCATTGCAAAGATTATATTAAATAATAGTGGCAATACAAACAACTGCAGGTTGTCTTGCTGATTTATAGTCTCTAGTGAAATGACAAGTAACCACACTTAAGATTCTAACTCCTTTATTAGGCCAATTTTCTTGGCCTAGGAGAATGAAAATAATTTTTTTAAACATTGCTTTTAATAGTTTAAAACTGCCCCTTTTAGGCAAATGTAGTCAAAGAATTAACTATACTCTTGCAATGTCTTAAAAAGAAATGCAGCCTTGAAAATGTGATAAATGTCTTAGGTACTAAAGAACTGGGAATTGTTTATAAGTAGGGAAATGAGAACTTTGCTAATGTGTGTTGTTCTTTGACAAACTACTGAACATCAACTTTAATCTGCTCTGATTGCTTGCAAGACAGTACTTTGTGTGCAGTACACAACTGGTGAATTAACTGTTGGTTAGTTAAAATAAAAGTCTGCACCCTGATTTGAAAAATACAGTTAAAGTTAAAAAAGTTGATCTGGAAAGAACCCAGTATTAAACTACTATGTTAACATTCCCTGGACTCAGTAAAAAGAGTTCTCCTTTTGAATATGTACAGGCAAACTGAGCTTGTTAGATTTCAGCTTTAAAATCTAAATTGACCCTTTTCATTCCTACACACTCTCTTAGATGGCTCTAAAAATAAAAACTATCCTTCGGAGGAATGGAGAAACCATTAGTTGAAATGGGTGGGAACTGCTGTTACAGTCTGGTTCCATTTACTGGAAAACAAAAAAAGACATGTAGAAAAAAATCAGCAAAGTGTAGCTATTGTCTCTGATGTTGAACTGTTGCTTGCAGCTATGCCAGTTTAGAACTGTAGGCAAGGTTTGTGGCCTAATTACCCACTCTGAGACTTGGCAGACTCAAATGAGCACTTGGCTATTAAAGGCATTTGCTTTTAGCTGCATGTGTGGTCAGTGTCTTACCACAGTGCAGCAAAATACTGTTTTGCCTGGTGAAATCAGACTTACTGGACTGAAAGGGAAAAGACAGACTGGGAAAAAAAGAACCACGGTTGGGGAGAAAAAGATACACAAGGGGTTGGTAACAAAGTCTTTAGATTTAGTATTAGTTGACCATGACATTTACGTACCACTCTCTGACCCAATTTGATCAGGTCATCTATCAGAATCAGGACAAAGGACCATTGATGTCATAGGGGATCCTGAAGCCTTAAGAAACAGTGTATGTGGGGAGGGGTGGCAGCTATAAGGATGAAATTCTCCCCTTACTTTTCTGCTGTCTCAAAATCCATTAGCACCCACTAATTCCCATTCCCACTCCCAATAAAAAACATTCAGAGGATCTTAGAAGGAAGTAGTGCATAGAACAGCCCAATGTCTCATTGGTTTGTCCACTTAAGTAGAGTTTTCAAGACACCAATCTTGGTCCAGTGATTTTCAGTCCCACACATCTTTCTTACTAGGCATGATCTTAGTACAGTCCTTGAGTCACATCAGTAGGCTTTTTTTCTGTTTAGACTAACTTTTTTAATCTTTCTGCATCAACAACATTTATTGTTCAGGGCCATGATATATTTTGAACTTCTATCTGCTTCCCCAAAGTTAAGCTTACAACTCGAGTATATCTGTAGGCCCAGTTATTCTAAACAAAGATCAGCACATGGTCCCATGAGAGCTGTGTCAGATATTTTCAAAGATTCATGGAGTACGCATCCAGAAAGAACCACTGTGATCCTAAACTGACCTTCTGTAGAACTCAAGTTGTAAAACTGCCACAAAATAGTCCCTAGGAAATATCTTTTAGAAGAAAAGCATCCAATCTTTAGTCAGAATTGCCAGACATAGAAAAATTGACCAGAACCTTGGTAAATTGTTCTAATTGTTAAAAAATTACCCTGCCGATTAAAAATGTATGCCTTGTTTCTTGCCTGAATTTGTCTAGCTTTAACATCCAGTAACTGGATTATGTTGTATCTTTTCCTGTTAGTTTGTAGAGTCTATTATTAAATATTTTTTTTCCTGATCTACATACTTACAGAAGGTGATCAAAGTTATCTGTTAACCTTCTCTTTGGTAAGATAAATAGATTGACTTTGTTTAAGTGTATCACTGTGGAAGTAGGTTTTCTAATTCCCTAACAACTTGTTGCAAATCTTCTCTGAACGCTTCAGTTTATCAACATCCTTCTTGGGTTCTGCGCACCAAAACTGGACACAGCAACTTTACCATTATCAAATAAACAAATAAAGAACTCTATTCCTACTTGAGATTCTGCTGTTTACGTGGCACTTAAAGACTAACAAATTTGTTAAATGAATTAGTCTTTAAGTGCCACAGGACTCTTTGCTTGTTTTGCTGAACCCCCTTTGGGATCCTGTTTATGCATCTCACATTAACTGTTTCATTCACAGTCTTCCATTGGGAGCTCATATTCATCCACTTAGTCTGAAAAAGATTGGTTGTCATGATGGGTGACTGCTTCACAAGGTAAAGTCCCCCATCCTACAAGTATGGGGTATGATCTTTTTTCCCTAGAGGTAAACATTTACATTAAACAACAAAAAAGCCATCTCTTACAAGGATCCAGCTTACCAAGTGATCCAGATTGCTCTGTCAGTGACCCGCCCCCCCATTATTTACCATTTGACAAATTTGTGGCATCTGCAAATTTTTAATCAGTGACTATTTTGTCTTTCCTTCCAGATCAGTGATAGAAACATATAATGTAGGGCCAAAAACAGCCGTCTGCAGGATGCCACTAAAAACACACTTACACAATGATTCCCCATTTACAATTGCATTTAGACCTTTCAGTCAACTTTTAATCCATTTATTTTGCCTTCCTCCTTTAATATGGTTCTATTTTTTTTTTAATCAAAATGCCCTGAAGTACTGAGTTAAATGCCTTATTTCTGTCTAAATATATTACCTCAACGTTATTTACTTTGTCAAACAAACCTGTAGCCCTATGGAGAGGGAGAAGAGAGGAAGTTAGATAGTTTTATGGCAAATAGATCCTATATTGATTTATGTTAGTTGATAAAGAATTAAAAGGGTACTATAAGACTCCTATTAACCACTCCATTATTTTGTTTAAGAATGATATCAAATTGACAAACCTGTAATTTCCAAGGTCATCCTGTTTACTCTAAGTAGTGGCACAATATTAGCTTTCTTAAGGTGTCCTGGTACTTCCTCAGCGTTCCAAATATTACTTTAAAAAAAAAAAAAAACATTAACCATCCTCTTTTAAAACTCATGGATACAAGTTATCTGGACTGCCAGGTTTAAACAAATTTAACTTTAATAGCTGCTGTTTGACAACCTCCTGAGATACAATACTTGTGCAATACAGTGAACGTTAGCATATAATATGACTATATCATCTATTTTACCCAAATACACATTTCTTGAAAACTTCTTTTCCTGAACTGTTAGATTTCTCTTCTTTCCATCAAGTAATGGACCAGTACCATTATTAGGGCAGTTGTATACTTTAAAAAAACACTTATTTCTGTTAAGTCTGCTGGCCAGGGAGTTCTCCTTGGTCTTTTTGCTTCTCTTATCTATTTTCTACTACTCCTAGTTTCTTGATCTATATTTATTACTATTAACTTTTTGTTTCTAATTATGCATGGAATAAATATATTTGGAAGTGATAGACTCCCCAGATAGTCCTGCTAAAGTGCCTCAATCCTGATATGGAAAAAAAAAATTTGTAGGTGTGAGAGAGAATCTCATTCTCCATACAAGCACTAGCTTCTCTGCTGAAACTTATGGCAATTTAATATATTTTTATAGCTGTCTTCAGTTCCCACTAAACCATGTCTTTTTTTTTTTTTAAATCATGAGGCCTTCCTTGCATCTGGCTTTTTGGACTTCTGGTAAAGTTTTCTCGAAGTAATCCCAGTTATATTTTTTTCCTGATTACGTTCTTCCTCCCAGCTTATTTGACTAAATAATCTCTTTTCAGCTTTGTGAAAATGGACATTTAAAAAAAAAAAAAAGAGTATATATTTTATTGATGTGGACTTCATTCTGTTATCAAATTACAAATTTGATCAGAACATAACTATCTGATCTTAAGTTACCATTAATTAGTAGTTCTATGAACATTTGCTCTACATGTATCAAAATGAGTTCTAATATAAAATGTCTTTGTTGGATATAAACACTTTCAATGTTAGGAAACTGTGATGTGTAACATTTACAATTATGTTTTAGCCCTGCAGCATGATACCACCAGGTTACGTCACTCAATCTGAAGCCTCAATGACCATACAACTCTTTCCCCCACCGCTCCATATTATAAGTAAGTGTATAAATAGTTGGTCATGTTCTGTATTGTCTACAGTAGACATCGAGTAATGCTGCCATGCTGTGCTTTGCCTTCTCTTTCTATACATTAATCCAGAAACATTCAACATCATTTCATTCTAAGTTTTCAGTGACTCAAACAGGTAATGACATTTATGACAGACAGCCATTCCACTTTTGCTCACTAATCCTTCTTAAAGAATTAATGAATTGATTTTACCATTCTAATCATGCAAATCATCCCACCAAGTTACAGTAATATCATTTGAACACTGTCATCATGTTCCAGCTTTTTGTCCTATTATGGCAGATCAAACCACTTCCTAAGGGTGGATGAGGCCCAGTACGATTAAACCATTCTTACAAATGGGGAAAACTAAGAAAGAGGAAATTCATAGCAGAGAAAGAGAAAAAATAAGGATTTTTTTTTTAAGTCCTATAATTTTCATCTAACAACTTCATCTCAGTGTATGAAGGATGTCACAGAAGACAGAAAAATTGGAGGTTAGCTTTTGAAACTTCTAGAAGGAAAAAACCTCAAGCAGACTCATACAGTATGATTGTCAATAAGAACTGCAGGAACTACAAGATGTCAAATCTGAGATCTCAACCCCAATTGCTTACTTCGTCCAAGTGCAGAGGCAAACAGTGACAGCAAGGAGCTAGTTACAGGTCTCTTATTCAGGGCCACAGATTCCAGAACAATCTACCAGTAGGACTGTATATTTTGCCCTTACCTCCGCTTCAACACGGTCTCCTCATTCTATTTACACCAGGGCAATATTTCTCAATGTCCTATCTGTGGACCAACACTAGTCACTGATATCTCACCAACACAGTTCAGGAAGGCAGCAAACTGAGCTCTGGCATTAAAAATTACCCATCTTTTTCAACAAGGGGGTGGGGTCTGCTGCATCAAGCCAGTGAAGAGTTCTCTTGGATTTAAATAGGGCTACCTCCTGACTATTACAAAAAGGTGATTTTGCCTTCTTTCTACTTCCCTTACTTCTAATATGCTGTTCCACACTGTTTGAATCTAAACAACTGCTTTGATTTGCTGAAACAGTCTGACCTGATCCTATGAGTTACTCTTCTCTGCATTTATTTTCCTCCCACTGTGGAAGTTCTCCATCATTAAGCATCTGATGAAGTGGAATTTTCTCCCACAAAAGCTCCTGTGATAACCAATTTTTTAGTTATTAAAAGTTCTACAGGACTCCTTGTTTGTTTTGCTGAACTAGACTGACAGAGCTACCCCCTTGGAGCTTGCACAGGGAAGTTTTCTTGCTCACCATCTGAGTGCTTTAAAACCTGCTGGGCCATAGAGTTCATTTCATGGAGAATCCAGCACACTGGAACAGTATATGGATCAAAACTCAGACTAATTTTATGTACCAGCAGATTATTTTTTTTCCCAAGATTCTTACATTAAAATACAGAATGTCCAGACTTCCATTAAAAAAAAAAAAAAAAAAAAAAAAAAAAAAAAAAGTCATGCACAGCATCAAGTAAGAGAAATTCTATACAATTCTGAAACAGAACAGCTGTTTACATCCATAGTATTATTAGCTTAAAATATTTGTTCATGCACCATCAACAGAGTATTTATAATTGACTCCACTGACCATTGTGAAATTGCTTTCAAAGTGAGGGAGAGGCCAAACATATTTGGCACTCAGTGTTCCTTAAGCATTTTGGAAGTCACTGGATCAAGCGAGCAAGAATGATTCTTTAATCTAGTGGTTAGGGCACCCACCTGTGAGGTGCAAGATCAAACAGCCAGTTTCCCTCCTCCTCCACTAACTACTCAAGCATATACAAAGTGGAACTGTTTTGACAGGAAGAATTAAGGAAGCACCATATCAGAATTTACCAGCATGACTGGTTAGATCCTTCAGAGTTTGAAGAATTCCTCTTCCCCACAGGTGGAGGCAGGGAGAATGGAAGACTTGAACAGGACTCTCCCTTATCTCAGGAACAATGCTATCCACAGGTCTAGAAGTTATAAAGGTGGGCACCGTTTCTTACTGTTGCCACTTATACCATATTTTCAATGGGTGCAACAAAGTGATCTCTGAGAACTCCTGCATGATCAGGCCCTACAGGCGACTTAAGTCAAGGATCATCTACTCTTCCATGGACAATGGATTGAACTTAAGCCATCCAGGAGATAAAGATCTGGACACTTCAAGTGAAACATCAATGTGCAGGTTCAAAAACACCTACTTAGATGCTCTGAAAATTTAGGCAGCAATTGAGTTTAGACACTACAGCATTCAGAGGCAAACAAGAGGAGTTTTGTGAAAACAGTGGTGCCTAAAACTGGGATTTAGGTACCTAATTGTCTTCCTAGCAGGGCAAATTGACCATTTCAGATGTTACTTAAGGTAGCAGAAGAGCTATGTAAAGTGACAGTTATGACAGCAAAATGACCAACCCACCATTCACATGTGAACCTAGGTGAGGAAACTGAGTCAGCCACTTTCCAAGTGTAAGAGCCAGGGGCTGAGGCTGGGAAACTGAAAGTTAGATTCCAGAAGAGCCCCAGAGAGACCAAGCTGCTTGTTTGTGACAGCAGTTGTTCCTCAGTTGAGATGGCTACAAAAGGAAGTTTATTTGGGATATCTATGCCCTCTCTGTTTAAGGACCAGGGATTTGCATCTATTCTATATAAAAACAAAATCACAGTACAAAAATACCTGTACTCAGTGTCAGCAATTTATGATCCAACTGCAGAATGACCTGGAAAGACCTAGCAATTAGCCATCAGTCACCAAGGGTGCAGTGTTATTGTTAGAGATAGACCCAAACCAAAAAAGCCAGAGCCTAATAGCATTGAACTTTGGAGATCAGATTTAGGACCAGAACCTGGATATGGAGTCGAATTTTTCAAATGGGCTCCATTTTACTAGTGACCTGAACCAAATTGACAGACCCTGCCCTTTTGGGAAATACAAAACCCATGTCTAGGTCTGTATTTTGTTGTTTAGCCCATTTTTAATATTTAGAACACAACCACAAAAATTTCATCATATGTAGCAATCTACATCTGCCCTTACATAACAAGTACATAATAGAGATAGATCATGATACATTAGAGAAATTAAGTATTATTATGTGGGCTGGCATTATTGTATTCAACATTTTAATACTAGAATAAATTAACAACAGTTTGTTGGCCAAAAGCAAAAGTAGGTTCACTGAAAATTCAATAACGGAGAATCCAGGAAAATATGCACAATATATGAACAGATAATTCAGCCACAAAAATCAATGTTTACACAGAACAAACAAGCATCTTCTTAATTAATCTTAGTTTCTGATAGTGTATCAAATGTGGTAAAGAGAAACATCAGCACTCATTAGCCCATTTTACTATCAATAATCCTATAAATTAATTTGATGATCCAGGATTACTGTCCCTCTTACAGAGATATACTTCTGTTATAGGGATTAGTTTGACCACTTGGTGGGAAGATGACAAAATTACTATGAAAAGTAAATTATTTCTCAGCTAAAGCATGTTATCATTTTCACAATGCTGTAAAACCTGACAGTGAGGACTGTTTTGAAAAGCATGATCAGCACATTTCAGGACAGTAGGATTCTCTATTGAAGGTTGCACAACATTATTAAGAACAAGTTACACAAACCTTAGATACCTAGACTCCTACATCAACATTTTCTCCTGTGGTCTTGTGAATGCCTGAACACATTCTTTTTAAAAATCAAGGCAACCAGAGTCAGGGCATCTGTGTTTCCAGGCCTGGAGAGCAGCCTGTGCTTCTCAGGAGCCAAGTGTTTAAGAGAGACCTTAAGCTACCTTTTCCCTCTCCTTAAACTGGGGCTCCTAGGCTCCAATTTACTTTCTAAGTATAATATGGCTCAAAGGGCTAATCCAAAAGCTCAGGATTGTTGCATAACATCAGGGGTGTCCAAGTTACAGCTAGAGGGCTGGATCCAGCTGGCAAAGCTAGTGCTTTGGACTGTACCTGGGAGCTTTCTGCAGCAGCAGTGAACAGCAAAGACAGGATGCCACCTAGCCCCGATTCTGACTCACTCACATGATCCAAATCATAGCAGATGGGAAAAAAAAAGGAAACACTCCAGCACTCCCGGCTCAGCTGTGCTGTGGTCTGCCAACTAACCAAAGTCTCAGTCACAACAGGCTGAGCTGGGCTCCCAGAGAGCCCCTGCACAACCCCCTACCCCAACCCTTCAGTCAGTCAGCATGCTAACTTGATTAACAGAACATTGCAAGAATCACAGATAAGAAAGCAAAAAGTAGCAGGGGCCCAATCAAAGGCCAGCATGCTGAATGATGGACAGTGAATGGTTGGGAGGGGGATAAGAATCCAGCCTGCCTGTGGCTATGACTGTGACAGAGTGACTACCTGCCAGCACACAGCAGGGGCAGTGCAAAGGAAGGGGAAGGGGTGTCCGGGAGCTGCCCAGCAGGAGAGGGTTTGGGAGCAAGTGCAGGGAAGGGAAGCCCACAGCTAGAGAAAAGAGAAGGTGTCAGAGAGCCTGTGGGGTTGGGGAGGGGAAAAAAGGGAGCCCACAGCAGTTTGAACACGGAGGGTAAAAGGTTGAGGAGCCTGTGTGGACACAAGGCCCACGGCAGGTTTCCTGCCCTCCAGTGTGCCCCCCCACACACACACTGAATGAGTTTGACACCCTCAATTACAGCAACTTTGTAGCCATGTTCTTTTTTCTGGTACCAGGAGATAGAAGGTGTGGTACAGCAAGAACTACAACACTTGCAGCGGCATCAGTTGCAGAGGGCTGAGAGGGGGAACTCCCTCCCTCCCTCCACTTCTCAACATTTGAGCAAGTACAAGCAAACAAAACAAAAACAAAAGCCTATAAAGTTCCATAGGTTGCAGAGAAGTGGTCTTCCACTAAATCAGCATGGCTGCTCTTGGATCAGTCTGTAGTGCTCTCCAGTAGTACTGTCACAATGCCACTGAAATCTGACCTGGCTTTCCTTCTGTACAAATGGAAAAAGCAGTCAGACCAAATTATAGTTAGTGGCGTTGCAATCTGGTGCAAGTTTGGCTGGGCTGCCCAATCCTCCAGACGCCAAGACAGCCCAGCCAAATGGTGTTGTGACCTGGTGAACAAGAAGTTTATTTCTTTACAGGAGAGCACAGGGCTGTCCAAAGAGAACTTGACTCCTGGAGGCGCTAACACATGCACTGCGTAGGTAAGAGTGAACGCAGACCTCCCAGCTAAGGGAGACCCAAAATTCCCAGCAGGAGTTGAGGAGCAAGACAAGCAGGAAATGGAAAAAGATCCTGATGGAGACAGAGGCAAGGGCCAGAATTTGCTTCCCTGCCAAGAAATATCTGAATAGGTGGAACTGGATCTCTGCCATGGAGGATCCCCCGTGTCAACTTTAAACCACAGTTAAGGCTCCTTGAAGTGATCTAAGGCTGATTTTACTAGGGCCAAGCATCTTTCTGCAACCAAGTACTGACAGTGGCATAGGCACTCCCATTTGTTATATTACATGGCATATTTGTTAGCCATATGCCAGTCTAATTAGGGTAGAACACATGTTAAAAGGCTAGATGTGTCTCAGACCTTATTTAGGTGGAATTTAATGAATTATCCTAGCTGTGGATGAAATTTCCTCTAAGCCAATATTGTGCCTCACATGGTGGAAGCTCCATGGGAGGTGATGAGAGTGATTGGCTTAAGAAGAAGTGTAGAGGAGGACCAGCTGCTTGAGTCAATCCGCTTCTTTGGGAAGAAAGCCCAAAGTCTGTGACAAATTGTAACTGATGGCAACACTGCTGGGATCATTAGCATCCCAGGAAGGTGGTATCAGCTCATAGCTGTGGTGAGGAAACAAATGGCAGCATCAATAAACCATGCTGCCAGGGGTCTTGGTAGCCAACCAGGAAGTTTTAGTTCTGTGAGTCTGACTAGGAATGCTAAAGTTTGGGCCCGTGGTTTCCCATGGGCAATATTTCCGCTTCCATCAGGTCTGGAACCCCAGGGAACTGTTTCCTTTTTAAAATGCAAGCACATTTAGTGCTTATGAAGCTGAAGGATGATCACCATCCAGAATGAGGACTTGTATTTATTGGTTTGGCAAAAACTGCCTCCCACAGCTTTTCCATTGCATTGCACCTGTGAGTGAAAGCTTTGATTAGCTGCCTCTGAATAAAGGCCTGCCAGTTATAATATTTACCTAGTATCTTTTAAGTGTCTAGGTAGACAAAACTGTGGTGGGGGGGGGTCATTCAAGTATTGAAGAATGACAGGGTATCAATATTAACATTAGGAGGCTATGCTGTGCTCCTCTGGCTGTCAGATGCAATCCTTACAGTTGTTTCCATGACTAAATTAGGTGAAAAGTTGGGGTTCTGACTTTTTATGTAACCTTTCCAGGATTTACTATACTGTTATAGCCCTGTCTGCACTAGCCAGCAAGCCTATATTAATATCTTTCCATCAGAGATGTGCCATTACAGAGTATTGGGTATCAACATCCCAAACTTTGGAGGAAGACTGGGTCTGACTCCAAAGCCAAATCCAGACATTGTGGTTGGACATTGTCTGTGTTATTTGTTAAATCAAAATCCTGGTTCAAAACACTACAGAACTTCTCAAACATTTTACTTTGAATCCAAATAATTTTGCAGCTAGAGCCATTGCAGCTTTCTAATTAGAATGTAGCTTATTACCAAATCATATTAATGCAGACAGGACAAGCCAAGTAGTACGGATAAGGTTGGTTGAGCTATTTCTTATGAATTAAGAATTTGTTCTTGCACAGAATATAGCCTATGAAAAAAAAATCAAAAGTATGTTATTTCTAAGTATTTCCCAGCTGGTTTGGACACATGTTTTAGGCTGTAACTTTTGGAACTGTTTGCTTTAAATATTTGCTGTTCGTGATTTGAGGTTGACCACATAAATCACATGATATTTTTTCTGCTTCCTAACTGGATGAATAATGAAACATTTGAACAGGAAGAATGAATAACAAAATTGTAAAGTGTTGCCTTTCCTGTACAAGTTTTAAGCCTGTAATTATTTATGCTATGACACACACAAAGAACTTTTGATCTTCATCGACATTTTCTGGAATACCTGGCAATTATCCAACTGCTCATTAATAGTAAATAATAAATAAGACAGGGTCCCATGAAGTGAATCAACTAAACACTGCACTTCTAATTGAGAAAATATTGACAAATCAGCCTCTCTTATAACAGCCATGTTATCCTGGATACTTTGAAACAAAATGGACAAATTAAGAGCACAATGTACTATTTAAATAGTAAATACTTAATTTTTTCCTACAAAAACTTAGGTGGCCTCTGTAATTCTAAAAAGAAGCCATTTTCTACCTTCACATATAGTTCACAAGACTCCATGCTGCAATATTTCTCAGGAAAAATATTGCTTAAACTGTTAAGTTTTATGTTTCATCAAGAGTTACAGCAGGCATGAAAGTTGAAAGTACTTTATGTCATTCTCACAGTTCCAATGGGGCAAATTACTTTTTAGATAATTAAATTTAATACTATAAAATGAAATTTTTCAATCCACATTACCATATTAAATTCTGTTAATAGTGACTCCACACACAAAGAAACACAGTGCATAATAAGAAATAAAAAAAGTCTTATAGCTTTAATGGTGGTAATAGCTTGCACTTTACATCATATTGTCAAAAAGTGTAATAAAATTGGAGGGCTCCTCCAATCTCAAATGACACAGCATTTATGTTTATTGATTTAAGTTTTAAATACAATAAAATGAAAGAAACACTCAAAATTAATTTAAGATCATGAAAATAAGCCAACATTTTAATAAAAAAGTCTAAATGAAAGACAAGTTACTCTTTTGAGAACTAACAGTGTTAATAATTACATTATAGAGAAAGCAGTAAGCTACAGAAAAGGAAATCAGACTGTAGAAATAAAACTTGTAGCAAGGCCTGAGAAATCCCAGGAAATTTCCCTTTCCAGGTTTCTTGCTCCCCTTATGGGGAAGGAGTTTGGGGGTCTACGAGGAGACAGTGTATGCAATTTATAAGCTGCACAAAATAAAGGAATGAGAGTTGTAAACTCATGGAAAGCTAACTTCTCCATGGTGTCTCCTAGTCTTCATTCTCTATAGCACTACTGTGCCTCCACCACAGGCCTACACAAGAACCTTCAGAGAAATCCCAGCTCCATTTGTGTTAGGGGAGTTGAGCATTCACTTTAATGGAGCCAGGATTTCACTTTTCATCTTCATGTAGATATGAGAAGACAACATGGGTTGAAAGAACAAAGAGGATGATTAAAGGGTTAGAAGCCATGCCTCAGTGGTATATTTTTAGAGCCCATTTACATAGCAAAGAAAACGTACAGCTGGTCCATGCAAGCAAACTCAGGCTTACGATGTGACTTCCAGGCTCAGCTGGAGCCCACGATCTAGGACTTCCTGGGATGGGAAAGTCTCAGAGCTCCAGAACTGCCCTGAAGCCTACACAATAATTCAAACAGCCCTGCACCCCAAATCCCATAAGTGTAATCAGCAGACACAGGCCAACTGTGGATTTTTCTTTGCTGGGTAGATATACCCAAGGAGCTCCATCTATTTAGCTTAGCAAAGAGAAGTTAAGGGATGAATTGATCACAGTTCAAGTATCTACACAGGGAAAAAATATATGATAATGGGATCTTCAATCTCGTAGATAAAGGTGGAACACAATGCAATGGCTAGAAGTTGAATCTAGACAAATTCAGACTGGAAATAAAGATATACATTTTTAAATGGAGAGATAAATTGTCCACCCAAACAATTTTCCAAGGAACATGCTAGAGTGGCTATCACTGGGAATTTTCAAATCCCAATTGGATTTTATTTCTCGAACAACATGCTATAGGAATTATTTTGGCAAAGTTCTACAGCCAGCGTTCTTCAGCAGGAGGACAGAATAGGAGTGTGGGCACAGAAAACAAGTCTGTGCTGGAAGGAGCAGAATTCAATCCCAGGAATACATGCTCCTGGCTATGAAAAATGCCATAAAAACCTGCTACTTTGTCAGTAGCAACCTCCACATACAAGTCACTGATCCCTAGCACAATCCACATGTAGTGAAAATTTCTTTCTAAGAGAAATATGCCACAGGACAGTTTGTCTGTCGTCACCTCTCCTTCTGGTTGTTTTAAGGTTTTATTCTTTGCTTGTGTCATACATCATAGCAGAAATAAGGCTACAGCTCATATTAATGATCAGCTGAAACCTCAATAAAAATTTAAAAGATCTAAGAGGCAGTTATACCCTCAGTGAGTGCTCTTAACCTGCCACAGTTTGATATGTAGGTAGCTGGTATTTGCAGCATTCTTCCCCATGCAAGTGACAGGGAATATATAAGTGACTTAAAAACGGAAGTTAAACACACAAGTCCGACTATGAACACTGTAAAGAATCATAAAATGTTAGGACTGGAACAGACCTCAGGAGATCATCTAGTGCAACCCTCTGTTCAAAGCAGGGCCAGCCTCAACTAAATCCTAGTCAAGTCTTTGAAAGCAATATTTATGCCATTATTTCTTCCCTGAGTCTATTATTTTTGAAAATTACTGAAGTGTTTTTTCTTCATGCTTCAATCATTTTATATCAGATAATCAGTGTGCACAAAGCATGTGGTATGCCAAGAAAATAAGTCAGCAACAGAAGTCTCCTTTTTGGGTGAGAAAAAAAATATCCTTACTGCTATGAATTGTTACCATGCTTGTAGAATTCCCTTCCAAGTATCTCCACAAGGATGGGAAAAATCTGTTGTCTTTTGAACAGGGGAAGATAGGAAAACTGTAAAGAAGCTACAGAGGGGTACACTTGGAATTCAGCCAAATTTAACAGGGAAATTAATTAGTATTGCATAAAGCCTTAGCATGCAGGTTTTACACAGTTGTACTGTCCTGATGTTTGGCAGCAAAAGATCAGACTTCATTGTGCAGTCAGGATTCTGCTCTAACCTATGGAAAATAGCAAATAAGGCCCTATCATATCCCTGCATGGGGTGATCTCTTTGGGTCCATAGATTTATGTCCACTTCACTAGCTTTGTTCTAAACCACCACCACCAAACCCCCACACAAATATTGATTTAGAACCAGTACAGATACACGCTGCAGCAATCAAGGGATGTAGCAACTCTTCTCACGCTCTCCCCCTCTTTCTTACTTACATAATGTACAAGTCATTGTTGTAGTTACTCATTCCTATCTGAATTTCAACCAAAAATATAAATTCTTCATTGCAATTAACTGGATCTCCAAGTGTCAAATTATAACATTAAGTTTCAGTTCCATCTGTGTCTTCTTTTTACTCCCTCAGACTAATAAGATATGGAAATGATATAAAATATTAAGAGTACTATATTTCAAGCTAACATACACACAAGTAAAAAGGGAACAAATAGACCATTTTTTAGCAATGTAGTAAGCTTCAATCTTTCAGTTTCAACCCAACATTATCATTTCATGTCTTGCTCTGTTATGTCCAACTTAGAAAAACAAGCATTTTATAGCATGACTGGATTTTGTTTGTTCATGAAGTGGCATGTGACCTTATGCTGCTTAAAGGTTATTCCAGCTATGATGCCTATGACTAGAGCTCTGCATGGATTCAAAAATGTGGATCCACATCCTATTCGCATCTGCTCAGTGACAGTACCTATCAACCTGTGATCCACAAGCTATGTTTAACCTATATCCATAACCACATCTGCACCTGAACTTCGGCTCACACTCAGCATTTTAGCCTTTGATTGGTTCATTCCCCACATGGGTCCCACCCACTTTTTCCTTTTCTTGTTTGTGGTTAGCACACTGTGTTGTCGATCTGATTTTCTTGGCCACTAACGTAATCTCTAATCAATAGCATGGCATGCAAACTGCAAACAAGAGGAGAAAGAAGTAGGCAGGGATGTCATGAGGAATAAGCCAATCAAAAGCCAGCATACTGGTTGACTAACAGTGAGCGGTGACTCTCCAAGCCCCAACCTGCTGTGACAGACTCTGAGGGGTTGGCAGAACACAATGAGAGCCGAGCTAGAGTTGGCTAGAGCGCTTCCTTGCTCCCCTGTGTGCTGCTGACACAGATCATGACAGTAGCTGCAGCAATCAATCACACCCATGGTAGATAAAGATAGAATCTGCATCTGTGGGTCAATCCAAGGCAATGGGTCTGTGGTTATCCACATCTCTGGATGCAGATACCCATGGATCTGTAATGGATACCCATGGATCTGCAGGTTCTACCTATGACAGGCCAGGCTGAGAATGCCAGCTCAGGACAGACAAAGAAACAGGGCAACCCAAAACCTGTGATTAATTTTATCATTAAGTTCACCAAACCAGTAACAAAATTTCTGTAATTACCACACCATTAACTAAGAATAAATTAAAGTCTCCTTTAAGTATTCCAGCCTTTGACTCCTATCTAGACAGACTTCTGTAATATATTGAGGGGGTTACTGAAAACTTTGTTCACCATACTTAAAGTTCTACCAATCCCAAAGGGCTGGATGCTGCCCAACAGATCAAACAATATTTCAAATCTCACCCAAATGCTTAATTCCAGTCCTTACTTGTTAATAAATCTTAGCTTTATATCAAGAAAGAAAAAGAAATGTGGTCAAGAGAGCAATATAATGTCCTATGGTTAAGTTTCACAGCAGGGATGGTGAGGAGGCTGCCAACTCAGTTTGGGAGGTTATAGTCCAATATGCAGTTCAAGCATAGAGTTTGTTTCAATTCTTGTACGAGAATTCCAAGATAACTCCAGAGTAAAACCTGGAGACATCAGTCTTATTTGCTTAGGCTTTGATCGGGAAAGCCTAAGCCACAAGATAACAGAATCAGGCCTGGGACTTTTTCTTCAAGCAGGCTAAGTCTCTTGAGAGCAATTTTCATAGCAGATCTTTCTTGAATAAAGAATAGATGGCATCCATTGTTGCTTTCAACCTAAACTTTTATTTCCTGTGCATACACAGGCAATCTAGCTGTATCAATCCACATAAAGCAATTTAGCCATTCAAATTCTCAGGGCAGATCAGTATGACAGATAATTAAGATCAAGACTGCAAATATTTCCCATAGTACCTTACATTTTTGATGAACAGAATTCAGCAATGAAGCATCATTGTAATAAAGTAATGAAACACTAATCTAGGGGGAGTGATAGGTTGGCTGGACAGAAGGGAGAGGCTACAGAATGACCTAGAGAAATTGAAGGATTGAGCCAAAAGAAATTTGATGAGGTTCAACAGGGACAAGTTCATGGTCTTGCCCCTAAGATAGAAGGATTTCATACACTGCTATAGATTGGTGACCAACTGGATAGGCTGCAGTTGTGTAGAAAAGGACCAGGACGACAAGTTAGAACAAAGAATTGAATGGACAAAAAGCTGAATTTGAGTCAGTGTGCCCTTATTACCAAGGAGGCTCTTGGCATATATGGCTGCATTAGCAGGAGCATTGCCGGCAGACTGAGAGGAAATGATTATTCCCCTCTATTCGGCACTGCTGAGATCTCATTTGGAAATATTCCTTCCAGTTTTTGACCCCCCCTACAAAGGGATGCATTCAAATCGGAGAGAGTCCAGCAGAGGGCAACACAAATTAGTATGGGGCTGGAACATATGACTCATGAGGAGAGACAAGGGAGCTTGACTTGTTTAGCTTGCGGAAGAGAAGAATGAGGAGAGGTTTCACATCTTCCTTTAACTACCTAAAAGGAGATTCCAGGGAGGGATGGAATTAGGCTGTCTTCACTGCTAGTAAATGACAGAACTAAGAGCAATGACCTCAAATTGCAGTGGGGGAGGTCTATGCTTAATATTGGGAGAGATTTTTTTTTTATTAGGATGGTAGTAAAGCCCTGCAATGAGTTACCTAGGGAAGTGGTAGACTCTCCATTCCTAGAGGGTTAAGTTGCAGCATTATAAAGTGCCTGCTAGGATGGCTACTTGAGTCCCATCCTGCTTTGAGCAGGGAGTTGGACGAGATGACTGCCTGAGGTTCCTTCCAACCCTAATCTATGATTAGAAGACAAAAAACAAATATTTAAGATTAACAAGCTGAATAGATTGTAGTTAACCTTCTAACAAGATATAGGTAAACACAGACATACACTTGGCAACTATTCTTTGATTTTTGTCAGCACAAAGTAATGGGTTTAAGATGGCTAGCATGACTAGCATTTCTTTGAGGTCAACAAAGAGGAGTCTGCTTAGCAGCAGTTTTCTTCATTACATGGAAAGTTGTCAGTATTGATAAAGATCCACAATGATAGTCTTAAGAAATCAAGATCAGCCTGGCCTCAATAACAATCCAGCAATGGAAGTGTCACTTCAGAGAGGACATTCACATTGGCGGTGAGATATCAGTGCCCATAGAACAGCACAACCAGGAGACCACAGACAGCGATATCGATTTATCTGGCACTAGCTTCTTTGTCACTATAATCATGTCTGTTTAGTCTAGCATTGAAACTAAAAGCAATATGCTCTGCCCCCTCACAAAAACTAATCCAGAGATGGATCTTTGTCAGACTTTCTCTGTGAGAAAAAACACAGACACTGTACCTATCAGTTTGGGCTCAAACTGTGATGATACAGCATCCCAATCTGTGAGTCAGACAATAGGCTTTCTCCAGGTAGGACACACAAGGGGAATGCCTATCTTATTCTGGGAATATGGAAAGGGAAAACATGATTATGTACGTTGAAAGCCTTCCTTCTCATCTGATGCAGCGAAAGCCTCATCAGTCATAACCAAAAGGTCATAGAACCCTGATTTCGGGGGCGGGGGTGGTGGTGGAATACAATGAGCCAAAATTACCTAAGGCAGATAGCTATCGATATAAAAGTTTTCTAGTTTGCTTTGTTTAATACACCCTGTAAGTCACTACTATCATGGAGAGGCCTTACACCTGCAAGCAGCTGCAGAAATGAAGAAATGACATAGTTGCAACAATGCAGATTTTTTTTACCCTTCACTCCAAACAAGCTTCAGGGGTCTTGCTAGGTACTGATCTACCAACATTCCTCATGCTCATTAGCATTAGGAATGCAAGTGCAGTTGTAACTATTCAGAGGACAACAACAAGTATTCCACTTCCAATTGGGTTGTATCTATAAACAGAGACAAAATGTAGGTAAGTTACTTCTCCAAAAAAAAAAAAAAAATCAGAGTGGCAGAGTCAAGCACAGATCCCTAGCATTTGTACTTCTGTCTGCTTTAAAGTTATTTTGGATTAGACCATAGTAAAAAGAATCATCTTTTACCTTCCTATAAACTATAGCAGTAGAAAAAAATGTGCAAAATAACATGCAGCCTTTGACCAGCATAGTTCATCTACAATTATTATGGGCATAGTGGAGAAAAATTCTTATTAATGGCACTTTTAAGTGGAAACTTGAAAAGCTGAACTCTTTAAAAAAGAAAGTAGGTTTACTGCTCAAATAATCAAAACAAAAGCTAAAATAACCCACAGAAGCCAGAGTCTACTATTGAAATATTTTTTTGCCTTCTCTCTCTCGTTAAACTAAAAGTCACACAACATGGATTGCTTTGGAAAACTTTAAGTTTCAGGGACAAGGTAATTGATTTATTAATGTTGCTGCCCTGTCACTGGTACTTTTGCTCCTGATAATAACTGCTACTTATTTGTGGCCTCACAATCTATTACCAGAAGAGGTCTAATTAATTGTGAAGTCTTTCTAGTAGAAAAGCATTCTTTATCTTCTCTACCCTTTCTTAAAGAAAGGCTTTCAAACATTTTATTTCATCTGCAAATGAATTCCAACTTATTGTACCTTTATTAATTCATAAATCTAAGTGAACATTTCTCAGGTTTAACTTAATCCACCCACTTAAAAAGATCTTTGTTAAATAAATCCAAAACCCTGTAGGGCTCTCTGATGTCTTATTCTTGCCAAATGTCAGTATGATATTCACTGATACTGAAATGTTTGTTTTCTATAACCTCTGTCCTTGTTCATAACAAAGCACTTGGGTAACTTTTAAAACCCCAAAATTGAGCCATGGTAATTAAACCAGCTGAGGACCTCAGCTGCAGGGTCACATTTGCAGGTACATACTGTTTCTCCTACTTTTATGTTCTCTCTCTCTCTCTCTCTCTCTCTCACACACACGCACGCACGCACGCACGCGATATCCACAGAAATATGCTTAGGTATATCTGACTTCCTATGCTCACATACAAATACCCAGTTGCAAATCTGATGCTTGCTCAGATGTGTCATTCACTTGCAATTGTACATATATACCCATGGCACTGTTTATAATTATGGCTCACAGTGTATTTTATCATGCAAACTGTTGCACTACTTATGCAGTAAGTTTAAATTCCTGATCAGTTACAAGGTCTCTTGCAATCTAATAGTGAAAGATGTATTTGGAAAACTTGAATTTTCTGTAGTGGTGGGACACTGCGCCCCATCTTCACCCTTATGGTGCAACTGTGCATTGTTTAATGCAAAGCATGTCAGGTAAGCTTATGACATCCTGAACATTGTCATGGAAGTACACTTGCTGCAATGTCATATTATTATTATGAGCTCCACTATGTAATATTCACATACATGTGCCTCATGGCTTGAGATTTGAGACAAACACTAAAAACAGGGAGATAAATAAATGCATACCTTTAGCAACGTGTGAACTAACAACCCAGCTCCTTCAAGAGCAATGGATTAGCCTAAACCTTGATAAAGGCATGCTCAGTGACTCACGGGGAACAAGCCATGTTGGACACTGGCACCTGACGCTGGGGAAGGGCCAGAGGCAAAGAAACCTGTAAAAAAAGATGTTCTGTAAAATGAAACCCTTTCACTTCTATCCATGAAGCATTAAGCAACTGAAGAACAGTCCACAGGAGGAGAGCCTGGCTACAGATAGTCAGCCTGTGGCAAACATTTTCTAACATTGTAAGCTTAGAAGAAGTGTTAAGATTAGTTTACGATGCTATTTGCTTTTATTTCACTTTGAAGAAATCTGATCTATTTTCACTGACTTACCACTTAAAATATTTCTGTACTAGAACAAAAGTTTATTAATCTAAAGCAGTGCATGTGGTTTGGTTGGTGTAGTGACTTCATTTACAGAGACAAGGCCAGCGCCTGTCAGTTTCTTTAATAAACTGATGACCTAATAAGGAGTGTGCAAGGTGCAGTGGGCGCCACTGAACACTACAAGACAGTTGTTCCCCAGTCCCAGATGCAGCCCTCGTATGTCCTCCAGACATTCTACTGCATAACGCTAGGAGTTGCTGGTCAGAAGCACTCACTGAGTTAATGACTTCTTGCTTGTAGGAGGCTGTGTGTAGGATGACTCAAGAAGGGGGTTTCACACAATGAGGCACAGCAAGACTGGTTTGAGGAGTGAAGTGATAGAGCTTACATCAGTACAATAGCAGAGGGGAACATCACAAGTGGAAAGTATCTTGACCCATGGAAAGGATCATTTCTATTTAATCTTTTTTACAATAATGGGCAATAACTCCATAGTCCTAGATGCTACTCAAAGGCAAAAATAAACCCTACTCCAAAAAAGAGAGAAAAAAAACATATGGAGGGTAAGGTAGACAATTTGATAGATTTTAATTACATTTGAAAACCACACACAACTAGTTCAATTTTCCCCTCAGCTACTAAACCCAACTGCTCCCCAGACTAGACCTTAAGTAATCATCCACTGGCTTTCAGGCCACATGACAGAAATGAGTCTCAGTTCTGAACATAGCTGCCAACCCCCAGAGAGTTTGCCAGGTTCTAGATGCTAGACTGAGTCTCCAGGAGACATACCCTATATGGATCCAGAACCTCAGGAGTGGTATGTGTGCTAATTAGATTAACTTTGCTGATTGTAGATCCTGTAGGCAATTCACTGGGCCACTTACAAGCCAGGACTGTTCAGTTCCTCAGTAGGTGAGCACAGCCTGGCTCATTCAGACATGTTAGTTTCTCTTTTGGCACAAAAAGAACAGTTTAGGGAGTGTCTGCTTTGCTCAATCCCCACAACTGATATGGGAATCTCTTGCATGGTCAAACAGTTCCTTCCCTGCAGATAACCAGCAGCCAGAGGCAAAATGGCAACCAGATAACTACCTAAAGCCAGTAGAGACTGCAAAGGACTCTGAACTGGTGAGCAAGAAGAGGTCTTTACCCAACTGTTTTCAGCCCCAAGGATTATTTTCTTTAATCCAATTATGTTTGGAGCACTGTTTCACTCACCTCTGGACACATCCCATCCTTTCCATTTGTTTGGAAAGGTTCCAGGAAGGGAGCTGTGAGCTGTGGTAGAGCTGAGAGTGATGGGGGAAAAGATGGAGAATGTGTTGTGTTGTGTTAACATTCTAGCACTTAACTAATATTAACCCCTTTTCCTTCTCTAGAGCCTCAGTTTCCTTTCCCCAATGAAGTCCCCTTTGTTGTATTGCTATTTTTGAGACTTTCATTTGGTAGTATTTGTATCATTGTCTTTTGGTGTCCATGAGCTGACTTCTATTCCTTAATAAGAACAGTAGTATTAGTATTTACTGAAAGGGACAGTGTCCCTCATGCCCCAGACAGAGAAGAGGCATTTTGTGGGAGGCACTAGATGTTGGCAGCAAAGAATCTAGAATCCAACCCACTTGAGGAGACAGAGGCCTCTGATTAGTGAGCACTCTAGAGCTCAGCCTAGATTAACTTTGTTGATTTGGTCTTCAAATTTGAAGACAAAAAAGTCATCTTGTTGTTTAACTTAATATGACCTCTAAGCATATGCGACTAGCACTATCCCTGGACTGGGGTGGAATGTATGCACATTAGTTTTTAAGAGCTGTTTGGCTCTACGAACCACTGGAAACCTTCACACATTTGTGTGTGTGTTTTTTTAAAAGCCACACACACACACACACACACACACACCCCTCAGCCAGTCTTTACCAACATTTTCTATGGCTGCCTTTGAGCAACACCTGCATTGGGGTTTCTTGACAGAGCGTCTCAAGCCCACTCTGAGGTTCTGACAGAAGGCGTAGGGTATTGCCCAGGGGTGGCTATGTCTAGTCTAAAGCCTTTTGCGTATTGCAGTCAGGAAAAGGCAGGAGTTTGTTCTTCCATACACTTAGTATTTGTTATCTGATGTATTAGTGTGTATACTTATGATGTGCAAAATATGAGTTGACTTTGGCATTAAAGTATTGTTCAAGGAGGTGGCAACCTGTCAATGTGGCATAGGGGGAGGGATACTGGTCTGGCAAGTGCTGGTGGGAAACTTACACCAAAACACTACATAGGGCTTGAGTGTAACTGAATGTTGTGTTTAAATCAGGTAGAGGTATGGGGTGGGATTGTTGAGTGGAAGTCTTCTACCATGACATAACCAGTGTGTGGTTAAAAAGCTAGAACCAAAGAAAATTAATGTATACATTATTTAAAAAAAAAAACCTAATTGACAGATCTTAAAACTAAATAGGAGGCATCCTCAGCTGGTTGCATTTCTAGTGGGAGTCCAAAGGAAGTGGTACTTGGCCGGTGTTATGTCACATTATCAGAAACCTGAAAGAAGATGCAAAATCATAAATCATGACTCAGAAGGGTAGCTTTGTCAGTGTACAGCAAAAACAATGGCTATGTCTACACTGCCAAATTAATCTGGACTAATTTGGCCCATGGCTACACTAGAAGTTTTAGTTCAGACTAGGCAAAACTTAATCTGAACGATTGAGTCCTGGTGGTTAGTTCAGACTTCCATGCTTAGCTCAGATTTACTTTGAGCTAAACATGGGCAAGATTCAAAGCAATGGCTAGTTTGAACGTAAAATTTTGAACTAGCCAGGCGTTCCAGTTAAAACTAAAACTTTAGTTTGAACTAAAAAGCCATGGTTAGTTCAGACTAGCCTGGGCAAACTAAGATGTCAGACATAGACCTAACCAATGAGAGTCCTATGGCACCTTAAAGGCCAGCAGGTTATTTTGGGCATAAGTTTCTGTGGGCTCCAACTCCGACAAAGTGGGTTGCAGCCCATGAGAGCTTATGCCCAAAGAAATTTGTTAGTCTTTAAGGTACCATATAAATAAAGTCTGTAAGTGACACAGAAGTTGAGGGAGTTGTGAACAGTCAACTGAACATGAACTCCCAATGCATGACAGCACCCAAAAGATTCAACATGATCCCTGGATGTACAACAAAGGAATCTTAAAGAAGAATAGGGAGGTTGTATTACCTCTGTATTTAGCAGTGTACAAACCACACTGGAATACTGTGTCCAATTTTGGCATCCACAGTTGAAAGAGAAAGTTGGCAAGTTGTGTAAGGTTCAGAAGAGAGCCCCAAGAATGACTTGGAGTGAATGAGAAAAATGAAAGCTAAGAATGAATTGCAAACATGTTTCTGATACCCAAGTAGCTCAATTTGTTTAGATTAACCAAGAGAGGGTTAAGGAGTCATTAGTTAACAATTTAAGTGCCCACATTGGGAACAAATAATTGATAATGGTTTCAGTCTAGCAGAGAAGTACAAGATTTAGTGTGGGGGTCAGCAACCCAAAAGCTAAGAACCATTTTTAAAAAATTCTTTCAATAACCAGCTGTTCTGAGGGCTGCAGTGGGTGTAGCCTCTTGGTGGAAGGAACTGGGCCTGCTGCAGAGTCCCCTGCTGGCTGAGGGTGGGAGCTGCAAGGGGACAGGCAAAGAACTGCCTAGATTGCAGACCTCTGATCTAGTGGCTGGAGTCCAAGCTAGACAAATTCAGACTGGATAAAAGACTAACATGTTAAAAGTTGTTCCAATAGTTAATAGCCACCACTGTTAAGTAACAGCAGTAGTGGATTCAACATTGCTGGCAAGCTGTTTCTCTAAAAGATATAGTTTGATTCAAGCAAGAATTTCAGGGACATTCTGTGCCCTATGTTACATAGCAGGAAGACTTGATGGCCACTATAGTCCCTTCAGGCCTTATATGCTATGAATCACTGTTTTTGTAAATTTTAATGCTCCAGTTATTGTACTGCTTTTGCCACATGTATTAATTTGTGGTTTAAGCTATAGGCCAGACCTCCAGCTGCTGTAAACTGATTTTAATGGAAATCTAGTGATTTACAGCTGCTGAGAATCTGGCCCCACATTGAAAGATTTCAAGTCTGACTGAGGCTAACAATAGAAGAGACAACTTAGGGGCAACAATTTTCTGTGAAAAGAGTCCCTTTTCAACCAGCTCTATTCCATCACTCACTAAAAGTCAAGGTAGTAGCTGGATTTACGCCAGTGCATCTGACAGCAGAATTTTGCTTTAAGCCTATAATTTTAGTTATTTTCTTATCTTCACAGTGGTTTGGTTTGATGTTATCTCCATCACAAGCTTTTATTTTAAGCTATTCAAGTAATGATGTTTTCTCCTGTAGGCCTCACCCTCTCTGAATTTGTCTTTTGAGCTGTTTCCCCGGGCATTTTTCTTCTGCAGGCTGTTGTGAATTGCTTTTGTGTGATTCTTCAGATTTTGACCAGGCATCCATTAGTGACATATTTGTGGGTTTCTCAGCTGTCCTAATTTTGGAAGCCAGATGCAATAGTTAAGTATAATTATTTGTGCTTTATTTTCTTTTACTGTCATTTTAAAAACCCATTGAATGCAAAAAATGGATATTAAAACAGCTTTAGATTTTAAATATAAATCAGAAAAGGAAACTGATGAAATTTGCAGTTGAAGCAGTCACTACTGTCCTTAACTCACTCTGACTGTGGTTTATTTCTTAAATATGCAAAAGAATTAAGATTCTTTTAATAGCTGTAGGTACAAAAGAACAAATTCTCCCAATTTACACCCTGCCCAGTTCCATTGATTTCAGGGGGATTGCATTTTCAAGCATGAGGCTTGAAGAAAAAAAAAAAATCAATCTATGGCCTCTTGGGGAATAGGGGGTATAAGAGAATATACTTTTCAAGCATGTGTCTCATGGCAGGCCACTAAAATACCTTGTCTCAGTTGCCCTCTAGTCATAGAATCATAGAATCATAGGGTTGGAAGGGACCCCACGAGGTCATCTAGTCCAACCCCCTGCCAAAAAAAGCAGGACCACTCCCATTAGATCATCCCAGTCAGGGTTTTGTCCAGCTGGGCCTTGAACACCTCCAGAGATGGAGATTCCACCACCTCCCTAGGCAGCTTATTCCAATGCTTCACCACTCGCCTAGTAAGGAAGTTTCTCCTAATATCCAGCCTGGACCGCCCCAGCTGTAACTTGAAACCATTGCTTCTCATTCTGCCCTCTGTTACTACCGAGAACAGTCGAGCTCCCTCCTCCTTGGAGCAACCCTTCAAGTATCATAGAATCATAGAATCATAGAATCATAGGGTTGGAAGGGACCCCACGAGGTCATCTAGTCCAACCCCCTGCCAAAAAAAGCAGGACCACTCCCATTAGATCATCCCAGTCAGTGTTTTGTCCAGCTGGGACTTGAACACCTCCAGAGATGGAGATTCCACCACCTCCCTAGGCAGCTTATTCCAATGCTTCACCACTCGCCTAGTAAGGAAGTTTTTCCTAATATCCAGCCTGGACCGCCCCAGCTGTAACTTGAAGCCATTGCTTCTCGTTCTGCCCTCTGTTACTACCGAGAACAGTCGAGCTCCCTCCTCCTTGGAGCAACCCTTCAAGTAGTTGAAGGTTGCTATCAAATCCCCCC